>JANRMT010062845.1:14277628-14314354 GCA_026402145.1 Polypterus bichir lapradei | reverse complement strand
CCGTTTAAAGCAGCATGGCATTTATTACAGGAATAATAATACCAGTAGAGAAAAGCATAAAAGAAAATGTGGACAGCAAAGTCTGGATATATATATATATATATATATATATATATATATATATATATATATATATATATATATAGTGTGAGGGAAACAGGCTGTTAAGGAGGATGGTTTCTTACCTGTACAGGAGGACAGATGAGTTGGATAGCTGAACAAAGACATGACTTTGTGCCTGGTTGGAATAAAATCATGCTTGGAACCACTGGGAGCTGGAAGTGGGGAGCAGTTCCATCTCCCAGGTGGCAGTGGTCCACTTGTGGTAACCCAGTTGGGACACCCACAGGGGTGCTTGGGAGTTGGAGTCTGGAAGCTCAACCCTATCAGTGTTGCACTTGGTGTCGATAGAGGGCTCTGTCAGGGGAGGACCTCCCTACTCTCTATATGACCAGGAAGTGCTTCCAGGAAGAAACGACATTGCAAGGTCCGGTTTGGAAAGAAGCCCGCTGCTTCGCATTAGGGAGTCGGAGTTGGGAGGCAGCAGGCAACACTCAATTGAAAGATGTTTTGAGGAAGAATTTGTTTTGTATTGTGGTTTGTTTATTGATTGTTTCATGAGTAATTGTTAAAAGGTGTCTTGTGTGTATAAATAAATATCTTTTATTTTATCCCAGCTTTTGCATCTGAGATTTGGGGCTCAGTGACACCCATCTCTTGGTTACTATATATATATATATAAACAAAAATCCAGTGAAAAAATAATCCTTCAAAAACAATAAAAAAGAAAATGTGCTTAAATCAGGGAATAACTAAACTAAACCTGACTCAAAGGTAACACTTAGCTAGAAATGGCCACAGAAGGGGAATTAAGGCCTCCCTGATGACAGAGGTCAGTTGAGCGTAGAGTCAGGAGAAGAGCAGGCAGCAGTTGTGCGGAAGAGCAGCCACACTTGAGAGAGAGCAGTGTGGGAGGAGTAAAGGAAAGCAAGTAGGACAGTGGACGGTAGTGGCAGGTTGGATGAGCGATTCCGCTCAAGTGAAAGGACTTCATTTTTCTCTATAAGGTTGAAAGGCCAATGAGCTTCTACTTTTCCCCATTCTTTTGTATTCAGCTTTGCTCCCTTTTTTCAGCCCTCCCTTGCCATTTATGTTCCTTAATAAACATCTGTTTTTATGTTTCTTCGGCTGCCTTGGCATTATTGTGGGGTCGGGGACAGCTCAAGAGCTCCCCCTATCAAAGCTTTTTTGTAAACAGAGAAAAAATAGGTCAAAAAGATTTATAACAACGGTGGAGTATATGGTTCATCAGGGGGGAATTAATAAACACTGATACAGTAGAAATGCACTAATTTCAAAGCTCATTTATTTATTGAGTGGAAAGGTAATGAATATTAATGTCTGGGTTAGGTCCTTGGCATCTTGCAACCACCACACAGGACTTCTCTCACAATATGCTTTCAAGGTACTTAAAGGGCGTAACAACCTGCCTGGAAGCCTTCCGAGAATCCTGACATTTACCTGAAGTGCTGTGCGAGTGTAAAGACAAAGCTATGGGGAGGTAAGCTTCACTTATCTCCTAATGCACGCATTTTGCTTTTGAGGACAATCAAGGACAATGAATTCAAGCATTGGAAATGTGATGTCAACTCAGATGGTATGCTTCAAGAAGGCCTTTGGATGGCAATGTGCGTGCTGTTCTGCGTTCTCGTCCCAAGGACTAATTTGTCTTTCATCTTTAGAAGTGAACTGATTTGTAATGTGCTGTCTGGTTTGAGGGTACTTGTCGACAGATAGAAAGGCTAATTTTACTTTTTAATATTCATTATAAGTATGAGACGACCGCTCCAAATAACTGAGTTCAGGTGTTTCACTGTTAAAAGGTGTATCAAATGTCAAGCGGATTGCCATGCAACTTCCATTGATAAACGTTAGGTAATACTGAAGTGCTCAGTGACTTTAAAGTGCGTTTAAGGGAGAAGATCGAGGATCTCAGGATCTTGTTCATGAGTGACAGAAGAAGGGAACGCAAAATTGATGTGCAACTTGGAGCAGTGACAGCTGTTCTGCAGACTCTGTACCGGTCCATGGTGGTGAAAAAGGAGCAAAGTCTAAAAACAAAATTCTCAGTTTACTGCTCGATCTACATCCCTGTCCTCACTTATGGTCATCAGCTCTGGGGAACGACCAGAAGAATGAGATTGTGAATGCAAGCATCAGAAATGAGGTTTCTTCATGGGGTGTCGAGAGGTGTCAGTTGAGGTGGTCTGGGGCTGCCACACCCGGGTGGCTCCCTGTAGAGTTGCTCTGGTCACATCTCACTGGTTGGATACCCCACAGGAGACCCAAGACAAGCAGAAGGGATTACATCTCTTGGCTAGGTTGGGAAAGGCCTGGAACTTCTGTTGAAAATGCCAGAATATATAGGTGGGAACAAGAGAAGTCTGGGATGACCTGCAACCCTCACCAGGAAAAGCAGGTTTAGAAAATGAGATGGGATGAGATGTTTGGTCATAAAGCAAAAGACAGTTTCATTAAATGTGATATTAAGAATTGTGGAGTCTTAGATGATCCACAATGAGATTGTGAGTACAGGCAAAAGAAATGAGGTTTCTTCACAGGGCTGCGGGGCTGAGGTGGTTTAGGCCTGTCATGACGATGCCCCCGGGCATCTCCCCCTGGATCTGCTCCGGGCAGGTCTAACTGGCCAGAGACCCAATGCCAGACCCAGGACACCTTAATTGTGGGTACCCAGAACCATAACGTTTCAGCTTAGTTCATAGAGAACTGTTGAGTTTTCTTTTTTGTGCACCATTGTCTTTGACCACGTCTGTACGCCTTAAAGGTGCACATTTTGAGTTAATTGGCTTTTAGGGTTTGATTAACAACAACATTTATTTCTAGAGCACGTTTTCATACAAATAATGTCACTCAAAGATGAAGAAAGAAAAAAAACAAAAATATTAAAATAAGATTAGGTAATACTAAGTAACAAAGAATAAAGTAAGGTGTGATGGCCAGGACAGAAAAAAACAAAATCTGCAGGGGTTCCAAGACCATGAGACCACCTGGCCAGCCTCCACAGGGCATTCTACCTGACATCAATGATTTCAATCAGTCCTCATGGTTTTCAGTCTTCACGTGGAAAAGTTTGATGATGCTGATGGTCATGTGGACATGTGGCCTTCAATCCATCAATGGAGGGACAGCATGGTGCCCTAATCAAGTGGTGGTGGTGTAACAAAGTCAGTCAGTTATTATCCAACCCGCTATATCCTAACACAGAGACGCGGGGATCTGCTGGAGCTAATCCCAAGCCAACACAGGGCGTAGGGCAGGAACAAACCCCGGGCAAGGTGCCAGCCCACCGCAGGGCACACACACACACCAGGGACAATTTAGGATCGCCAATGCACCTAACCTGCATGTCTTTGGACTATGGGAGGAAACCGGAGCACCCAGAGGAAACCCACACAAACATGGGGAGAACATGCAAACTCCACGCAGGGAGGTCTCCTAACTGTGAGGCAGCAGCACTACCACTGCGCCACCGTACCACTTGCGTAGCAAAGTGTAATATGCTATTTTTAATTTTGCTTTGTCTTAGTTATGAACTTTCCCAAAATTAGTTGATCCCTTTAAATAGTTAATAGAATATTGACAATATAATGGGTTGTAGTACGGGCGCAAATTAACGTCACACCTCACAACGTGCCAGCACCACGTTTCCTGGCTCTGCTGCAAGAAGCACGGTGAGAAGCTGTGAGGTCATTTCTCTATAGCTTTTCCTGATTTTTTATTTCATTTATTTTGTATTAATGATTTGTTTAAAATTATTTGTAATTGATTTAATTTATTATTTAATAAGCATAGGGGAGAAGCTGCTTATGTGACGCCCTGTTCCTTTTTTTTGGAACGGTATGCTATATATATATATATTTTTTTTTTTTTTTTGTTAAAAATAATTTAATTATAAAGTTAGGAATTTTTTAATGTATAAAGCTATATGCATTGTAAATAGTTCTTTCTGGAAAATATGAGTAATTGTTTTGTAAATAGTTTTACATGCAAGGCTAGAAGCACGGTGGATGCTGTGGGGACACAGGGGAGAAGCCACTTATGGGACAACCTGTTCCTTTCTTTTTTTCTTTTCTTTTGGAAAGTTTCTTAGAGAGGAAAATAAAAGCTTCTGTTTTGACCCTATGTGCCTCAGACTTGACAGAGATTACAGTCGGTTACAGTGGCACAGATCGCCACCATGAAGAACTGGGAACAGAACAGCAGAGAAAAGAGGGGTGTGTACGGATTTTGGAGCCACGATAAAAATGATAATTCAATGCATATACAGAATATTAGGGTTGCATTATAAGAAAGTCATATTACAATAATGGAGTGCTCCACCATATTAGCCTGGCAAATTTCTATCGGTAAACTCGTATTCCAGATTTGAGGTGCATAACAGCAGAAGGCCGTCCGCCTCACCACTTCTTTTAAGTTTAGCTCTTGGAATTCTAAGCAGACCTTCATTTGAAGATCTAAGGTTACGATTTGGAGTGAAAGGTGACAGGCATTAGGATGGAACAGAGATGACTGAGGACTTTGTCAACCATAAGCAGTATTTCTAAATGGCACCGGTAACCAGTGTAGTGACATTAAGCTTACACCCTGTGCCCAGGGTCGCTGCCATTGCACTCTGATCCCTATTTAGGTGGGTATTGTCTTCTCTGTCCATTTTTTCTGCTATTTTCTAAATGTGACAACATCTGTTGATGATTTGCAAAGAAGTGTGGAATGACTTAAGTATGTAAATCACTGCTTTCACACAATCTCATTAGCAAAATAAACTATTTTCATGTACGGTGCATGTCATTTTTTAAAAATGTTTTCTAGCTACAGATAATAGCAAGCAGGTAACACCTAAATCGAGCGGCATCAAAGCTCTCAATATAATGTCCTAATCCACTTGAGAGAACTACAGGGCCACTTTGCTGAATCAAGAAGCAGAGAGGAATGCATCAAGGGAGGACACCATTTTGTTAGCCTGCCAAGCCCTGCAGGTTGTTTGTCACCAGCAGAATAGGAAAATGTAATTGATCTGGCATGCCCTAGCGGAGCTGAATTCTTGTTTTCCCGAATGACTGTCATATTTTCTGAATATTTATGACATGTTGTGATCAACAGGGGCCGCCACAGAGCCCCAAATCCCAAACACAAATTCACAGACGAGTCCTGGGTTCAAACCAAAGGGAATTATTCCAAAGCAATAGTTTTGTATGACAATTATTTGTATTCTTTTCTCCTCTTCTCTGCACCGCACTGCTACTCTTCTCTCGGCTTAGCTGGACTAAGCAGTGCGGCCCTTTTTATTGCAAACCCTGAAGTACTTGCAATGTCCCAAAACGTTGGCTCTGGACCACTTCTGGGTACGGTTGAAGTCCCACAAAGTCAGATTTTCTAGCACTAAAGTGCCCCCTGGTGACACGTATAGGACCAAACAGGGCTGTCTCAAAGAACTACAATTCCCATGATGCCACGTGGGTATCTGCAGGGGTACTGTAGCCCAGGGACGCTGTCACCTAGCTTATGGGGGGGGGGGGGGGGACAGTAACCTGGATATATTCTTTCCCCTGTCCTTTCGTGATACTGGCATCCCAGCTAGGTAAGAAACCCAAATCATTTGCAGCAGGGATGCCAGTCCCAGTGTGTCATCCAGCCCAATGGTTTCTAGAGTTAGAGAAGTGAATATTGTCATGGAAGACACAGGTTAACTGTCACCCCGGCTGGGTGCTCCCTGTGTGGAGCTGGCATGTTCTCCAAGTACCTGTTTGGCTTTCCTTTGGGTGCTCCAGTTTCCAGGTTAGGTGGGATGATGACACTAAATTGTCCCCTGGGCTCACCACTCACTTATGGACTGGTGCCTTGTCCCCGATGCTTGCTGAGATAGGCTTCAGGTTTCCTGCAAGCCTTTCCCTGGATAAGTGCGTTATGAGAATGGATGAATTTTGGATTTTTGATTTTGTTTTTTAAAAAAAAAATGTAAACATATGTGTTCTGTAAGTTTACAAACTTTTTATGAATAACATTTTTATGAATTTAAAAGATTTAAGAGACATATGTGTATGTCGCACATAGACGTACTGAACATACTGTTTGAATAAATGAACGTATACAGTAGTGTGGATGGTCCTCTGTTTATAAAACTTCCACATTATACACAAAGGATTTATATTGACTTTTTCAAACATATTGGTAGAGCAGCAGCCATCTGTCGAAAGGAAAACATTTAAGTGATTGAAACCACCGATGAGTAGTAGAAGGAGACAATAGCAAAGACGCAGCATATTGCTAATGTAGCTGGAAATCACAGACACGTTGGGTTTATTTTTTACAGGTAATGTGTATAAAATGAGTATTCGGTTAATATATGCAAAGAGAACAATAATGAACCCAAATGTTCCTGCTTGTGACTGAAGACAATAGGGATGGTTATAAAACACTGGCAGAAGGTCTTTTTGGCTTCTGAGAGCTTGGAAGGCAGCCATTCATTCCCAAGTAGCGCATCCTGATGACAAACGAGAATAAAAAAACTGTGACAAAGAGGCTGAAAAGCTGTCAGCTTGGTGTCCCGACTTCTGGAATCAGAAAAACAAGTGCTTGATTGAACATTCGCTTTGTGGTGTAGCCACTTTAATGGGTTCACATGCCCTTCATCAATCAATAGTGTGTGCGCAATTCCTGGCAAGACACAGCAAGACAGATGAATCTGGCGTCTGTTGAATTCAGGTTCCCATCGAGCCACACTGATGGAAGGACCAGATTACGGGGATAACCCCATGTGCCCGGGGTCCTGTTCTACCAAGTGGCGGCAGTGTAGGCAGGTGGTGGCAGCGGAATTACGCAGGGTGGCTTTCACTCCCGATTTAACAACATCTTAATTACAGAACGGATCCCAGCACGATGGTCGATCAGGGTTAGGAGTAGCATTAGGATACATCTTCCTTACAGTGCCGATCAACAAGTGGGCATCTACAGCAGTGTGAAGCTCTGTGCCATAAACCTAAGTAACAGTGAATCCATTTTAATGCACTGCTCTCCCCAGGAGACTCCTCATGTATGTTAAGATGGACTCACTGTTGTGGTTTTGGAGTTTCTTCTTCTTCTTCTTCTTTTTTCGCCTGCTCCCATTAGGGGTTGCCACAGTGGGTCATCTTCTTCCATATCTTTCTGTCCTCTGCATTTTGTTCTGTTACACCAATCACCTGCATGTCCTCTCTCACCACATTTGGTTTTGGAGTTTCTTAGACCTCCTAAATCTGGCGTAGGACTGATTTCCTTATTTCTTTATTTCCTCATCACAGTTCCATCTACTTTCTAAAAGTTTCATCCTGGTAGAGCCTACTTCAGCAACAAATCAAGCTTGCCAGGTAATATCATACCCCTGGGGCTATAAAATAAAGAAATGGTCCACCTAAAAAGTTTAGATTTTTTAATATGTTAATTAGAGTTTCATTTTTTTTTCTTTGGCACAGTCCCATTTTTCTGTATTGCATCCCATAATTTAACCTTCTTGGAGCTAAACCCGTTTGTTACTCTGGCTTGAAATTCTATGTAATTACGGTTAAACCCGAGTCAAACTATGGGTGACAAGTAATGATATGTTATAATGTCAAACTTGAATAATAATAGTTATTATTCTAGTAATATAATTATAATGATAATTAATTACATTTATAAAGTACTTATTTCATTTCACAAAGCGCTTTACATAGAGAGAATAACTCTCAGGACAGTATTCTGCTGCCATCTAGTGGATGAAATAACGTCATGCTGCAAAAAAAACAAATATTTCTAGGCGTTTTGCCACTCTAATGCAACTGATTAATATTCATGAGTGGGGGTGGAGTCTCCAATAGACAACACAATTGACAAACAAATGACCTGAAACAGAACCTCAGATCGAATCGAGCGACAGCGATGATGACGTGAATTGGTTATCAGATGTTGACATAGAAAGTGATGGCCGATATGGCACTGTGTGACCGAACCACCATGATATGCCAGGTGAGTTTAGTCATGTGAAGCTTCAGCGTGGCAAAATAATTACGATCAGGTGCAACGACAAGTCAAATGTCTGCCCCCCTAAGCACTGTTCACAATGTGGCAACTGCCAATGTTTGTGTCAGGGAAACGTGGAAGTCACAAAGCCTGGCATTGTGGTAGCAAGCGATAACACAACTGTGTGGATCAGGCACAGACATTCTACCCTCTCATGTGCAAACAAGAGAAAAAATATAAGAAAAGTTGGGCAAAGAAGCAGGCGTCTGCTGTCCCGATTGTGACGTTAGGCTGGTATTTTGGTGACCTCTTCAACGTGAGTAATGTGAAGGACGTGTACTGAACCTGCATCAGTACAGCAGTGGACACTTGACAGACCTTTCCTACTGTATTTATGTTGACAGTTTGGTATTTACATGGTTCTGTTACATGTAGGAACAATTTTTCTTGTTAAAAAAATTCAATACTTAGGGCTCGTTACTCTAGGGAGGCTAACATTACTTGGCTAGACATGTAACATATGGAACTCCAGTGGGGACTCTCCCCATCCTCCCACCTGCTCTTCAATTTAATCCACATCGAAATTCGCTCACTTATTAATTCATGTGTTTATGTCCCATATTTTGGGAATATGACAATGTGGTCAACCTAAAGTTAATTATCCCATGGAGTTTGTAATGATAGCCGAGAAAAACAAAATGTTATCTCAGTGTTTAACAAAGTTTCTGAAAGAACTGAACCCAGTGGTGGCCAACGCTGGACAACAGCAAACGAGATCAAAAATGTCCACAAAAAAGTCTCACGTTACTCGTGTCACATAATCCACACGTCAGGTTATCGAGTCCTATGCTCACAATGCTGAATTTTTGTAAGTTTATAGGGTCTTTATCATTACGTCTACAGCGCAGAGTGTTTCTGAGTTGCTATTCTCTGAATGGTTTCCTGATCGTAGAGGCAGCGAGGGCAGCAAAATAAGGAGGAGATCAGACGACTTGTTCTGAACGACAGCCATGCAAAAGTAATTCCTTGGAGTCTGCCTTGTACGTGTAGCGCACTGACATTTTTAAAAGTACATTGCAGAAAGCAAACAGCAGCTGTTTTCCTATGTAATTGACGATAATGGAAAATAACTTCCATATGTCAAGGCTGTCTTTTTATTATTTTAAAGACATTGTAATTGCCATTTATAAGACCTTCTCAAGAGTCCCACAGCCCCTTTTAGCTGCCCCTGTTGCCACAGAGCCTCACGCTGATGCACAGCACCTTCATATTCAGACCCTTTTACTTTTTTACACATTTTGCTCTGTTGCGGCCTTATTGCTAAAATCCTCTAATTTTTCTTTTTCAATTTTCAAGCATAACTCAATATTCGAGAATGACAAAGCAAAAACCAGATTTTAGGAATGTTTGCAAATTATACAAAGATAAATAAAAAACCCCTGGGCTCAGTTGATGTGGTATGTACAACTTCACGTTGTCATTTTATGCTAAAGACATTAAGACGTTTAATGGTTATCATAAAGGTGTTAAATCCTGAACAAAATATAGTCCAGAGGGTCTAGATGGACAAAAACAGTGTGTGTGTGTGGGGGGGTGCCCCAAAAAACTTAACGTCTTTCATAACTCGACATCAAGACGCATCGGACAGCTCTTCACGTGTGGAGGCTTTCTTGGATCCGTGAGTCAAGAAGGCACCAGACAAAAAAATAAAAAGCCTAATTCTTACGAATACAAAAAAGGAAATGCCACAAACATGTCCATTTGAGGCGAAAGCTTGTTCAAAAATGCCATGAATCGAAAGATGGCTGAGACGCAAGAAATGTTGGTGTGCCCATCCGGCTGTTTACCATTTACTTAAAGTTCACAAAGACAAAAAAACATGTGTGGCACAACAGCCCGTAAGGAGCACTGCTCTCGGGACAGTAGGGCAAGTGTCCTACGAGAAGATCTCGGTCTCACTCTCTCTCTCTCTCTCTGTTTCTTGGGCTCAAATGACGACCATAATATGAAATCGCCCCACTTGTACCTGCCTGCTCCCGGAAGGGGAGGGGCTTCCAATGCTTGGAGGGGGCAGGGCTAGGCGTCGTCTCCTGGCAACAACTCCACACTGCAGAGTAAGCCAGAGACACAGTTAGTGGTAGCGCCCCCTCCTGCCCGGTGGAGGTAGTGCTGGGCTTATCTGAGCCCTTCTGGGGATCCCCAAACGGGCATGTGTTATATTGCGACATAAAATTCGCACTCAAGTTTTAAATTTGAATTTTTGAAGCAAGAAGAAGAATCTGGATGAGACATTGGGAGAGCTTAGCTATTATTTAAATAAGTGGGCTGAATGGTCTCCTCTCATTTGTCAAATTTGTTCTTTGTTCTAATTAACAGTCACTTAACGATGCTGTATTTGTACCTCTATGCCAATGGTACCCGATGCTAAGATGTCTTTTCTTTATTAGATTTTGACTTTGTCTCTGTCATGGCTGGCAGACGGATGCACCTACTGAGATCAGATACCTGCAATGGCCAGTCCAGCAAACAGGCCCATGAAGCACTTCTATGTGACAGTGTCATCCTCTAGAAAGGTCCAGTCTCTTCCACAGTTTCCAGAAAACATTCACCAGAGGTTGGACTCCTTGTAGCTTGGGTGATTAAAATAGGAGCTCCACAATTATCACACAATCCGAAGGAAGGGGCTCTTAAGGAGGGCAGATCAAGGGATCACCTATTATTATTCTGTCATTTTTTTTAATTTACTTAATTTTTCATTTATGTCCTGTTTGCAAATAGAATTTGATCGCTCATTTTTATGGCACCAGCTTTTATTCTCTCTTCTGAGTTTTAATGCTCATTCATTTGTCAAGGAATTCTTTTTTTTTTCTATGAAGTCTCAGTGAATTTAATTAAGTAAAACCCCGAGCGAGGAGGACAGAGTAGTCACTGGGTATGTTAAGGGTCTCCCTGTTTTATTTATCTGGGAGGGTTGTAATCTCAAAGTTAATTAAAAACATCAATCTGTCTGAGAAGAGAAATACTAAAAGGTATTAGGGGGCCACATTTGGCGTAGTTGGCAAGACAGCAGAAATGACAACATTATTTGGGTTTAATGTTAAATGCATCATGAATCAAGTTTTATTGATGCAGGTTGAATTAGTGAGAAAAAAATGATACAAAAAATCGGTTAACATCTAAGTGGGCTGCCTGTGGGCAACTGGACATTATCTTCGTATTTTAGAGTTTTGCTGTATTTATTGAAAAGCTCTGGTAAAGCAGTGGCCCCTTTCGGCCCCCTATCCATACATGGATGCACTCCAGACACAGGCCTTTATTTTAGCCCACTTTTTGCACTTTCATCTTTTTTTAGAAGGTCTATTTATGAACTTGTGGGCACCAAATTCGTATTCTGCCGCTTTGATTTGACTTTCACACTCCATTTCTAAAAATGTTACACAGGGTTTCATTTTTTATTAAGCCACTATAGTAAGATGTGACAAATGTCATAGAGGATACACATTTTTACTGCCAATCTGCTCAATTCAAATAACAGAAAAATATTAATGAATCTACAAGAGAACAATTAAGGTCCAGCATTTCTCACCAATAATAAAACACTTTCCTACGTTTCGTAATTATTCAGTGCCTAAAGATCAAGTGAGTGGCAAAACAAGACATCAGGCTGACAATGGAGTCCAGTTAGAAGGAAGACTGGACTACAGACTGGTTACAATTAAAAGCCAGGCTCAATTACAGTCATGTGAAAAAGTAAATACACCCCATGAAAAAGGGTTGCTTCTTTTTTAACATACAGTATGTTGACGGTATGTTTATCAAGCATCTCAGAATTTCTCGTAGGAACTGCCTTAAAAGTCTGACTAGGATAAAAACTCGGCCCACCTCAGAGTAGGATATGAGAAGAGCCCTACACACACTTCCAGAAAGGAGTAGGAGGCCACATTTGAAACTGAATGGCGTCGTGATTTTAAAGCACCCGTTGATGCAAATTGCCTCTCATAATGGAGTTTTGTATTCTTCTGATACTAGAGCCACAAGGATAATTATCTTCTTCTTCCTCTTCATCTTTTCCCACTTCTATGTGGAGTTGATCCACTTTCTCCATTCAGCTTGGTCCTGCACCTCCTCCCCAGTCAGATGCTTTTCCTTTCAATCTTCTTTTACTTTACCTAACCACCTCCACTTTGGCCTCCCTCACTTTCTCTTCCCCTAGACTTCCATTCCCATCATTCTTTTGCCCACATATCCATTGTTTCCCCTCATCTCATGTCCATAGCACTTCAAATTCCTTTCCTGTACTTTCTTTTGTTGTACCTCCGATTGTCTAACTTCTTTTTCTGACCTTTTTTATAATTCCTCACATCCATCTCATTTCTGCCACATTCATGTTCTTCTCCTGCACTGCCTTCAATGCCCATGTCTCAGCTCCATACATCATTGCTGGTCTCACCACTGTCTTAAAAACCCTACCTTTAACCTTCACCTTCATTCCTCAATCTCACAATACTCCAGATACTTTCTTCCAATTGCTCCATCCACACTGCACTCCATGGGTTATCTGTTCATCTAATTTATATCTTGGTCTACCACTGATCCCAGATACTTAAAACTTCTCCACTCTTTTAAATCACTCTCCCTGCAGGATAAACTCTGAATCCTGACCATCTTTACAACATTAAAGATCATCACATATTTGGTCTTCTTCCAATGTATCATCCAAAGCTCTTCTCTGTTCTTCCAACTTCCTCTCCACTTTCTCTTTTCTGGTGCTACACGACACAATGTCATCAACACAAAGCCTGCATCGGGGGTCGTGGTCTTTTACCTCATGACTCAATACATCCATAACCACGTCAAAGAGGTCAGGACTTCAAGAAGATCTCTGGTGCAGACCTCCTTTAACTTAACTGGGATCTTGTCTGTTACCCCGACACTCCCTCATACACATCCTGGACAATCCTCACACACTTCTCTGGTGATGCTTTATCTCTCATGAACCTCCAGACATCTTGACGTGGCACTCTATCATAAGCAAAAGATAATAAAAATAATAATATTCAAAATAATAGTAGAAGAACATAATAGGGTAAGATACTGCACTATGCTGCACATAATTGTTACCACTTGATCACAACAACATCAAGAATAATACTGTAATGAGCACACACGCATCAGAAGATAATAGAGTTGTGTGCTTTGTGGGTGGTTCCCCAGGAGGCGGAGCCGCCTGCCAATCACTGCCAGGACCTGCCCTCCCCTCCATATCTCCAGAGGGTCTCCCACACTCCCTGACGGTTCATTTCAAATGCTCTGAGGTTTGGTGAGTTCTTTTGCTTCTTGCGATTTTCATATGCTTAGTGATTTACTGGATTTTGGACCTTTCGCTCTGCATTGTGACAATTCTTTGGTTTTCAAAATGGGATGTTTGTTCACTTTGGATTACCTTGCTGTCAACTTCTTTTTGTCTTTTTGTGCTCCACGAAGTATCACTGTTTAACAGAACCTTTGAAATCAAATCTTTCCATTTATAAATATTCTATGTGGCCCTTCTGTATTTAGCTGGGGTTTTTGACCGGATTTCCCCTCTGTTTCGCTTTCGTGGAACTGTTTTGGGACTGACATGTTTTTTGAGACTTTGGGCTTATAACAAATGTCAAAGTGAAATCATGTTTTCATAAAGGTACTAAACATCAAAAACTAAAATCTCATTCATTTCCCTACCCTTAATTCCATATTTTGTATTCCAGCTGCAAGTCCTCTTGGGTAAGGTTCTACAAGCTTTGGACACCCGGATTTGGGTAGTTATAGGATTAAATACCTCGTCAAAAAAGTGGTGCCAAATTCCTTGTATGCGTATGTACTTGGCCAGTAAATGTGATTCTGATTGTGATATCTGTGAAGAAATAATTACGACTTGAAAAATACCAAACTTGCCCTCTAACTCTCTTTTGCCATGTTCCTAGTTCACGTTTTTGTGCAGAGTTTGCTCCATTTAATCGCAACCTAAAAATGACACTTAGATTAGATGATCCAATTAGATAAACTTTGTTAATCCGAAGGGGAAATTCATTTTAACAATGAAGGAAGTGAGTGAACAACAGAGAATGTGCACCTCACTAGTAAGTGTTTGCATTTACTCCCATCATGCCCGCCAACTCCATCTACATTTTATATATCACATGTAGGCCTGACACAAATGGCTGATACAGTTTTCAATAAATTGTATTTATTTTATTACCTTGTCTTAAAATATTTCAAAATATTTCAGCTTATTAAAAGAAAAAAATAAATAAAATGAGCCTGTCGGCTGATTGACTCCTGTGACTTAATACAAGGCACCTGAACCTCAAAAAGTGTGGCTGGTTATTTCTGCTTTCAGTAGTTAATGGGCATCCTAGGGCAGCGAAAAGCTTTTCATATGATTTAAGCACTACAATAAGGTCCCAGTCCTAAAAGACATATCTTATTTAACGTCCTACGACATTTGATTACAGTCTGAGATTATTTTCCTCCAAATCCCTGCCTAGAGGCACTCGCTCAGAAGAGTCGATTCCAAGCTGTAATCTCACTCACACTTGCCGGTTCACCTTGCACTCTGCTGTGATTCAAGGTACTTTTGCCCTTGAAAGACTTAAAGGAAAACTTAATCGCTATTAATTTTGCATCTCAACATGTTATTACTCAACAGGGAGGAAAAACTAAAAAGGGACCAAGAGGCTCTGCTGAAACTGAACTTACAATCCATGGCCATACACCCTGAAACGGCCTGCCTGGTTCCCGACTCTTTGCTGAAGAAGCAGTGAATGTAATCAGCCCATGAAAGTCGTGACGCAGAAGCTGGTAGTTCAGGTCCAACGACGCATTATCATCAGTGGCAAATTGTTCATTGTGGACGTGGGGTCTTATCAATCTTTGTAATTACTGTCTTGACTTTTTAATTATATCACACTAAGAAGCAACAAGTGTTGACCAAAGTGCTGAACAATGAAACAAGTCAGAAAACACACCATAAATCATTAAACAAGATACAGGAACCATAATAAAATACAATAAGAACAATAAACTATGATAGAATATTAATAATTGCATATCACTGAGCCCCTATCATAACGTGTGTTAACAGGACAAAAATATTAAAACTCTAATGTGATGAACAGGACGTATTGTTGCTACCACTTAAGAGGGCCAATGCTGCGTATTACACTGAAGAACTTTTTTAGTTTGGTCACATACCCGTTGTCACTTCTCAGAGACCCGGACGACAAGTCAGGAATATTCCAGCTAAGCTTCTCTTCGTCATGACGTTAACTGACTGAGGAGATGCTACATTCAGTTTTCATATGGTGTGGGTGTACATACTGTGACCACTAGGAGGTGTCCAGAACCCAAATATCAGACACAACTAAGCCACGCACACAAGTTCAAAAGACATTAAAAAGTTAGTAACAGATCAGTCCAACATCATATCAACAACCAATAAGGCACCTCCATCTCCCTTTGTGTGTCTCCTCTGGAAGCTTCCTCCCGACTCCAATTCCCTGAGGAGATCTGCCAGGCTTCTTTTAATTCAAACCCGGGAATGCTTCCACTGTCATAACAGTGGTCAGCCACTTACTGGTCATGTGGAAATCAGGGTGGTCTCCCCCTTGGCATTACCCTCCTGTGGGACTCAAGGATCCCAACAGGGCTGCTCTTCTACACGCCAACTACCACACAACCCAAAAGGGAGTCCTAACTGCTGCTTCACCACCTGAGGCCACAGGTCCACCACACCTTCGATCCTCTGCAGTTCACATACCAGGAGAAGGAGGGAGCGGAGGATGCCATCACCTACATGCTACACTGATCCCTCTCACACTTGGACAGAGGTAGTGGTGCTGTAAGAATTATGTTTCTGGACTTCTTTAGCACCTTCAACACCATCCAACCTCTGCTCCTCAAGGACAAGCTGACAGAGATGGGAGTAGATTCATACCTGGTGCCATGGATTGTGGACTATCTTACAAACAGACCTCAGTATGTGCATCTCAGGAACTGCAGGTCTCACATTGTTGTCAGCAGCACAGGAGCGCCGCAGGGGACTGTACTTTCTCCGGTCCTGTTCAGCCAACATACATCAGACTTGGGAGTCCTGCCACGTGCAAAAGTTTGCTGACGACACTGCTATCGTGGGCTGCATCAGGAGTGGGCAGGAGGAGGAGTATAGGAACCTAATCAAGGACTTTGTTAAATGGTGCGACTCAAACCACCTACACCTGAACATCAGCAAAACCAAGGAGCTGGTGGTGGATTTTAGGAGGACCAGGCCCCTCATGGACCCCGTGATCATCAGAGGTGACTGTGCAGAGGGTGCAGACCTATAAATACCTGGGAGTGTAGCTGGATGATAAATTGGACTGGACTGCCAATACTGATGCTCTGTGCAAGAGAGGACAGAGCAGACTATACTTCATTAGAAGGCTGGCATCCTTCAACATCTGCAATAAGATGCTGCAGATGTTCCATCAGACGGTTGTGGCGAGCGTCCTCTTCTACGTGGTGGTGTGCTGGGGAGGCAGCATAAAGAAGAGGGACGCCTCACACCTGGACAAACTGGTGAGGAAGGCAGGCTCTATTGTAGGCACGGAGCTGGACAGTTTGGCATCTGTGGCAGAGTAACGGGCGCTGAGCAGGCTCCTGTCAATCATGGAGAATCCACGGCATCCACTGAACAGGATCATCTCCAGACAGAGGAGCAGCTTCAGCGACAGACTGCTGTCACCGTCCTGCTCCACTGACAGACTGAGGAGACCCCACACTATGCGACTCTTCAATTCCACCCGGGGGGTAAACGTTAACATTATACAAAGTTATTGTCTGTTATACCTGCCTTGCACTCTCCACCTTGCATTTTTTAACTTGCACTGCATTTTTATCACTCTTTAAATTAATATTGTTTTTTATCATTATGCTGCTGCTGGAGTTTGTGAATTTCCTCTTAGGAATTAATAAAGTATCTATCAATCTATTTATCTACTGTATACAAACCATTGTTTCACTTCTGTGTACTGCCAAATAGTTTGGTTTGC
This sequence comes from Polypterus bichir lapradei, assembly GCA_026402145.1. NCBI lineage: Eukaryota > Metazoa > Chordata > Cladistia > Polypteriformes > Polypteridae > Polypterus > Polypterus bichir. The sequence goes on along the minus strand of JANRMT010062845.1, from coordinate 14,297,231 downwards.
TAATCATTTTTTGACCGCAATTTTCACTTTGTCCAACGGACATTATACGGGGCAATTCCCCAAATCTTTTTCCAGTTTCCTGTGTTTCTTCATTTATTACTATATGTCAGGGATGCCTTGAGGGACCGGAAGTGGGGGTGCGCCCATCTGGGATCACTTGGGGGCCGCCACCCTGGTTGCTTTGGGGGCCACGGGTAGAGGGCTTGGAAGCCCAACCCTGTAGGGGCCCGTGGTCACCGCCAGAGGGCGCCACAATGCCTTGCGAACCCTGGACCTCAGCACTTCCGCCACACCAGGAAGTGCTGGGGGGAAGAGAAGCAGGGACACCCGGAAAGCTTCCGGGAGAACAGCCGGCACTTCCGCCACACTGGGGCGTGTCAGCGGGAGATTGCCGGGGAGCACCTGGAGCTCATCTGGGTGCGGATAAAAGGGGCCGCCTCCCTTCATTCGGGGCGAGAGTCGGGAGCGGAGTGGACTGAGCCTACTGGAGGAGGCAAGTAGGCGGCGGCCTGAAGAAGGAAGTAAGGCATTGTGGCCAGGACTTTGGGGGTTTGTGTGGCACTGAACTGTAAATGACTTGTAAATAAACGTGTTTGTGGGTGACATGAACGTGTCCGCCTGTCTGTGTCTGGGCCAGTCTCCACAATATATATATATATATTTATATATAACAAATAACTCCACAAGCACCACAGGTGTACATATAAAGGCACTGATATCCGAATGCAGCAGGTCCAGCTTGTTGTGTCCATAAATCCAGCATGCTAACTGAAGTTTGTTTGTTCCGATGTTCCTCTGATTCAGTCAACAGCAATCAAGGGTCAGAATAATTCATTCATTAGGCTATTAGTACAAAGTGAATCATTTTTGTCCCTGAGTTTAACAAACAGAAGTGGGCATTCATCCTGGACCCTGCTTCTGGTGTGGACACAACGTGCCTCTTTAAAGAGAGTTCGGTGGCCTCTCAGTTTTAAATGACTGTGACACTTGCTTTCGTTTTGTCCTCACTGTCAGTTCAGCTTGTCCTATTAATAAATGGGGTTTATCCTAATCCTTTGACCTGTCTCTTGCTTTTACCCTGCGGAGTGTTTGCCCAGATCACTAAACGTCGCCTATATATGACCCCCCCGCCCCCACGACTGCCTTAGCTTTCCACTACTCTGCTCTTCCTCACATTTCTCACATTGCTTTCCGACCCTTTTTTGTTCATGTTTACAGGTTGCTCCTGTGCCAACCTGTCCTACCGCAGTTTCATATTTCTTCTGTCTACCACTGATTTAATTCCCAGTTGACCACTTTGCTCTGCATTGTCTCGGCCCGAATCCTTGTGTATGTGTAAGTCACATCACCTTGGGGAGAAGGCAGACTACTAGACTGAACAAGCCGGGAATTCAAGTCAATCAATCCCATGTTTTTTTGTATTGCACTCTTCACTGAGTAAAGGCACAGAGAGCTGTAAGAAACCCATAGCTATAATAAAAATGACATGATGGACATAAATTAAAAATACATATTCAGTTAAGCCTCCAAACTTAAAAAAAAATACAGTCTTTTATGTATTAATGTGCTGTTCTCTGAAAAGTCGGACTGGTGACTCTGAGGATCTGTGATGGCAATGTTCAAATCCCATAAATGCCAGAAGTGATTCCACTCCCCTGGACCCCTGAGCAAGGCCCTTAATCTGCAATTGCTCCATCCTGGGTGTGATGTTAACCTGCATCCAGCCCTTCAAGCAGTTTCTGACAAATTGCAGGGAAAACTTGGGGGTTGGTGGCCACCATTAGTTCCACTCCATTCAAACCATTGTAATGCTGAGGTGTCACCAATTGCACAGCTGCATTTGGGTGGTAATTTGGCATCCTGAGGTGATTCATCGCGTGGTGGGTGCCGCAACGCGTTGTGTCAGTGCACACTTCCAACCTCCGCCTCTCTGCAAAGAACAATAAGGAACAAAAAAGAAAGGTTCAAGTCTAATAATGGGAGTGAGAAAGGGAACGGCACATAAGGGTGCAAAAAACAATCAAGCGTGCGGTCAGACAAAAATAAAGGCAAGGGATCGATCTGTTGACTTTCATTGATGGTCTTCAAATGAATGTCAGCCTCTGGTAGCGCCTGGTAGAAGTTGAAGTCAGACACCATCTAGCTGGCAAGCATTGGAACTGCGGGTGGAAGAGCAGATGGAGTTAGTGAGAATGCCCTCGCTCTGCTCAGTGTGGTACTATTTACCTTCTCAGACCCTTGTAGATGTTCACTAAATGCACATGCTTAATAGGTCATTTATTTCTTTATTTGTTGTTGTATAATCATTCCTATTTTTATGTTAATTCGGTTGATTTTGTTTATTATTGTTTAATTATGTACGGTCTCTTTAAGTTTATTTATGCTTCTTGGTTTTTATGGATGCAGCCCTAGGAGGTGGGACACCACCACTGACGTCACCACTCTTGAGTCCTCACCTCTGGCTGTTTAAGTCTGCTGAGAAGGCTCAGGAGATGGAGATCATTTTCTTTCTTGTGGAGTATTTTGTGGTCATCTGAGGGGATGACATGCTGATACTTTGTCAGATTTTAGGGACACCAACACGGACTGTCCCCATTTACTTAAAGACTTTACCAAAAACATGCACAAAAGTATTCAAAAAGAAACAAAAGGGCTGCAACCATAACACTCTGGCTAACTTAGTCTGAATGACTTTGTCGAATATAAGTAGTCTGAGGAGCTCTTCTGCTTAGGTCACTTGGACGAGAAGTGATGCTTTTATGGCCCAGTGACTGGAAGGGGTGGAGTCAGTTGCCCTCACTGGGCGGTTTCTCTGCACTGTGGTAGAATAAGTAGACAAGGCAGTGGTGGCGCCCACTGTTGGCTCAGGGTGGTAACACATTCCCTAGGAAGAATTTGGACGGTGACCTGCTGATGCGCATGTGTGACAATGTGTATGTATTGTTTTCTGTTTGGATTCCCTGCTTTGTTTTTTTCATTATTCCTTGTTTTCTTGGTGTTATGTTTCAGTCAGGTTTCCTGCAGTGGCTGGGGTTCATCTTCTTCTTTTGTGTTTTTTTTTTTTTTTTTGCTCACATTTGGGCCTCAGCTTTATGTTAATGTTACTTTCATTTAGGATGTGTTTTATTCTCTGTTTTCTAAGGGGTGTAGACACCTGTCAATCACCGCAAGGAACTGCCCTCTGCCCAATAAATCTGGTGGGTCTCCCACATGTTCTGGCAATTCATTTTGTATGTGCTTTGGAGTTTTTGGTGAGTTACTGAATTGTTGTTGTGCTTATTGTGATTTGTAGGATTTTCATCCTGTTTATGATTTGGTTTCTTCTATTGGGACTTTGTTCACCTTAGATTGCCATTCCCAGCAACTCCTTTTGTGCTCTTCAGGGCTTTACTGTGTAACAACACATTTTGTGAGAATAAAACTTGTCACACACATGCGCATGGGAGGAAGCTAAAGGGCTCGAATGAGGGTAATTCCACATGTTGTGGGGTACAAAATATATAAATTCTTGTCTATATTTTCATTATATTATGTTCAAGACAAAATAACAGATCAGTTTAAACACATTACACATCAAAGCATATCCTCTTCCCAATTGTACCTCACTTTTAAAATAGATGTTCAGACAAAAGGAGGAAGACATAGAGATGCCTCAGGCTATCAATTACTTTATAAACTGAGAAAGGATGGACATCTGGGACAAAAAGTTGGTAAATGGGTTTACAGCCTGGGAAAGGAAGACATGCTAGTAGGTACTAAGCAACATCAAAAAGTTTTATTGTTTGGGAAAGCAGATGAGTGAATTCATTCATCACATTGACAATCAGTCAATCACATCTTGCCAAACCCCCCTGTAGAATTTTATAATAAATATGCCTCATCTGAGCGGAAGAAGAAGGAGAACAACAACAAGAACAACATTTATTTATATAGCACATTTTCATACAAAAAGTAGCTCAAAGTGCTTTACATAATGAAGAAAAGAAAAACAAGACAATAAACATAGAAAAGGAGTAAGGTCCGATGGCCAGGGTGGACAGAAAAAACAAAACAAAAAAAAAAAAAACTCCAGACGGCTGGAGAAAAAAAATAAAATCTGCAGGGGTTCCAGGCCAGAGAAGAAAGAGAAGAGGACAGAACGACGTCAGAGGAGGGAGCCTGCAAGGTGCGGCCGTTTCCAACTGATTATCAGAAGAGCATCTAATGAACAACTATGAGTGTGAGATCACAAGCCGCCTGCGACATTCATCCTTGTCATCTTTACTTTTTCATAAGCTTTTTCTAAAGACTATATATATATATATATATATATATATATATATATATATATATATATATATATCCAGACTTTGCTGTCCACATTTTCTTTTATGCTTTTCTCTACTGGTATTATTATTCCTGTAATAAATGCCATGCTGCTTTAAACGGCCTATGCTTTGTCTTCATGTCTAAATTGATTGAAGTAATATGGTAGATTTCTTTGAGCACCTGGTGCAGTCGGAGGTTTGCCATATGCTCAGTGCTGCGAGGTTTATTAAGGCTGAGGGTGTGAGCTCCACCCAATAGTAGGGAACAGGACATAAAGTAAGGCATCCTTGGCTGATAAATGGCTGATAGTCAAGGATGCTGAGCCTTTGTATGTCTGAATATTTTCTTGGAGACCAAAAGTAATATTTAGGTCTGAGATATCTTTAAAACATTGTATGTTGTTCATGCCGATAATAAGTAAGTCTCTTGAAGTGCTGAGAGAGTAATAGGCTGTGTTATTCCTAAGGCACTTGTGTGTTTTAAAGTGTTAAAGGTTAACCAGCTGTGTGTTTGTCATTCATAGGGCACTGTTGAGGTTAGGGTCTGTGTGGATACATATATCTATGTATGTGTGTGATAATCTTAAGGTGCGGCAGTAGACCAACCTGGCAATGAACCTGATCAGTACACTTACCCCTAGGTAAAGGGTAAGTAGAGGGAAATACCACGATAATACACCATGCCAGACCAGGAGATGGCGAGGTGCACTAATCCCTTTCTCTCTTTCCACTGCAGACCAGTTATGGGAAATCCTGCCTGGCCTTGATAATGTCACTTCCGGTAACAACCCAGAGGACACCACTTTCCAGTCCTGATGATGTCACTTCCGGTCCCCGCGGAAGCAACTTCCTGTTCCGAATCCAATGACATCACTTCCTCTACCATCCCCTTAAAGCCATCATCTTTGCCTCATACAGACAGTTCAGTTTTGGACTCAAACCTGTACACATCTGTACACTAAATTTAATTATTTTGCAACCAGGAACAATTATATGGGTGGCTGTCCCAAACCTTTTTGTGGCTTTTTCTCTCGTCATTGACAAACCTTTATTTTATAAAGTTCCTTATCTAGCAGGGGTTTATATGTAGCAGCACCCTTAGTGGGCATTATTGGAAGTGTTGGGACTCTTTAGTGCTCCCAATTCATGACACTTGGATTCTGCCTATGGATTGTGTTTGCCTTTAAAGGCAACTCCTTTTGCCTGAGCAGTTTTGCTGAATTTTCCATCTTGTTAATAAATCTTTGTTTTATATAAAGATTCTGTGTTGTTGCCCTTTTGCTCAGAAGCAGGGGGTTGATGGTTATCCTCCCTGTTTTTTTTTTGTTTTGTTTTTTGTGGACAGTGTTGTCATTTTTACACGGTGTGGCCGAAATGTACATAAATCCCCTTAAATGAAAGTCTGCAATGTTAAAATTGTTTGATTTTGTAATTTTAAACTGTGGAGCAGAGATGGAAATCAAGGGAAAAAATTGTGTCTTTGTTCCAACCATTATGATACCGTATATACAAATTACAGCACCAACAGTTGCAAGATTCAAAAAAATCTAAAATAAATAAATAAAATTTTGAAATACAGAAATTGGAAAATATAGAAAGTGGAAACAAGTGTGGTGTCATTTGAATGCCGAAACAGCCCTCTCGCTTATGGGACAGCATCCTGCCCGCAGCTGAATTAGGGCATCCGTTTTGGGAGCAGGTGTTGTGGTGGTACAGGCCACAATTTGGCCATCTTTGAGGAAAAATGTGCAACATGGTATGCATTATGATATTTTTAGGGCACAACACTATACTCTAACTGAAGAAATGAGGGAATCAATTCTTCTATGCAGTTTTTAAACAAATATTGCATTATTGTTCGGTACCTCCAGTGACTCCAAAACAGGTGGGCTGAGTTTAAAGGGTTAATACGCAATCTCACTATTTCACTACTTGCAATAGCCATTCCTAGCCGTTTATTACACATCACCACTCTGAAAACACAAATGGACGGTAACAGCGCCGCCTCGGAGGTTTCATTCCCGACCGGATCGCGGCTCATTTAATTAAAGCCAGCAGCCAGCAGCCGTTGGCCTGAACAGGGCTAAGATGCTTTCATCCCAAATCAATCATCCCATCCGTTGTTGGACTCAATTTCTCTGATAAGTTATGAATGCCTGTACGGAGGACGACTGTAAGCATATGGCTGACAATATTGTAGCTGGCCTTTGGTCTGCAGGTGCGCATTCCCTGAGCAACAAGCCACCATCACTAAACTGACCTTTAATCGGAGATTCGCTTTCTCTCCCATGTTGCCTTTAAAGCCGCGTGTCCTAATTCTGCCTAATGTGACATTCAGCCTTTTCCTTTAATAGCTATACGGTATTCTTCATTTGTGTTTGTTGATTTGCTCATTGTTTCTTTATAATGTTCTTTCAAGTTTATTACACTTAATGCTTACAATTTTTAACACAAGCTTCTATTTTTTTTGCCACTGAATATGCAGCCTTATTACAGACGCCTGAGTTTCTTGATTATCTAACCTGGGCTTAGTCATTTTTAGAGGATTATGATAAGTAAATTTAATTTAAACTAACCCAAGCAAGAGAAATGTGACTTTAATGCACTCTTCAACTTGGCAATCCATCATCTAAATGTGTTTAATATAGTATGGCAGTTTCTAAACTAAAAAAATCAAAGAAAAATGTCACAATCCTCAACTGCATCACGCTTCTCTAAAGACCTGTGTCACACAATTTAAGATCAAATGCATACTGATTATATTTCATGCATCTTTTGGCAGCACAGCTGGTTAAGTTGGTTTTATAAAAGGTAAGCAATAAAATAAATTAAACAGAAATATACCTGCAGTTATTTTTCTCCACTTTTTTAAAAATAGTTTATTGAAACAAATGGCTGATTAATAAAGACACATTGCACACAGTTTATGAGTTAATCATCTCTGGTCAGTGACCATATGGCGTCAATCTCCAGGGCTGCCTTAAACACTTCATTGTGTGGCATTTGCAATTATTTGCTTAGCAGATGCTTTTATCCAAATCAACTTCCAAAACACGGGACCATCCTTCTATATAAAAGCGGTCGGGATTGTCCTTCTGTCCCGTGAGTGCTACGCAGGCGCGGAGTTTCACACACGCCCCGTCCATTTTGCAATGCACGATGGGATTTGTAGTTTCGTTTTTCCAGGTAAAAGATGATTTTCTACTCCAGACTGTGCGATATCTTCTTCTTTCTTACTATATAAAAGCGGTCAGGATTGTCCTTCCGTCCCGTGAGTGGAAAGCGTAGCGGTATTCCGCTTATCACAGACTTACTACTTGCAGCTTGCGGTACGAAGCGACATGATGTGAGCAGAGTTCTGGTGCTCCCATCATTCCCTTGCTTTTGTGCGCGATGCGCTGGAAAAATAGACAAAATTATGTCTCTGGAAATAATTAATGTTGATGGAGTACAAATGCCTCACCGCGTAGTAAATATCAGGGGGGTTCAAAAGGGCGACCTCAATATAGAAAAAAAGTTTAAATTTCATCACAAAAATAACAGAAACTACGAGTATTAAAGTAATACCGCTCAAATGCAATATAACTAAATTAATGAGTTTGTATAAAATATCAAATTGATCTACATATTGAATTGCCTTAAGAAGTGGTCCACTTAAAAGTCGGTCGCCTTAAAAGGTGGGTCAGCCTAGTAATTGAGTAAAGATCAATCTGGGGGATGGGGGGGGGGGTCTGTTTGGGTGCACAATTGACCCCTTATAAGTGAAAAGCTCAAAACAAAATGCCAGCGAGTTACAATCCCTTGCTTACGAAAACCTAACAGCTGATATCAGTCAGTCAGTCATTGTCTAACCCGCTATATCCTAACACAGGGTCACGGTTGCCTGTCTGCTGGAGCCAATCCCAGCCAGCATAGGGCGCAAGTTGGGAACAAACCCCGGGCAGAGTGCCGCCCCAGGGCACATACACCCACACAAGGAACAATTAAGGATCGCCAATGCACTTAACCTGCATTGCTTTGGACTGTGGGAGGAAACCGGAGCACCCAGAGGACATGCAAACTCCGCGCAGGGAGGACCCGGGAAGCAAACCCAGGTCTCATTACTATGGGGCAGCGATGCTACCACTGCGCCACCATGCCGCCCACAGCTGATATCATTCGATCAGAAGAAAATATGAAGCTGGTTTTAAATTAAAAGTCTTTGAAGTAGCGAAAGAATTTGGCAACAAAATTCAATGAGTCTGAGAAACTGGTGCGAGATTGGAGGAAGCAAGAAGATGTAAAAAAAAAAATGAAGTGCCGTATTTTTGAACGGGTCTATAAGTCGGGGTCTGATTTTATGATCGATTTTTCGGGTTTCGAGACTTGACTTGTACGCGAGTGTATATGGTAAATAAAATTCTGAAATACAGAAAGTGGAAAAATGTAGAAAATGGAAACAAATATGGTGCCATTTGAAAGTTGAAATAGCCCTCTTGCCTGTGGGACAACAGCCTGCTTGCAGTTGAATCAGGGTGTCCATTTTGGGAGCAGGTGTTGCGGTGATACAGGAATTCGGCCATCTTTGGTATGCAATATGGCATTTAGGGCACAACACTGTACTTTAGCTTCAGCTATGGAGGAATACATGCTTCAGTGCAGTTTTTTAAAAAATATTGCATAATTGTTCGATACCAAAACAATGGGGCTGAGTTTAAAGGGTTAACACACAAAATCCCTATTCCAAGTAAACTATCACCCAAATGTTTGTTCCATTTATTACACATCACCTATCTGAATACACAAATGGACAGTAAGAGCGCCACATCCGAATGCTGGCTGGGCTTGAACAGGTTTAGCTTCAGGTGGGTGACCTGTTCTGAGGTGCAGGTGGCATGGCTGCTGGCTACGATTATGTAGGCCCTGGCACTGGTGCGGATTGCTGCCCCGGAGGCATTCATTCATCTCAAGTTGATATATAAAGAGCCGCCCGACTGACGTTGGGTCTTTTGTTTTTTTACCATTTTCTGAAGCAAGCCAGTGAATTTGATAAAGAGAGAGCTGTAAAGACACTTCATCAAGAAGCCATACTTTTGTTAGCGGTAGTGGCTGAGTGTTTTTGTTTTTATCATTTATTATTATTGTTTAAGCATTCCCCCAACCTTTGACCCTGCTCTTGTCCTTTATTCCCCAACATATTAGATTTCATTTAAATTACACTGCAGGTCTAAGGAGAAAAACAAATCTGGCATATGAATAGCAGGCACTCCTGACAGAAAAACCAAGGCGTAGTTTTTGAAAAAGACGCATTACAAGCTCCAATGTGTTTATTTGTCATTATGTCACTGAATGATTCCAATGATAATTCTGGATGAATAAAAAGAACTTTGGCATAGGGAAAGCAAATCCAATTAACTCAGATGGCTCAGAAGAGTCGACGTGACCTTGTTGATGTCAGGGTGGGCCGCACTTCAGACTTTGTCGTCCTGTCAAATTACAAAGGTTAAAGAGCAGGGCGTTGCGCTTGGTTAATTTAAACCAAGCAAAAAATCGAGCAGATTTACTACATCTGAATGGAGGTTTCGTGTCGACTTAATTATTTACGTATGAAAAATTTCTCCTTTCTTGTCTAGCATTAATCGTAGGGGCAATTCTACATCACCCTAAACAATCCCCAAGAGGTGCGTTACCATTTCTGCATCTCTGCATTACGGTGTACAAAGCTGCAGACGTCAGGAATACTAATACGGTTTAATTAATAATTAAAGAGCTCTGACATTTATTCAGTTGGCAAAGCATAGAGAAATATATGTATATATCACGGTGACTCACGTGTACGGTTAGAAATAACTTGAAAAACAAACAGCACATTTCATTGATCTACAAAGGTCAATAGTATTTATATATGCTACTGGAACAATTCAATAGACAAGCCGGTGTGTCCTTTGAATACAGAATTAGGACGCCTCCGAGATTTGCATTAGATATGTTTAGTCCTTCTTGGCAAACTATTTGGACTCGGTCCTGCTTGTTAAACAGTGTGCTGTTTCCGTTTGCTGTACCAATGAAAAACACGAGTCAGGTAGGACAGACCGGGACTATTTACTTTACAGCTATGGAGAGATCATTACATAAGAACACACTTCAGAAATCTGACAAACGAGAGGAGACCATTCGGTAGTCCATTTGTCGCCCGTTTGTTTAGCAGATAGCTGAGTGGCCGCCGTATCTCATCCGGATTCTTCTTTAAGGTTCTCCAGTTTTCTGCTTCAACTCCATGTCTTGTTAGTTTGGTCCTGAATCCCACAACTCTTTGCGTAAAGAAGAGCTTCCCGGCTTTAGTTTTGAACTCATTTCCCCTTCGTTTCCACTGAGGTCCTTGAGTACAACATTCACCGTTAAGCAGAAAGGATTCTGCTGGATCTCTTTTATCAATGCCTTTGAGGATTTTAAAGATACGGATGAGATTAATCAAATTTTCTCCTCTCTCCAAGACTAATCACAAGCAGAACCACTTCATTGCTAGCATGTGAAACATACCAGAATTGACTTTGGAATACAAGACAATACCAACTCAAGACAGCACAATTCCAACCCGCCATTAACCTGATACTGTGCAAATGACTATACAAATTTAAGTTTCTTGAACAACAACATTCACAAACTTCAATAGTATTGTCAAATAAGTAGAAAAAGTATACAAAGTAATACAGATTTTGAATAGTACAATACAATACAATTTATTTTTGTATAGCCCAGAATCACACAAGGAGTGCTGCAATGGGCTTTAACAGGCCCTGCCTCTTGACAGCCCCCCAGCCTTGACTCTCTAAGAAGACAAGAAAAAACTCCCAAAAACAAAAATGGAAGAAACCTCGGGAAAGGCAGTTCAAAGAGAGACCCCTTAGGTAGGTTGGGCGTGCAGCGGGTGTCAAAAAGAAGGGGGTCACTACAATACAATACAATACATAGATCAAAACAAGTCCTTAATACAGTATAAAAATAAACATTTTGAAATACAGAGCAGAATTTAACAGTACATGATATCACATAGTAATGATTTGGATTTGTTTAGAGCTCAGGAGACCTTGGCCATCAAGCTGCCTCTCCCTATTGGTTATTCCCCAGCTGAAATAGCGCTAATTCGATGAAAGGACCCCTCTTTCCCACGATTCCTGCGATCCTCCATCAGAGATGACTTTACCTTAGGCAGGCAAAATAACTTGGCAGGTGGGCCATGGCACCAAGTACCACATTTGAGTACCAAGAAGAGAAACAGAATAGGTGAGGTAACTCTCATGTTACTTCTGTTTTAGTGCTAATGAATAACAACAGAGATGCAGTCTGTACAGTTAATCAGCAGCTCTAGTCAGGGTGTGCTAAATTGAAGTCATGAGTCTTCAGCCAGGATTTAAAAGCTGAGACCGAAGGGGCATCTCTTATAGTAGTAGGCAGACCAGTCCACAGTTTAGGGGATCCTGTAACAAAAATCTCGACCTCCCACTATTATGTTATTAATCCTTGGGATCCTAAGCAGACCAGCATCTTGAGATCTTAATGTGCGCTCAAGTTTGTAAGTCATGATAAGTTCAGACAAGTAAGCCGGACCTCGGCCATTTAATGCTTTATATGTTAAAAGGAGGATTTTGAAATCTGCCCTAAACTTAACCGGGAGCCAGTGTAAGGATTTAAGAACTGGAGTTATGTGTTTGTATTTTCTTATTCTTGTAATAATTCTTGCAGCAGAATTTTGAATTAACTAGAGGCTGTATAAAGAACACTTTGAACATCCAGTGAACACCACATTGCAGTAGTCAATCCTACTAGAAATAAATGCATAAATTAATTTCTCAGAATCCTGTTTATTTAGAAAGCGCCTTAATTTACCAACATTTTTAAGATGGAAGAAACATGATTTGGACAACTTTGTAATATGCACTTTAAATGACCTGCTAGAGTCAAAGAAAACTCCTAGATTGCGGGCTGATTCAGTAAAATTAATGGGGATTCCAACTGAGTTAAATGATGACAGAATATTGTTGTGATCAGCGTCATTCCCTTCAACAATTACCATCTCTGTTTTATCAGTGTATAAAGACAAGTAGTTCTCATCCATCCACTCCTTTAATTCACTAACACAACTAATTAAAGACAACATAGGAGAAACTTCATTTAATCTAAAAGAAAGGTATAACTAGGTGTCATCTGTATAGAAGTGAAAATTAACAGGATGTTTCCTAATGAGAGATTCCAGTGGAAGCTTGTAAAGTGAAAACAGTAAAGGTCCCAGTACTGAGCCCTGTGGGACACCATATTGAACTTGTGTGTATAATGATGGAGTCCTGTCAGCGCATTTCTGTACATATTGGAATCGATTTGATAAATAAGAACTAAACCAAGCGAGCACGGGGCCTGTAAGCCCAACATCATTTTCTATCCTGTGCAGTAAAATAGAATGGTCAATGGTGTCAAATGCTGCACTTAAGTCTAACAACATAATGACAGTGGAGTTTCCTTCATCAGAGGATATCAGAATGTCGTTTACAACCCGCGTTAGTGCCGTTTCTGTACTATGACCAGTGAGGAAACTAGACTGGAATTTCTCAAATAAATTGTAATGCGTAAGGGGTGACTGAAACTTATTGGTGACTACTTTTTCTAGTATTTTAGAAAGAAAGGGTAACTTTGAAATAGGCCTATAATTATTTAATATGTGTGTGTCCAAGTCTGACTTTTTAAGTAATGGTTTATTGACTGAGACTTTTAGAGCATCAGGTACTGTGCCATGCAATAATGAACTACTGATAATGGTTAGAATAGGTGCTGCAAGAACATCCATTGAACTTTTTACTAGTTTTGTTGGCACTGGATCTAGGGAACAAGTAGTGGGCTTCATTTTAAAAATTAAAGTTAAGACTTTCTGCTCAATTACAGGATTAAAAGTGCTGAATTCAATGTGAGACGGTGTCTGAAGAAGTTTATAAACTCTGTACTGCTAATGTCTGTTGGTATTTTGCACTGTAGATCTGAATTTCCATTTATTAATTTAGCCACAGTTCTAAACAGTACCCGAGGATTTTTATTATTGCTATCTATTATTGTAGAATAGTATTCTGAGCGAGCTTTAAAGAGAGCTTTTTTATATCTCTGTCCATGCAATTTGAAAGACATGTAGCTTTGTTGTTCTCCAACTGCGCTCCAGTTTTCGACACTCTAATTTAAGAGCATGAGTCTTTTCATTAAACCAGGGAGAGTTTCTATGTGCTTTGATCACTTTTGTTTTAAGGGGAGCCACTGTGTCCAGAGCATCTCTCAAGATCACATTATAATGTGATGTTAGCTGATCTAAATGGTTTTCCACAATTACACTTGACTTACTTAAAGTATCTATAAATTTTCAAGCAGAATTACAATCTAGATGTCGCACTGTCTTTGTTTTAATCTGTGAGTGCGTAGGCAAGGGCAGGATTAAATCAAATGTAATTAAGTAGTGCTCAAAAATAACTTCATTTAATGGAGCAATATTTAAATTTTGAATTTCAACTTTGTAAGTTATAATTAAATCTAACATGTGGTTATGATTATGAGTTGGACCCTTGACATTCTGACAAAATCCTACTGAATTTAACAAATAAGTAAAACATTTGCTAAAAGTGTCAGTTTCCACATTAATGTGTACATTAAAATCCCCCATCAATACTACGTGATCATAATTTATAGCCAAATCAGATAAAAGGTTGCTAAATTCAGTCATGAACAATGAATATGGCCCTGGTTGTCTGTAGACTAGCACTATAAGTATGTTGGAATCTGTTTTAATATTTAAAATGAATGCCTCAAAGGATGTAAAGTCGCCTATATTTTTAGACGTGATTTTCATTTTGTTACAATGAATTATTCCAAGGCCTCCTCCTCGACCAGAATCTCTAGACTTATGAAAGAACGAATATCCATCTGGTGACGCCTCAGCTAGGGGAACAGTGTCACATTTACTAAGGCAGGTTTCAGTGAGAAGACACAGATCAGATTTTGTACTTAATATAATATCATTTACCAAAACAGCTTTACTGCCAAGAGAGCGAGTGTTCAATTAGCAGCATTTTAAACTGCATGCTTCTTTCTGAACTGGTGATATATTTTTTTGTTTTAGTTTGAAGTAAATTTCTATTACAGATGTCCTTGGTGGAGGGTCTGGTTTTATCTCTTGGTCTAATTATATACCTTATTTATTGGTTATCAAGTAATTTAAGGTTTGCATCAAGACTAAATTTACTGGATGCACAAGCTGAGTAAGTCCCGAATGAGGCACATGACCTGCATTGTGAAGGAGCGTCAGCTATGGCACTACGGCCATGTGGCGTGATTACCTGAGGGAGATCCGGCTCATTGTTGAGGACCTGAGTGGCTGGACCAGGCCAAGGGGGCACCAGCTTAACACCTGGCTGTGACAGATAGAGGGTAATTTCTGGAGGGTGGGACTGGACTGATATCTGCCTGCCATCTATCTAGCTATCTGTTTCAATCCTGACAACTATACTAAAATATCTATCTATTGATCTACCTACTATATAGCTCCTTTCATATCTATTTATCTATCTATTATATAGCTCTTTTCGTATCTATCTATCCCAATACTGCCAACTACGCTAAAATATCTATCTATCTATTATACAGTGCCTTTCATGTCTATGATATAGTGCTTTTCATAACTATCAATTAATTATATAGTGCCTTTCGTATCTATTTATTGATATTGAAAGTATTTATAAAAATGTGTGGTATCGCATTTTGTAGCAATAAATGATTTCTTTGGTGTTTCCCTATAGAGGGATCCATAATTTGTTTCCCCTCCAAAGGGATCCCTGGCCTGAATAAGTCTGAGAACCCCTGAGCTAATCAATACAATAAAACTAACTTCTCAAAATGCATCACTGACTGATACCAGGAGTGCCTTGGGAGTAGAAAAGGTCCACAAGTCTGGAGATTCCCGACAAGTGTCCTGGACAGGCAGTTGCTTTTTTCCAGGGGGCCTTTTCTACCAAGATGGTGTGTTCTTCTGATTCAGTGCTAACAGACTTTGTTTGATTAACAGCCCACACAGCAAGTGCAGTTGAGAATAAAATCATTCACTTTTTTCCATTCAGAAGTTCTTGGATATGAATGCAGCATCTACAAACAGACAGTGTTCTTAATGGTTTTTTGATGTTTGCAGGTATAAATGTGCTAAACTGTTAAATATTAAATGTTCTCTTAGGCAGTGATTTTTAGATGAAATTGAATGTATAAACTGTATGGTTAACAAGGTTCAAATGAGACATTTAAATTTGTTTTCAACAAGTATCACTGCATTTGCTAGCGACCATCTCACAAGTGGCATATGGAGAGCATCCTGCTGAATTTCAATTATCACTTTCAAGTGAAAAAACAGCTGCCATGCCTCGGCCCCCATTTGATTCTATCCTCTTATCTGCCTGTTTGCTAATTTTTTTTACATGTGCTCGTTCTTCTGCTAGGTCACTTGAATTTCTTTTCCGTTCTTCACTTCTCACCTTTCTCCACTCCACTCCACTCCACAACAAGAAGTCCCAATAAGAAATCTCAAGAATAATCAAAATGTAGAACAATGGGTCCCAAAAATCCAGTAAATCGCAAAGCACAAGCACAGCCAAACACAAGAAGTCACCATGCCTTGAAATGAACCACCTGGAGCCGTGGTGCCGTATACCCTCAGGATATAAAAGTGGAAGGCAGTGATTGGCAGGTGGCTCCGCCTCTTGGGGGACCACCCACAAAGGCAACAGTAATACAGCAAAAACAAAAAACAATGCAAAATATGAACGTAAAGGACATGAAACAAGGGCTTGAACCCCTAGCTGAAATAGAATATAGCCATGACTCCTTCTAGCCACCTCCTTTTGATTTTCTCCTACCACTGACACACACCTAATGGTGCTACTGGTGTCTCTTTGACGTCATTGCTTGAATTGTGTTGTTCTATTGTTCCATCAAATGTACGAGTTAGAGCTCAAGTACATAGAATTAGAGACCATTCTGTTCCTCAGGCTCATTTGTTCAGCTAATAGCTAAGCTGCTATATAGCACCTTCAGAAAGTCTTCAGCCCCGTCACTTGTCCACATTTTGTTATGTTGCAGGCTTATGCTAAAATCATTTCCATTTATTATTCTCCGCATTAAGCAACAATCAATATCAAAGCAAAAACAGGAGTTTAGAAATTCTTGCAAATTTATTAAGCCTGGAAAACTGAAATATAACATGGACACAAGTCTTCAGACCCTTTGCTCAGTACTTAGTCTGAAACCCCCCCTGCAGATAATTCCAGCCTGGAGTCATCTTGGGTCTGACATGTCAAGCTTGACACCCCTGGATTTGGGGATTTTCTGCCCTTCTTCTCTGCAGATCCTCTCAGGCCGTGTCAGGTTCGGATGGAGACCATCGGTGGACGGCTGCTTTCAGGTCTCTTCAGAGATGTCTGCTGAGGTTCAAATCTGCACTCTGGCTGGGCCACCCGAGGACATTCCCAGTGACGTCCCCAAGCCGTATCTTTATTTTTAGGGTTGTTTTCCTGTTGATGAGCAGTGCCCGCTTTCCTCAAGATGTGATGCTTAGAACTAAGGTCAGACAGTTCCATCTTGGGTTCATCAGACCACAGAATCTTGTTTTTATAGTCTGAGGGTTCTTTAGGGGCCTTTGTGGCAATTCTAAGTGGGGGCTTTCATATGTTGTTTGGCCACTCTGCCATAAAGCCCAGATTAGTGGAGTGTTTCATAAAGGTGGTCGTCCTTCTGGAAGTTTTTTCCCATCTCCTCACAGGTTCTCTGGAGCTCAACCAGAGTGACCATCAGATTCTTAGTTGTCTCTGTTTTCCCAGGCCAGGTTCCCATGATTGCTTAGATTGGCCATGTGCACCATCTTTAAGAAGGGTGGTATGGTTGTTTTAAACTTATTCCAGTTAGGAACTGAGGAGGCCTCTGCGCTTTTGGGAACCTTTGGTAGCCTTCTTCAGTTAGATTCAGAGTCAGATTACTGGCGTGTTTCCGATTACCATCCATTTTGTAAGCACGTTACATTTTAAGTGAGTTACATTTTGAACGTGAGTGATGCGTTTGGCAAATGTTTTGCGGTCATGGGATTTTTGGTAGTGTTCTTGCGCGGCATCACTGCTAAAATTATTTGAGAGAGGAAGCAGCGAGGCAAGGGCGGGACTTTGTTCATCTAGTGAATGGGAGAAGTCAATGTTAACCAGCCAATCAGGAGCCAAACCTCCTCCCCCCACCAAACGGGTACACAAATTGTTGGCAAACCAGCGAAACAAAGCCATACTTTGAGCATGTGCCGAGTCATAAAGTAAACTACGCGCATTCCCATTTGAACGTGGGGAAGAAGGTGCGCCTCGTGATTTGCTGGTAAGCATTGACTTCTGCCATTGGCTAGATGAACAAAGTCCCGCCCTTGCCTCGCTGCTTTCATTCTCACATAATTTTAACAGTGATGTCGCACAAGAACTCTGCCAGAACTCCTACGACTTTGCAAGTGCGTCACTCATGTTCAAAGTGTAACTCGTGCTCACAAAATGCGTGGTAGTCGGACACAGACTTTTGGCAGTAATTGAACATTATAATCCTGTCCCTCGGCACTGCTGGTAATTCCTTTGACCTCATGGCTTCGAAGAAAGTGCCCAGCTTATTGTCGAAAGGGGTTTTGTCGCTACATGACAATGCATTCAAACACACCGCTGCCCATTGTGTTGAAACACAAGGAAAGATGGGATCCGAGGTCTTGGACCATCCTCTGTACAGCTCTGACTTTGCTCCCTTGGATGTCCATCTATTTGGTCCTCTCAGAGATGAGTCGTTGATTTCCCACAGACCATCATATGAAAGGAGCTGTGCACGTGTGGCTGAGAGACCACAAAGAAACTTGTGGAGTGCTGAGCTGAGTGCTTTGGAAATTGAGGGGACTCTGTTGAAAAAGGAGCTCTCTGTATGTTCTCTAATGGACCATTTTAGAAACAGAGTGTGGATAATTATTGATGTACCCTCGTGTAAAGTCTCCTGATGATCATGGTCCACTGAACTGGACAATTACGTTTCCTTTGTTGGCTAGCAAACCTGGAAACATAAATGGCCCTGAATTACCGTAGTCGACCATTAAAATTATAGGGAAGAAAATCTGATATTATTACTAATTACCACTTTCACAGTTTATTGGTACGCTGACATTTTATACAAAAGGAACAACAACACTAACAGACAAAGCTATCCAGTGGAAATACTGCTACAAGTTTTATTAAGAAAGTTTCTAATTAAAATGGACTTAAAATTGCAATATTTCTACATTTTACTTCAAAATAATATTATAATTGTCACTTACGCTTGTATAGGTAAGCTCACCAATACACAAAATATACAAAAAATAATGTCCTCTGTCACAAAAATATATCAACATCTGTTTACAGAGACACACTGTACTCAGTTATACAATTTATCAGAGTGCGATATAAATAATTAGGCTGTCAATCAAACAGCATAATTCTTAGACCACAACACAGCATTACTGAAATTATTGTACCTGAAGAATGTTTTTTGAATATCAACTATACAAACCTACAAAATGAATGCTTAAAATTGGATGGTGAAACGTTTAATCAAAGTTACATTCACCACATAATATAATATATATTATATTATATTATGAGTGGCATGGTGGCGCAATGGCAGCATTGCTGCCTAACAGTAAGGGGACCAAAGTCCAACGTGGGGTTTGCATGTTCTCCCATGTCTGAGTGGGCTTCCTCTGGATGCTCCGATTTTCTCCCACAGTCCAGAAACATGCAGGTTGGATGAGTTGGCGATGCTAAATTGGCCCATGGGTGCATGTGTGTGTGTGTGTGTGTGTGTCTTCACCCTGCGATGGACTGATGACCTGCTCAAGGGTTCTGGGATAGGCACTAACCTAACAGGTGACCCTGCTCTGGATTAACCAAGGTTGGATAATAACAAGACAAAATTCATTAGAGCCAGACCTCTAATAAAAAATTTTTCAGAGCTGGACAGCAACCCGCGTCTGTCTGTCAGGCTAGGGAACATTCAGGAAAGATAGGTGCTACTGTATATAGAGAGTTTTTAAAATGGCATTATAATGCCTGATTGTTTCTTTCTTTTTCTTCTTTTTTGTATTTCTTTGTATGTATATGAGGGGTGTTGTTGTTTGTCATTATATTTTTTGAGCAACTTAGAAGTGCTACAAGTTCTATCTATTATATAGTGCCTTTTTCTTATATCTATCTATTGTAATC
>JANRMT010062845.1:14230055-14277618 GCA_026402145.1 Polypterus bichir lapradei | reverse complement strand
CTATGTATCTATCTATTATATAGTGCCTTTTTCTTATATCTATCTATCTATTCCAATCCTGCCAACTATACTAAAGTATCTATCTATCATATAGTGCCTTTCATATCCATATCTACCTATGATATAGTTCCTTCAGTCAATCTATCTATGTATCTATCTATTATATACTGCCTTTTTCCTATATCTGTTGTAATCCTGCCAACTATGCTAAAGTATCTATCTATCTATCCATCACAGTGTCTTTCATGTCTATATTTACTGTACCTATGATATAGTGCCTTCAATCCATCTATGTATCTATCTATTATATAGTGGCTTTTTCCTATATAAATCTATCTATGGCAATCCTGCCAACTGTGATAAAATATCTATCTAATCCTACCAGCTACACTAAAGTATTTATGTATTATATAGTGCCTTTCGTATCCATATCTACCTATGATATAGTGCCTTCAGTCCATCTATCTATGTATCTATTATATACTGCCTTTTTCCTATATCTATCTGTCTATTCCAATCCCGCCAAATACGCTAAAATATCTATCTATCATATAGTGCCTTACATATCTATATCTGTCTATTATATGTGCCTTTTTATTATATCTTTCTATACCACCACCTACTGCTTGGTAAGTTTTGACCTCTGAGTGCATTGAGGTGAATTTAAGAAACTGACAAATGGTAAACGTCTGACTGTTGATTTTTTCCTGCAGACGAGGGCATCACCTAAATAAATACAATTAAACTATTGTTTTTTTGCGTGTATATTTTATCTGAGTAAATAAGAATTTGTTAAGCTTCTTATTGGTTATCTTATTGGTTTCACGAAAAAAAAATCATCTTTGGGTATTGAATGACAAAACCCTTTTGGATATCGTAGATATGTTTTGAACATTTTTGGAAAGATGTGTCTCCATGTGTGTAGTAAAAAAATGAGTGACTTGTATAACTTGACAGGACGTGAGTATGTTGGCCGATTTGATCGCCTCACTTCATCAGTTTTATACAAACCATAAACAATAGCACAAGGCAGTCGCATATTGGATGCACGTCTCCCCATTTATACGTTCGTCAATTTGTTATAACTTCACAAGTCAAACTGCAGAGACCATAATTGGGGAGAAAACTGCCAGGATTATTAGCAACGGGCATTCGGAAGCAACTTTCTAACTGCAGCAGCCAACTACTTATCAGTGCTTTCAAAACACTTTGATTTCCATTTGACATTTGAGAAACCCAACTGCCCAGCGGCCAAATGTAATCTGTTACCTTGTCTTTCAAAAGAGGAATATTTACTCCCATTGCTTACATTGCCAGAAATATTGACAAAAACTGTTCGAAAAAATCAACTGAGTAAGGAAGGTGAAGCAGTCAGGATCAATCACAAAGGCAATTAGTTAAATTAGGCTTTGCAGAAGTAAAGACATCTGTAACCTCATCATACAAGGTGAAGACGTATTCTTGTAATGTGAATAAACGAGGAGCCGCCGACTTTGACATATAATTTCCTATCAGAAAATTGGAAACTAATTATCTTCACTGTTTGCTAACTGAATGCCTCGATTTTTTTCCTTTGCAGCAAACATTTCTCCGCATCTGTTTTCCGACAGAATGTGGCTGCTAAATTGGCTTTGATCTCATTGTAGGAATGGACAGGATACACAAATCTAATCCAATTCAAGAAAGATTCACAGCTCCATCCATTTTCGAAATAATGAAGTTAGTTAATGATGTAACCCTTTATTATTTCTCTTAGTCCAACTGAAATAAATAAACAGAAAGCTGGAGCGTTATTAGGGTGATATGGTAGCACAGTGGTCTGCACTGTAGCCACATGACTCCACAGACCCTGATGGGATGAAACAGTGGCACAGTTACTGGAGCCTGGAGGTTCGGTTTTGATATCCAGCACGACGTTCATCTATGCGTTCTTTGAAGGTTCACCTCAGGAGTGTGTGGGTTTTCTCAAGATACTCAGGTTTACTCAAATCTCACAATAATGTGTGTTTAAGGAGATTCTATGACCATTGCTGAACTGGTGTCCTCTCCCATGATGCCACGATAATGACATTCCAACACTATAACTTCCCTTCTTACATATCAGCTCAATGAAATAATTTATATATCATGTCGGCTCAGTAATTTCACACATACACCCTGTACATTTATTGTATTTGCTTATTCACACATGTCAATCAACACTATACATACATCCATATTAAGTCGACATATTAATTTCCCCGATAGACCCTGTTAAATGTATTGGATTGCTTTTTCTCTTGTATCAGTCCACACAATAATTTTCCTTCTTATGTATCAGGCGACAGAAATGAAATCTGTAGATTTATTGGATTGCTTATTCATGTCACACATGTCAAGCGACACGATCATTTCTTCCTCACATATCATCTCGACTCAATATTTTCACATACAGCACCTACAAATGTATTGGATTTGCTTTTTTTTTTTTACACAAATCAATCAACACTATAACTCCCCTTCTTACGTATCGAGTCAACACAAATAGAATCTTGGAATTTATTGGATTTGCTCATTCACACACAATAGTCAACACTCTCATTTGCCTTCTTATATATCACAATAATTTCCTACACAGAACCTGCAAATTTATTGGATTTGCTTTCATTTGCACAAATCAAGCAACACAACAGATTTCCTTCTTATATATCAGGCTGACGCAATAAATCCCCACAAAGAACTGTGAATTTGCTATTTCACAAGTTTTAATCAAAATTATAACTTCCCTTGTTACACATCAGGTCGATACAAATAGCTGTGAATTTATTGAATTTTCTTATTCAGATATATTAGTTGTCACTATCATTTCCCTTCTTACGTATGAGGACAACTCAGTAGTTTCTCAAACAGAAACTGTAGATTTGTTGGGTTTGCTTTTTCACACATTACAATCAACATAATAATTTCCCTTCTTATATTTCAGGTCGACAAACAGAATCTGTAAATTTACTGGATTTGCTTATTCACACATATTAGTCAACAATATAATTTCCTTCTTATATAATCAGGCTGACACAATAATTTCCCACATAGAATTGTGAATTTATTAGATATGCTTATTTACAACTAATCGAAATTATGATTTCTCTTCTTGCATATCAGGTCGATACAAATAGAATTTGCGATTTTCTTGGATTCAGTTATTCAGTGTCGACATTATCATTTCCCTTCTTATACATGAGGACAAGCCAATAGTTTCTCAAACAGAACCTTCAGATTAATGTGTGTTTGAACTTGTGTGTTGTTTATCCTGAGTTTGGTCTTTTACACGTATCTGTCAACACAAAAATTTCCCTTCTTATATATCAAGTGGACAGAAATAAAATCTGTGATTTTTTGTGGGTTTGCTTATTTCTCACGTGTCAATTCGCACTATAATTTCCTTCTAACAAATCATCTCGACTCAAAATTTTCACGCATAGAACCTGCAGATTTATTAGATTTGCTTTTTCACACAAAACAATCAAGGCAATAATTTCCCTTCTTGCATATCAGGTTGCCACAAATAGAATCTGTGAATTTATTGGATTTGCTTATGCACACATATTAGTCAACGCTGTCATTCCTCTTCATACATATGAGGGAAACTCAATAATTTCTCAAGAAGAATCAGCAGATTTATTGGGTTTGCTCTTTAACACATTTCCGTTGATGCTATAAATTCCCTTGTTATACATCAGGTAGACACAAATAGAATCTGTGAATTGACTGAATTTGCTTATTCACACATACTGTATTAGTTGACATTAATTTCCTTTACATATCATCTCGACTCAATAATTTTGAACATAGAACCTGCAACTTTATCAGATTTGCTTCTTCACACAAGGATCAATGACACTATAAATTCCCTTCTATATTTTCTCAACGCTAATTGAATCTGTGAATTTATTGGACTTGCATATCCACACAAATATGGGCAGCACAATATTTTTCACATCGAACTTGTTAATTTATTGAATTTTCTTATTCACACATGTCATGTCATCACCGTAGCTTCCAAGACTGGCAGCAGTCACTCTTCTAGGTATCCCCAAACCAGGAACGACACAGTTGTTTTTATCTTTAACCAAATGAAAATGGGATAGTGAGCATGATTTAAAATTACATTTGTTTCATTATGGTTATTTATTATTTGCACAACATACTCAGATAACACTTACACTTTTCAAAATCAGCAAAATTATTTAATCAGTTAATGATATACTCAAGAACATTTTTGAAAGATAAGGATGTAACAGTCCCAATTGCCCGTATCTTTTTCTTTTTTCTGTAACCTGAACGCTGTCTTTTATTGTGTTTGTGTAAGCTATTTATCTCTACTTACAGGTAATCCAAAAACTTGGTTAAAAGGTCCTAGAACAGGTTAGGAACAGCTGAAACCGGTCACATACAGGAAGGGGTGGATTCTTACCAGAAAGACTTCATTTTGAGAAAGAGCAAAATAAGAAAAGCAACAACATCAGCAATATGGGTGCAAGGAGCTCAAAAGCCACAAGCATAAGGAAAAAAAGATTGGCCTAAAAAGCAATCCAAGATGATCAAGTAATTAAAAAAGCAAATAAACCTAGGCCAGTGAATAAACCCTGGCTGGAACACAACAGAGTTGTCATTTTTAGGAAAACTGTTTTTATCTTATTTTTGCTCTTTTGTCCCTGCCTTACATTTTAGTATTTCCTGTTTTGATCATTTCAATTAATTCCTTATCTATAAAGAAACTTTGTCTGCCTTTAAAGCAAGAGAGTTGATGCTCATTCATTTATCTGAGTGTTTTGAACTTTAAAAGCCTGAGTACCATTTTGGGCCTGTGCAGACCAGAAAGCCAGCTATTTGATGATGGGGTTAGGCTGTTTGGGGTGAGGCCTAATCCTGACGTCCAAAACTTGCAGAGACCTAGTCTGGTTTTTGTTTATTTTTGCAGCCTGTTTGCCCATGTTTCCATTTTTGCATTGCAGGATCTTCATGGTAGTGCATGAGAAGGAGAAAGAGAACAACAGAGCGGTACAAGAAAAGGAAAGAAAGGTAGGAAAAAGCCCAGGAGCGTTTGTGGTCTGTGGCACGGGTAATTAGATTAGTCATTGATCCTCAATTATTTTACGTAGTTCTAGAGATGCTTTAGACTTCTTTATTTTGTTTTGTTTCCTCCTGTGTATTTATTTATTGATTTATTTTAATAAAACAGCCTTTGTCATTTTAATTGTTCATCAATGCTTTTCTTCCTGGATAGGGAACAGCTCAAGAGCGCCACCTGCAGGACATGACATTAAATATACATTGAGAAGAACACACTGGATTAACAATTATCTGGATAACTAAACCATTCATGCGTAAGTAAATGATGTATATAAACGTTCCATCATGTCCTTAAGGTCTCAATGTTAGGAATACAATGTACTGTATGTCGTACATACATTTAATTAACTGCTACATTACACAATGTCTTCTGCTTGGCTGTAACAATATGCTTGAAGGCCTCTTCTTGTTCAAAGTCCATTCCAGTCACAATTAGATGTGTGGATATTTCGGTGCATTAAGTGACCTGTGCCCATGAAATTAGCTCATATGAAATTATCTCATATGGTTTTGTCAAAATGGTTTTGTTTTAGCCAGTTGTATTCCAGTACTGGTGCAAAGTGTTTATCCTTGTAATATTATTTGTTTTTCTGGTCTCAAACATCTAAAAAATGTCCTTTAGACAGACCTGTCTGGTAAAGGAGATTAAGAACAGGAGTTTTTTGGCATTTTCAATTCACTGAAAGCTTCCAAACAGATTTCTACAGCCTTTACGATGCCCATATGAAGTATTCAAATCCTTCTTATCGTTAGACAATGTTAAATCTCAGTGGATGTAATTTGGCTTTATGTACACTAACTACCAGAAAAAGACTTTAATGTCAAAGTCAGAAGGTGGTCTAAATTCATGACAAAAATAAGACACTTCGTCCGTGTTTAGTAGCCTTGAGTCCGTGTGCATGGGCCTCTCTCTATTAGCGTTGCCATTTTCCAACTTTCTCAAGCTCTCCCAGAATAGGAAAACAGTCATAACTGGTTCAGAAAAATCTCACAGTGACACAAATTTGGTCCTTTTCTTATGCATAGGGGTGAAGACATTTTATCAATCTTCCAAAGTTAAGATGCAACTCGTAATTTCACCTGAACTTAGGAGAGTTGCTGAGTTATCCTAAACGGCTGTTGGCTGCCAGAAGTTGGCGTTCAGGCAGAGATTGCCACTCACATCCTGGGAAAGGCTGAATGTTTTGATAACGCTGGACAGCAATGAACTTATAAAATGATATTGATTTGACAGAGATGAAATAATATCCGTAACAAATCTTGCCCGTTACATGATGATCCATCTATGCAGATAAGCCATGCACTGCCAGCCAAAATGAAAGTGTCCATAACGTTAATGTGTGAAATTCAGCTTTGCACTAGCAATGATTGAGGTAGGTCACAACATGTTTTGCAACAAACTTTGGACGCCCTTGCAACATGTGGGCTAATATTCCATGGAGAATGAGAAGCAAAGGAATCATTTAAAAACTCTAAAGGAATCTGACACAAACAAGTCCAAAAACCATTGTTCAGAAGCTAAATTAAACTCACCACTCCTGGACACTTCCAAATGAACCACCTGGAGCCGGGGTGCAGAAGACCCTCCGGGTTTAGCGTGTGGAGGGCAGTTCCTAGCGGTGATTGGCAGGTGGCCCCATACACTGCACAAAGACTTGCCATGACACCCTGTCCACTCTGGTGGATGTCTGACCTAAAGCCACATAACAGTGTATCAGAGGGTCCTTCTGGATGAAGGGCAGTTTTGGATTCCTTATTTCACGTGAAAACAAAAGAAACCAAGCTTACACGAACGACTGTTAAACACTCCAGCAACAGAACCGACACGGTGACTCATATTTGCTAACCCAGACATTGAAAAAGAATATTGAGATCTGCGAAACGAAAAGAAGACACTGAAAGGTATGATCAGGTTTTCAGATTCATTGCTGCAAGTCAAATGATGCTGAAAGGGGAACTTCAGGCTGAAACTGCAAGCGTCATTAATTTGTACGCTCGATTTGCAAGTTTAGGTTTCGGATTTAACCTTCCAAAATTTCATTGATGGCTCGTTGTGTAATTTGATATACGCCTTTAACTTTTCTGGGCTGTAAAGGCATTCATCTGTGTACCCAGTAATAGTTTTTCAATATTCATCTGCTGAAATGTGCTTACAGATGGTCTCCAAAATGGGTGTTATTACAGATCAGAATGAGAGGATTTTACACACTCGTCCCTTATAAATATTCTAAGCAATGCACAAAAGCTAATAAAAGGAGATTTTAAATGTTAGGTTATATATAAAAGTCAAGGGACGTTACACTCGAGCTGTATCTGTGGTAGTATGTGCAGTTCTGGTTACCACACTGCAAAAAAGACAAAGCAGCACTTCAAGTTGTGCAGAGGAGAGCAACCAAGAGCATCATGGGATTGAAGGGCATGTCCTACACTCTTCAGTTCAAAGAATTAAACCTGTTTAATATCGAGCAGAAGAGACTGCGTGGGGACCTAATTCAGATCTTCAGAATCCTCAAAGGCATCGATAAAGGAGATCCAGCAACAGGGCTAGTCACATACTCGTGGACGTCGGTGGAAGTACAGGACTGAAGCCATAAATTACTTCTTTACACAAAGAGTTGTGGGACTCTGGAACAAGCTATGGAGAAGTGAAGTATGAAGAAGAAACCTTGACAAACTTTATGAAGAATCTGGATGAGATATGGGGACAGCTGAGCTATTAGCTAAACCAACAAGTGACGTGTCGACTGAATGGTCTCCTCTTGTTTGTAAATTAAACCTGTTTGGTCTCGAACAAAGGAGACTGTGTGGGGGGCCTCATCCTGGTCTTCAGAATCCTCAAAGGCATCGATACAGGAGACCCAGCAGATTTCTTTGAAGTGCACAGTGAATCAGGTACTCGAGGACTTGACCGAAAATTAAGCGGAAGTGCATTGAGGACTGAAGACAGGGGGCACTGCTTTACACCAACAGTTGAGGGAGTCGGCGAAAAATTACCAAGTCATGGAGATGAAGCAGAAACCTTCAGAACCCTCAACAAGTATCTGGGAGAGATATTGGGACAGCTTAGCTATCAGCTAAACAAATGAGCTTGATGGACTGAATGGTCTCCTCTCATTTGTGATAATTTAATGTTCTTATGATCCTATGTCCCTGTGTCTGCATGGGCTTTCCTCACATTTACAGGTCAGGCGTGAGTCAAGTGACAACTGCAATCCACACAAATGCAAGTACAGGGTGATTCAAAAAGATTCATCTGATTTCAAAACAATTCATTTCACTTGAAAATCTTTACAGAACAATTCAATAAATTGTAAATGGTTTAGGTGAACATAAAGTTTATTATGTACAGTAATTTGATAAGTGTTCAATATGACCTCCTGCAGCTGTACGGACAACGTCAACGTGATAGTCAAATTCATCCCATGTCGTTTTGCGCAAAATGCTTTCTGCTCAGGGGTTGCCATCTTCTGGTGACAGTCAGAAACTCGATGACCTCCTCCCCCCTTTCAATTAGCATGTGATTGGTTCCTAGGCACCTCACGGTTGTAAAAATATGGCACTTTGAAACTGGATGAGTCTTTTTGAATCACCCTGTACGTATTTTTAGCTAACATCCGCTTACACCTGCATTAACACAAGTCACGACCACTCGACCACAATGAAAAAGAAGTGGACGGAAATGTGCTGGTGACGGATCACACGGACCACTTCTCTAGGAGGTGCAGATGTAAATCAAACACTTTCTAAGGTATAGAAAAGGTGGGGAAGCTCTGCTCTACACAGTCGCAAGTTCACTTCTGATGATGAGGTTAAGGAAGCAGTGCACACCTGGATTCTGGGGCAGCCGAAAAACTTCTCCTCTCAAGGAATGAAGAAGTAAGTGGAGTGATAGACCTGCAGGGAGTTTTATGTGGAGAAGTAATAAGGCTGTGATGTTCATCTGCTTGCAGTTACTGCTATTACAGCATAAGTTCCCTTTATTTTTTGATTCTCCCTTGTATAAATATAGAGGCTCCACAACATAGCGTTATCCTCCCATAGATGAATTCCTTAAAAACACATCTAGTGTAATTAGTTGATTATTTTTCTTATTTTGTTTAGTTTTACTTACTGCTGCAAATTCATGATATTCTGAAAATGACCCAGGTGCCAGAATAAAGTGTTGAACTATTTCCCCTCCTCTCTTTCTCTCAGAATAGTTGACATAGATCCGGCTCTCTTTGTTTTAAATATTTAACATGGCATACCATGCTCGGATGGCTACCAAGTACAATACTCAGCTCTGCCACTGCACACTCTGTCCCTGCCCCTCTGTATCACTCATCATCTCAGTTGACGTTTCTACATTTTTCCTGGCTATCCACACACCTATTCCAGTGCTTGCTGTTCTTGTGGATTGCCTATTAATGTTTAGACGACTCCTAACCTTTTGACGTAACACATTAGTTTTTCCGTGGTTTCCCCAGAATGCCTGGTTCAAACCCTGGAATTGCTCCTTCCAAAGTCCAGCCCTGTAACATGTTGCTCCTGTCAATCATGGAGAATCCCCAGACAAGGAGCAGCTTCAGCGACAGACTGCTGTCACCGTCCTGCTCCACTGACAGACTGAGGAGACCCCACACTATGCGACTCTTCAATTCCACCGGGGGGGTAAACGTTAACATTATACAAAGTTACTGTCTGTTATACCTGCCTCGCACTCTCCACCTTGCATTTTTTAGCTTGCATTGCATTTTTATCACTCTTTAATATTGTTTTTTATCAGTATGCTGCTGCTGGAGTATGTGAATTTCCCCTTGGGATTAATAAAGTATCTATCTATCTATCTATCTATTATATAGTGCCTTTCATATCTATCTATCTATCTATCTATCTATCTATCTATCTATCTATCTATCTATCTATCTATCTATCTATGTTTTGAATATTGAATTAGCAAGTGAATACAAGCGTCTGAAATAAGTTTCCTCCGCAGGGTGTCTGGGCTTTCCCTTAAAGATAGGGTGAGAAGCTCGGTCATCCCGGGAGGAGCTCAGAGTAGAGCCGCTGCTCCTCCACATTGAGAGGAGTCAGATGAGGTGGCTCAGGCTTCTGATCAGGATGCCTCCTGGATGCCTCCCTGGTGAGGTGTTCTGGGCACATCTAATAGGGAAGAGGCCCCGGGGAAGACCCAGGACACGCTGGAGAGACTATGTCTCTCAGCTGGCCTGGGAACGCTTCAGGATTCCCCCGGAAGAGCTAGAAGAAGTGGCCGGGGAGAGGGAAGTCTGGGCATCTCTGCTCAAGCTGCTGCCCCCGCGACCCGATCTCAGATAAGCAGAAGAGGATGGTTGAATGGATGGATGGATGAATGAATTAGCTAGCCACTTTCAACAAGTCCAAGGGTCGCTATGAGTGTGACGCCCCTGCTGTAGAGTGCAACATCTACCACCTCCAACCATGAGGCTCTTTAAGGGTGTGTTTGCACACAATGTATTACAAAAGCCCATGTTGCACTGCACAAAGTTTTAGAAATTTCAAAAACCTCCCATTGAAAAGCACTGCTGAATTTGCAGACTCATCCATCTGAAAACAGAGAAATGTTCGGTACAACTTCAACTAAGAATAAGTTCATTGTTTCAGCTTAAACTTGAGAGTGGTTCCTTGAACTTGTAGATTTTCCTCTTTTTCTCAGCCACTCGAATGCCCGAGGCAAGTCAGTCAAACACAGGGCAGAGTGTATGGGCACACACCGGCGCCCTCTCCTGGTGCTTTTGGGAAGTTAACTAATTGAGGACTCTCAGGAAATAAATGAAGGGAGAAAGCAGTTAAGTAATCACATACTGTAAATGACTGGAATTGATTGGACAATATTTTGTGCAGATTATTATTGTAAAGAATCAACGTTATCAACCAGCAGCTACATAGTGTTTAAACTAATTAATAACACGAGAAAGGTGCAACTGCCCTCACAAATATAAACACAGGACAGGTTTAAAAATAGGGATTGGCAGACCGGGGTGGTGGTCCCCCCCTTTTTAAAAAGGGGGACTGGAGGGTGTGTTCCAACTACAGAGGGATCACACTCCTCAGCCTCCCTGGAAAAGTCTATTCGGGGGTTTTGGGTGGAGGGTCCGTCGGATAGTCGAACCTCGGATTCAAGAGGAACAGTGTGGTTTTCGTCCTGGTCAAGGAACAGTGGACCAGCTCTACACCCTTAGCAAAACCCTAGAGGGTGCATGGGAGTTTGCCCAACCAGTCTCCATGTGTGTTGTGGACTTGGAAAAGGCGTTTGACCGTGTCCCTCGGGGAATCCTGTGGGGGTGCTCCGGGAGTATGGGGTACCGGACCCCCTAATAAGGGCTGTTCGGTCCCTGTACAACCGGTGTCAGAGCTTGGTCCGCATTGCCGGCAGTAAGTCGAGCCCGTTTCCAGTGAG
Source organism: Polypterus bichir lapradei (assembly GCA_026402145.1). Lineage (NCBI taxonomy): Eukaryota > Metazoa > Chordata > Cladistia > Polypteriformes > Polypteridae > Polypterus > Polypterus bichir. The sequence continues at coordinate 14,266,088 of JANRMT010062845.1, read as the reverse complement.
AGTTGGACTCCACCAGGGCTGCCCTTTGTCACCGATTCTGTTCATAACTTTTATGGACAGAATTTCTAGGCGCAGCCAGGGTGTTGAAGGGGTCCGGTTTGGTGGACTCAGGATTGGGTCACTGCTTTTTGCAGATGATGTTGTCCTGTTTGCTTCATCAGGCCGTGATCTTCAGCTCTCTCTGGAACGGTTCGCAGCTGAGTGTGAAGCGGCTGGGATGGGAATCAGCACCTCCAAATCCAAGACCATGGTCCTCAGCCGGAAAAGGGTGGAGTGCCCTCTCAGGGTTGGGGGAGAGATCCTGCCCCAAGTGGAGGAGTTCAAGTATCTCAGGGTCTTGTTCACGAGTGAGGGAAGAATGGACCGTGAGATCGACAGGCGGATTGGTGCGGCATCCGCAGTGATGCGGGCTCTGCATCGGTCTGTCGTGGTGAAAAAAGAGCTGAGCCGTAAGGCAAAACTCTCAATTTACCAGTCGATCTACGTTCCTACCTTCACCTATGGTCATGAGCTGTGGGTAGTGACCGAAAGAACGAGATCGCGAATACAAGTGGCTGAAATGAGTTTCCTCCGCAGGGTGTCTGGGCTTTCCCTTAAAGACAGGGTGAGAAGCTCAGTCATCCGGGAGGGGCTCAGAGTAGAGCCGCTACTCCTCTGCATCGAGAGGAGTCAGATGAGGTGGCTCGGGCATCTGATCAGGATGCCTCCTGGACGCCTCCCTGGTGAGGCGTTCCGGGCACGTCTAACCGGGAGGAGGCCCCGGGGAAGACCCAGGACACGCTGGAGGGACTATGTCTCCCAGCTGGCCTGGTAACGCCTTGGGATTCTCCTGGAAGAGCTGGAAGAAGTGGCCGGGGAGAGGGAAGTCTGGGCCTCTCTGCTTAAGCTGCTACCCCCGCGACCCGACCTCGGATAAGCGGAAGAGGATGGATGGATGTTTAAAAATGAACAGTGGTGTTGGGAGGTGGGGGGGCTTCAGTGACTTAAGCCCCTGATCTTTGGTGCTCAGCTCCCTGATCTTCCAATGCTAGACATACACAAACAATCAGAGCAAGCCCATCATTTAATTGCCCATCGTGTGCCATTCACATTCCCGTTATACAATACAATAAGTTCAATTCCAAGTTCTCACTTACCTGTATTTGTATAATTGTAATGATTTAACATGTTTTAACTCATATTCATATTCAGACATGAAACTTATTTCAGTTGCCTTTCCCCATTCATAGGGCGATACTGATTTTAATCTCATATTGGTCATTTTGTATTAATAGATCATTTCCAATTGCTAATTCTTGAATACGACTCTATTGGGTATACTTTCAAAAATGGTATATTTAAAAAACTTGAACAACAATTAGTGACAGACCCCCAATCACTAACACACACCACTCGATACTAAAGTATTTTGAACATTTTGAGCCATTTCAAAAAATGCACACTCTTAAACGGTTAATGAGTTGAAGCTTTTGGGCAACATTTTTAAGTATTTCTACACATTTACTGCATTTTGACATTTTTAACAAGCATCTTTATTTTTTGAGATTTTTATTTTTACATCATTGTTGCAGCCACGTTGAAGATGCTCAGTTAAATGTGCTGTCGATTCAGGCTGCCGCTGCCAACTCTGAATTTGTTTTGAATTGCCATCTGCTTTTGTCTATAGAGGAAAACCACCATGGACTGCTCGAACAGAATGTAAGATTCTTTCCGTTGTTTTTATTTAAGTTTAATTTAAAATGTCTGCCTACGGTCTGGTAATCATATCTGGAGTCTTTTTTCATTAGCTTAGGTATTTTGTATAATACGGTATTTTCTTCCAAGGCAAAATTAAGTTAAATACTTCAAACTTCACCACCAAGGCTAAGAAACGTCTGGACGAGGTCCCACCTTCCTCTCCTGAGGCGCTCGATGGTTTGCCAGAACAAAAGTCTTTCTCCAAAGTCTTTCCAGACTCCTCCCATGGAAACAAATCGTGTTATGAACCTCTTCATCTTCTGGTTCTTCTGATTTTTTTATTAAAGAGGAATACCACCCAAAAGAACCTGACCACCATAAGAAAAGATCAAAGTTTTGGAAAATGCATCAATGCATGGGCCAAAATGCAGAAATGTATGTAAGAATTAAATTCTGTGTATATTAGACACTTATGAGGAACCTGTGGAAAATTGAATATATAAATGCAAATTACTTCAAATTAAAACATGTATATTACTTCCTATTAAGAATTGTCTTCTCTGAGAAGATCCACTCTCACTCTCAGAAGTTAACATCCATCTTGCATTATCTCAATCAGATTGATTGCAGATGGTGGTGAAAGTGTAAGGACTCCTTGACTCAGCTGTGACTCGACTTGACTTGCTTGAAGGTAATCTTTATAACTTAACACTTGAAACCTGAAGGTCAGGACTTGAAGGCCATTTGAAGCTTGCATGTGTAGGACTTCTCTCCTTCCTTCCTCCAAGTGATTCCTTGGGGTTACAGGTCTCTTTTAAGCCAGACCTGAAAATGCTTCACCTGCAGTGGTCATCCGCAGCACTTGCTGGTCATACAGAAACCTGGAAAGTCCTACCCTTAGCCGCATCATCATGCGGCACTCAAGTGCTTCTCTACCGCACTCCATCTCCCATGCACCCTTGTGGGAGTCCTAATTGGAATCAGCCTGGAAGAATACTGCCACCTAGTGTGGAGAGGAATGAACTGCCCCAGTCCTTCCATGATCCTTCCACGGGGATCACGATAGTCAGGCATTTCAGCTGAGTTATGTCTCCACTCCTTCCATCCTTATATTACGGCCTCCTGGTTAGGCAAGAAGTTACAATCCATACCTGTCCGTCCTTCCCTATACTTACAGATGATTTTAGCATGTCCTTTGCTGTGGTAACGTTCCCATGATTCACAAGGGGTGTGTGGCTGTTTGGTTATGGTCACCGCCATTTTGGTGATTTTAGCATGCCCCTTGATGTAGCAATGGTCATGTGATTCACCAGGGGTCAACGGAGCATCAGTAAGTACATTGTTGCATTAGGTTCCGTTTCATCCAAGTTTGCATTTTCAAGTTCATTATGTGTATTTCTTTTTGTTTGCCATTTTCTGGTGTCTAAAACTCTGTTTAATTGCAATGAACTTTGACTTCTAGTTAATGGTTAGGATCCACAACACATTGGTTAGACTTTTGGTTTCTGACCATTATGTGTTATTTTGACCCATGTCTCTATATCCTGGTCCTTTTCAAAAAGTCTTCTTCTGTCTCACTGAAAACAGAAATGTATAAAATACACTTAAATGTCATTTGTGTACTTTCAACAATGAACTTACCTGGAATGCCTGAGTGATGACATATTTCACGTTATCTTAATTTACTTTATAGAAGATATGGTAGACCAGAGTAGATCATTAAGAAGCATGAGTGAGGAATGACTTAAAAACTTAACTTCTAATAAACTGATGGAGCACTTGCAGTTTGCTTTCAGAGAACAGCACGGCTGTGAAACTTACTCTGCTTCTGGTAACCAATGCAGCATCAAAAACATGTGTAACACTCACCAAACCCATCACCAGGAACCGTGGGAGAATCTCTGGTTTTATTGGTCAGAGGGCGGCCCCTGGCAGTGACTGGCAGGTGGACCAACCTCTTAGGGGACCAACCGCAAAGCACATGGAAAATGAAGACAAACTCAAAAATAAGGAAAAATACACACAATCAACATAAATTAAAGAATCAAGAATGAAAAAAAAATACACACAATACATGAAATTGAGCCCAAGCCATTGGAGGAACCCTGACTGAGAAAGGACACTATCAGCTCCACTGCGTCCTGACTGTAGGTAAAGTTTTAGAAAACCAAAGGAACAAATGACGCTGCATGATCAGGACAACATCAGGCAATCACACTGTTAAGACTGGGAGTCACAAAGTAAGGAAGTCCCAAAAACACTTTAAAAAAATGCACATTAGTGGGGGAAATCTCATCAAAAACCCTGGCTAGATATAAAAAGTGCCAAGTGGAAATTTCCTAAAATTAAAGATTTATTATCACAAAAACTGTTTTGCAAGTATATGAAGCTCCGTGATGCGATGTTGTGGCATCCACAAACATAGCCACGTGCTGTAATGTATCACGTCTGTCTCCATTGTTAAATATTCGGGTTTCTAAGTTTAGCCCTGCAGGAACCCATGTTGTTACATGATTTTTTTTTTTCCTAATCAGTTCCATGATCACTGAGTCATTTTAACGTCTCATTGTTCTTTTCTTCTCCTGGTGTCCCCCAGTAACTGAATTGTGGTACCACTGGTTTAGGTGGTATAAACAGGGATCAAAAGTCCTTACTTTTACTCCATTTGATGAATGAACACTGTGACAGCTAGGGGGCATCTCAAACCATCAAACTCCAGATTTAACTTTACTCCACACAAGTTCTGGGCTCAAAAGACTTTTTGTTACCTTTAAACAGGTACAAACACAATTCTTTCTTTTCTTTCTTTCTCCTCCACTCCTCCCAGGTGAGCGTTGTCATCTGGGTCATCTGGGTGAGGTGAAGTGACTTATTTTATACCAAACTCAGGAGTACTTCTGGTGCCACAACATAGCACATGGGTCAGACTGAACCTCCATGTACTCACGGACCTCATTATGGCTGCCCTCCAGAACTTGAACTCCCATACTGCCCAGTGGGGGTCTGAACTGGAGCCATTCCAAAAAAAGAAACGGCCACCAAGAGCACTAAGGGAACCAACTGAGGCAGGCAACAGCACCATCCTGGCCGGGATGCCCATCCATTATGGTGTCCTCCTTGGCATGCCCAGCTGAGATACCAGTCCATCCAAGTCTTCCATCACAATAGGTTTACCTTTACAAGGTGACAGGGACTGTGGTCTCTAACAGCTGCGCTGTTGAAGATCCTCAAGGCAGTTGAGACCTGGAACGCTGCATGGTGGGGATCTACAGATACAACACATAGACCCCAGAATACAGATTGGCCCTGTGAATGGGTAGGAGGATTTTTCTGAAATTTTATTTCTTCTTAAAGGGATAAAATGTATGTCATTTTCCATAACATCTATAATTTTCTCATGCTTCTTGCATCCGATCGCCTTTTTTTTTTATAAAGAATCTGCGTTCATTTCTGTTTCAAGTTGAAATGCAGAAAGCACATCATTTTATAAAAGTGGTTCTGTCATTTCATTCCTCAAATAAAAGAAGCAATCCACTTACTCCGGCGACCACAAATTTTAAAGTGACAAATTTCTGACACCATATGGTTCGAAGAGCATGTAATAATAAATAAAACTTTCACTTTCCGATTTGTGGCTGACGGGATTGCCGGTGCAGGTCATATTGCTTGGAATTCCTGTTCTCTTTTACCTGCTGATAACACTGCAAGTGAACAAAATATACTGAAAGATTTTTAGTTGTTAAAAAAAAAAATAAATATCAAATTCTGAAAATTTGAATAGCTTTCATGGTAATGATTGGTACTAATTTTAGCGTAGTTGGCAGGATTAGATAGATAGATAGATACTCTAGAGGGACTGAGAGAGGAGTCTAAGTGTCTGGGCTTATGAGGGTCCTGATAAAAAACGAGATCCAGGCCTTTAATGACCTCTTGGCCCCAGCCATCAGCAGTGTGTCAGTCTGCAGAGAGAGTGTCGACCTCATCGAGAGGTTTACTTACCTCGGCAGTGACGTTCATGTCTCTGGTGACTCTTCCTATGAAGTCAGTAGATGGGTTGGGACAGCATGGAGAGTCATGAGGTTGCTGGAAAGGGGTGTATGGCACTCCTGATATCTCTGCAAAAGGACGAAGGTCCAAGTCTTCAGAGTCCTGGTGCTTCCTGTCTTGTTACTTGGTTGCGAGACATGGACGCTATCCAGAAACCTGAGACAAAGACTGGACTCCTTTAGTACTGTGTCTCTTCAGAGAATCCTTGGGTACCGCTGGTTTGACTTTGTGTTGTTTACAGGGTCCTGAATGAGGCACATTGTGAGGTAATGTCAGTTACAGCACTACAGTCATGTGGTGCAATTCCCCGAGGGTAATCCGGCTTGCAGGATCCTCTCTGTTGAAGACCCGAGTGGCTGGACCAGGCCAAGGGGGAGCCCACATAACAACCTGGCTGTGGCAGATAGATGGTTATTTCTGGAGGGTGGGACTGGACTGCGTGTCCACCTGGGGGGTTTGCCAACTGGGATCCTGAGCTGTTTTGTCATGCTCCCCAACCTGACCTAACCTAAAAGATAGATAGATAGACAACCCAAGTGGGAATTTTAGATTTCTACAGAAGCACAAGAAATATTATAACAAACAACAACCTTCCTCAAATACAGAGAATAATTTCACAAAACAAGTAATTGTCTGACTTGGCTAAAGATAACAGATCAGCCTCAGTAACACACTTTATAATTGTATTGTCAAAGGTATAAAGGAGCCCCACTCACTTGCTGATGTCCTCAGTGTTAAAGAGTCATAGAGAGAGGAGGTGCAGCGTTGTTCATTGTCTTTATTCTCTGATCCACTACTGAGTCCAGCAGGTCCAGAGGGTGTCCCCTAATTGAGTCTGCCTTTTTATTTAGCTTGTTGGTTTCAGTGGGCCTCACCTGCAGCACACCACATTTCCTTCTGATGTCACCTCTGTGTTATGAGACCAGTTTAGCTTGTCACTGATGTATAACCATAAATACTTCTAGCAGTGCAAGAACTCCACATTCACACTCTACATTTTATGATTTAAAGTGCTATAATGTTGCTTCATTGTCATCTCATTGAAATGGTTTTCTATAAAATAAGTAATAAAGCACTATGCATATTTGCCAATGTTCACATTAGTAGACATTTTCAGTGCAATGTACAACCTGCAGGAATGGAAGTCATTCATAACCAGAGGGCTCTCCGTACTTTGTTGAAATCAGGTTGATATCTGCCTTATACTTCTATACATGATTTTTTTAACAGGAAACTTCAATATTTGACAAAATCGAAGAAAATGACAGAATTATCTTAGACCAGGGGTCCCCAACTCCGGTCCCAGAGGACCACTAGTGGCTGCAGGTTTTCATTCTAACCCTTTTCTTAATTAGTGACCTGTTTTTACTGCTAATTAACTTGTTGCCTTAATTTTAATTGATACACAACTTAAGACTCAGGCCCCTTAATTATTTCTTTTTTCCTTTATTACCAACCAAAAAATATTAAGACACAAAATGAACCAACACATAAACAACAACCTGCATCCATCACACAATAACTGAGAATAAAGAAAGGTGAAGACCTCAGTAATGTTGATCTGCTCAGGTTCACAAAACATTTTGGAAATGTCTACCATGGCAGAATGAGCGAGCGCCATGGAATTAAATAACGGGTTTAATTAGCAACGAGAATTGACTTTAAGTTAAGAAACTGAATGAAGACTGGAGTTTGAGGCCGCAACTTAGTTGCCCATCTGTTGGCTCACTTGACATCAAATTTATGTTTAGGTGCCATTTAAGGAAAAAGGAATCAATTCAGTGGTCAGTCTCAAGAAAAGTCAATTAAAATAAAGAGAAATAGTTCATTAGCAGCAAAAACTGGACACTAATTAAGAAAAGAGTTAGAATGAAAACCTGCAGCCACAGTAGCTCTCCTGGGGCCTCATGTATAACGCAGTGCATAGAACTCACACTATAACATGACATAAGCACAAAAGTCGAAATGTGCGTATGCACAGAAAATTCCAGATGCAGGAATCTGTGCGTACGCAAACTTCCACGTTCTTCTGCTACATAAATCCCAGTCAGCGTGAAAAGTAGCGCATGTGCACGCGCCTATTGCCCCACCCCAATTCCTCCCAGAATTACACCTCTTTGAATATGTAAATCAATATAAATAGCCCTTAAGATCAACCTTCTGTGAAAAGACAATGGCAAAAGTACGAGGGAAAATAGAAGAATTTCAGTGAATACCAAGTGGAGGCAAAGGAAAAACATACTATTTGTTGGTTTAAACCGTGGTATAATCAGAAAAAGGAAGTTGATCGAGTGACATAGAGTGTCGTTGAAACTTGAAAGCTCACGTTCACAAAGTCGCACAGTGCCTGAAATAAAAAAGAAGTCAGATATCAAAGTCGCCGTGAAAAGGCGAGTTGTAGCCCACCGTCTGAGTGTCATATGAAAGCTTATTAGGGAACAGAGTAGTTTATTTTGTCATTAAAGTAGAACATCATAAACTTAATCTTAAAATTATTTAATTTACTGGTTTCTCAAATCCCATCATAACTAAAGTAGCATGTTAAACGCTTTGTTTTGTATTTGTTCTTCTATGTGCGCTAAGTGTGTGAATCACTACGTGCTTCTTAAACCGGCTCTCTTCCTCCGACAAGACACAGAATCCATTACATTCATGATATTACAACACTCTGAATAATTAAAATACTGAGATGTATACTTGATATCATTTTCATGTTGACAGGAGTTAAAGCACGTTATTGAAAATGGGAACACGGTGGCGCATAGTGATTGTACGCAACCTTCTATGAAATCATTTATTGCAGCAGTACTGTCTCTTTTAAACGTACTAACTCCCAAGTCCTGTCCTTCCTTTTCTTTCTCCAAATACCCAATTACCACACAATCGGCTCTGTAATACACGTTAAGGCATCTGTAAGCTTATAACGTTGATTCTTCAAAACTTTTAAGGAACATTGAAATATCTTCATAGTACGTGTTTAATTATTCTATCCTTCACGCCAGTCCCAATGAAGCATAGAGTGTGAGGCAGGAACAATCCGTGAATGGAACACCAGATCCTCGCTAGTGTAGCGACACTGTGTCCTTTAATTATTAACAATATAGATTATTTAAATAAAGTTCAAGTTTTATCTATATAATATAATAAACATATTTTGCTGCATTTCATCTTAAAAATGATATCATCATCATATGTAAATATGCTTTTTATAAGGTGGCTCTGGTTGTGCAATATTATAACTGCATCGCAAGTTTACAGTGAGGTGATTGTACTTCTAAGTACTAACAGTAGTACAAGGAGCACTTGATGGACTGATTGAGTACATTTAGAGCTCTTGGGATGAAACTGTTTCTGAACCGCAAGGTCCACACAGGAATGGTTTTAAAGCGTTTGCCGTGTGAGAAGCAGTTCAAATAGGAAGCATGGCTGAGGCAGTGTGTGCTTGCTGCTGTATACCGATAATTCTCTTTACGAACAGCTGCTCCGAGTGGTGCAGTGAGAGTAATATAGAAAAAGATGATCCGCTGTGGCAACCCCTAATGGGAGCAGCTGAAAGAAGAAGAAGAAGGTGCAGTGAGAGTAACAACGCTAAAGCAGCTATGGTATTTAGAATAGTTTGACCATTCTGTGGACCATTATATTGTTACAGGTTAATTACAATCAGATACATTAAACTAATAAACAATATGCGGTTAATTCCAATGTATTTATAACGCCATGTCAGGGATGTGGATCTAAAAAAGAAAGATAAACCGCACAGGAACAGTAGCAATGCTTTGACGCTGGGTGCCGCCATTCTGCAAAACCGAGCGGAGAACTTGCGTAAGACAGGGTATGAGGTATCGTGGAAATGTGCATGTCTTTACGCCAAGTGTAGGTTTTATACATCGCGATTTGAGCATGGAAACGTTTGCACACAACATTTCTGTGCGTATGCACCGTTTATACATGAGGCTCCAGGACTGGAGTTGGAGACTCCTGGCTCAAACAGTCAAAAATTCTTTGACTAAGTCTGACAGAAGATTATTTCTAAAACTAGAAGCTGTAGGCGTCAGAGGTAACTTACAAAACTGGATCAAAGGTTGGTCATCTGGTAGGAGACAAAGAGGTTAGCTAAGAGAAGAATGGAGAGGGGTCATCAGTGGCATGTCCTTGTGTTCTTACTTGTTCTGACTGAGATTAATGATGTTGATTCTGGTTTAGGTGGTGAATTTGTGAACTTTGTAGGTGATGCTAAAAAAGGAGTCAAGGCAGATACTGAGGAGGCAGCAAAAACAATTCAAAAAGATTTGGACAAGCGTCAGAACTGCACAAACACTCGAAAAATGCAGAAGTGCAAAAATGCTACATGTCTGCAAAAGGAACTTCGATTAAATTGTGAGGCTTCTGAGCTCTTTCAAGACCAACAGGGCTGCACGCCGAAACACGCGTATGTTGAGGGCAGCTTGTCTGTCGCCGAGGCAACTACAAGTTCGCAGCCTCCCCGTATAACACATCTGTCGCCCGATGGGTGATGAAGAGAATATTATAACCTGGCCACTGACCTGGCCCCCATCGCTTCTCATTTGCGGTGTCTGTGTGTAGGGAAGTGGTAGCTCCCATCTGAATAAATAACCTTACTGTTCTTGTTTGTGTTGGAATAAAGGAGGCTTTCCACAAGCCTGTCGACTCAGGGTCTTCTTTAGGGTGCAAGACAGTGGCTCATGCATCACAATACGATAAACAAGATGAGAGACTGAGTTACCAGAAGCCACCTTTGAAAAGGATTTAGGGGGTTTAAGTTGACACCACATTGTGATCATCTAGGCAATGAGCAAAAGGTAAATCAGATGTTAGGTTATATCATGAAAACTGTGGAATAGAAATCGAGGGATGTTATGCTCAGACTATTTAACACACTGGAGTACTGTGTGCAGTTCTGGTCACCACATTACAAGAAAAACATAGCAGCACCTAAAGTTGGGTGCAGGAGATCAACCAGGTGCATCATGGGACTGAAGGACATGGCCTACTGTGACAGACTCAGAGAGTTAAACCTGTTTGGTCTCGAGCAGAGGAGACTGTGAGGACCTAATCCAGATCTCAAGAATCCTCAAAGGATCGATAAAGGAGATCCACCAGAATTCCTTCAGCTTAAGGGTGAATATCATACTTAACGACACCAGTGGAAATTAAGGAGCAGTCCATTTGGGACTGAAGAGAGGAAACACTTCTTAACATGCAGCAATCTGGAATGAAGTACCAAACCATGGAGTTTAAGAAGAAACTGATAACCTTTCAGAAGGATTGTGATGAGATACTGGGAGAGCTCAGCTATTAGCTAAACAGATGAGTGACGTGTGGACTGAAAGGTCTCCACTCATTTGTCAAATTTATTTTGTTCTTAATGGACACTGAAGAGCATCCCAGTCACTCGGTCAATTCTCTCAGTTTCCACATGGGTTTCCTCAAAGAGTTTGATTTTTAGCTTATATCTTGAAGAATCTTGTGTGAACAATTGTCAAACCAAAAACGTTCTTGAAATGATCAGATGTGTGTGAGAGTGACCAGTGATGGACTGTAAGGCACTTGCTCTCTGTGATGGGAGACGATGTCTGTACTCTAAAACCTTCCCCAGGGACAAGCCGTTGTAGTTGGCGAAAATTAGTGATGAGCTACAACTGCGTGTCAGTCGCAATTAGGCTCACTTGTTTACACGACATAAACGGGATGGGATTCGTTTGTGTTACACTTGATATTACAACAAATGACTTGATTAATTCTCATTTTAAAGGGCAAATTGTACTAGTTAAGCACACATAATTGGTTACTCCTTCAAATACAATATATTACATAATTTCTGTTTAAAAGAAAGACAGTTGTGTGGCCTGTGAAGCCATAAATTGTAGCAATTTTCCCGTGCTAATGAACAAATTATTATTTAGCAGCACTTTAGGCATTTTCATTATGTTATTATGCATCCTTCATTAGTCTAAATCTAAGCAGATAACTGAATATTAAAAACCTGTCTAATGTGTTTGTTTTTTTTTTTTTACATAGTAAACAAATCCACAATACAATACAATTGTGCAGAGCGCTGTGAACAAGTCTCTGTTAAAATACAAGTGTGGATTATACTAATTACAAAATACACATCCAGTACATGTATCGATGCAGATTTGTTCAAACGCACAGAGAACAAGGCAGAAACTGATTAAACATAAATGGAAACCAACAATATCTGTCCACTCATTGATTGATGAACTATGGCCAGTTGACGACGGAAGAAATGAAAATCATTCAAGAGAAAGTCAACAGCAAAGTTGCCGGCTGGCCGCATACCCGCTCCTGGGTTATCTAAAGTGGAGTCTGTGCTGGCCATCCAATCTTTCCAATTGATAATTTGGGTGCCCTATTATCCAAGATGACCCTTTCATATGTACCAGAGCAGCCTGGCAGTACAGCACTGGTACCAAGTGTCACATCCCGATACCAAGAAGAGAAACAGAATACTAGAGGAGGGTTAATCATGGAATAACTCTATTGGTTATCTTTAAATGCCAATGACTAACAAACAGAGGTGCAGAATGCAGTATAATAAAAAGATAAATAGATAGATCGATAGATACTTTAACTGTCTAAATAATCAGCAGCTCTACTCAGGGTATGCCACACTAAAGTCCTCATTCTTCAGGCTAAGACTGAAGGGACATCTCATATATTACAAGACAGGTCATTCCACAGCTTTCCTATTGATATTTTATTAATTAAAACCTCCTGCATCAGTTGTTATGTTTACATCTTTAAAAATGTGTGATAAATTAAACAAAAATTATAGTTTTTTTGTGATGAAATTAAAATGTCTGCCACGAAGTCCTGGGAACTCTCTGTAGACCTCTGCAATCAAATTGTGGTGAGGCATAAATCTGGGCAAAGAGATCAGTTTCTAAAGCTTTGAGTGCTCGCCTTCTCTTGAGATAGATAGATAGATAGATAGATAGATAGATAGATAGATAGATAGATAGATAGATAGATAGATAGATAGATAGATAGATAGATAGATATGAATGGTAAAAGGCACTATATAATAGATAGATAGATAGAAGCAATGTGAGCACCTCAGTTCATGATCGTCTCCCACATTATCTCCAAATACAAAGTACAAAAAATGTGCATCAAGGCAAATGCCAGCATGAAGAGTTAAGAACTCATACAGAAGCCTAGGGCAGCTGACACCAATTCAGACTCTTTGCAATGTTCTTCCCAAAACTGTTTATTTGCACATGTAGTTGTCAACATCAGGAGCCTAAATATGAAGTTCCTCCTGCTGTACTCCAGTTTAAATTCTATTGCTGTTCCACTTGCTTTATTGCTAGCACTTCAAAGGTGGTCATCCACCTGAAACTAACCATGGTCAGGCCTGGCCAGTACTTAGATGGGAGACCATCTACGAAAAATTTGGGCTTCTGCAGGAAGAGATGTTGGTGAGGCCAGCAGGGGGCGCTGACCCTGTGGTCTAGGTGTGCAGTGATGGGGATAATGTGCTGTAAAAATGGTACCGTCCTTCAGATGAGATGTAAAACTGAGGTTCTGACTCTCTGTGGTCATCATACATCCCTGGGTATCTTTTGAAAAGAGTAAGGTGTATCCGATTCTCTGGTCTAAGTGCCCCACCATGGCTTGATCATTCTGAGCCCCCCTAATCATCCCTTGTATCTAATGATCTATCTGTGTGTCTCTCTCACACCTTCACGACCTGACAGCTAATGTGTGGTGAGTGTACTGGTGTAAAAATGGCTGCCGTCACAATATCCAGGTGGATACAACACATTAGTCTTGGTTGACATGGCTCCCCACTCACTACATAAAACACTTTGAGTAGAGTGAAAAGTGTTTTATAAAGGGAAAGAATTATTATTATTATTATTATTTATTACAGCCCTCAGGATAGTCAAGTCTCTGACACTGATTTGCTTGCTCCCGCTCCATTATGTCCATGCAATTGTTATTTCTCCGTAAAACAAGATGGTGATGCTTAATGCTAAAGATGGGCGTGGGGGTGAGGAGTTTCCTACAATACACGGTAACATTTTTAACAAGCGGTGCTCTTTTCAACTGTAGCAGGGATTTTTCTTTGGTTGCTTAGCAACAAGTTTTCCAAATCCAGTTTCTTCCTTTAACTAAACCTCTGGTTTAATTAGAGGACACAGCTTAATGAGGTCAGCAGAAGTAAAGCAGACAGTGGCATTGTCTCTTTATGGAGGTCTGCCACTGCACTTTTCATCCTCACTAAATATTTACAATGAAAGACATCTCTCTGTTTCTATTCTTATGTGCAGAGTTTATATTTTTGCTGTTGTGTATGCGTATGCTAGTCTCATATACAGAAGGTAGGCTGTTAATAAAAATGTTTTGTCAACAAAATGAAATGAATACATGAGCTTTCACTTATAAATGCCGGATTCAAGCTTTAAGTAAAGAAAAGCTTTACAAATCACGCACCATAACGTACATACAGGGGATTCAGAAAGACTTCAGACCCCTTCACGTTGGGCACGTTGTTGTATTGTAGATTTAATCTTCAATGGAGAAATTTGCCATCTTTTGCCCCTTTAATCTACACTCAATAACCATAATGACAAAGTGAACTCATGTCCCTGTGTTCTTGTTGAAGAATTTATTTTAAAGGAGATCTACTATACGAATTCCCTTCACGATGTAAAATTCTTCGATTGCGTCACCTCCTAATCGTCATTTGTTTAAACTGAAAAGGTTCGGCTCCTTCAATGTCTCACTCGTCAGTATTCTGAATCTATAAAACGCAATCTCTGCCTGTTGGTTTCTTCCTTGCTTTCTTTTACCGAGCCACAGACTTGCAATTCGCCACCTGGGCACTTCTCACCTTAAGTCAGATCTCCGACAGATGCCCCCTGGGGGTGAGAACAAGTGGCATGCTACACTACGGTGTGATCTATCAACAAAGAAACGGCGCCATGCTGCTTGTAATGCTGCTCCTCAGGATCCTTCTCCTCTTTTTTGCTAAATAATCTTTGTTTAACGACTTCTTTGCTCTCGTGTTTTTAGACTACGATTCTTGTCTCTGGTTTTGGATTTGATGCTCGTTCTGTTGTTCTCCCAGGACTGACCCTTTTCTCTCGGCTCTCCTTCTCCAACCCAGTCTGCTTAAAGACATTACACTGTCTGAGTGAAACTGGCATGCTCTCCCTGTGTCTTGTGTGAGAGGAATCAGTTCAGCATCTCTATGTCATGCAGGTGAGGTTCACTCACATCTCTCGTTGGGACTTTAAGGTTCTACGTCGACTTTATTTGTCATTCAAGGCCACACACAGCATTTAACAGCAGAATTAAATTGTGTCCCCCCCCAGCACAATTATGTACAAGAATAGAAAATAAAAATAAGCAAGAATTGTGATGACATGGTGCCCGAAGCCATGGGCATTACACATTCTCCAGAACATCAGTAGTCATGAAATGAGGATGGACCAGGTCGAGTGAGCAGACAAGCGAGACTTTTTATCAGAAACCTCAAAACAGAATAAAAAGACACTTCACACGCCTATGTTACAAATCCATATTTCTTCAAAGTTTTGTGAAAAGGAGTAACGTTGACCCCTTGTATCCCATTAAAGGGTGATCTCCTGCGGTCAGCTGACTTCAAGTCCTTCTGATCATTTCTCCTGAAGACACTGTCACACTTGGGTGTCGGAGGACTCCTCTAAGGGCCGGGGAAAGGGATGCAATAACCCACTGAGATGAGAGGGGGAGCTACTGCTGTTGTTGTCCTGTTGTTCTTCTTCCCTCACAGCTCCGAGAATTCGCCCAGTAAGGGCACTTAACGCCACCCCTTCTGGAAGTTGCGCTATAAAAGAAGTGCCAGCAAAGAGACAGGAACGAGCCGCACACTGGAGCACGTGACTCTTGAAAGATCCCTTAGAAGGAAGAAATCCCTGATCGGGATAGCGCATTGGCGGCATTTTCGTTAATTTTCTTTATTTTGCTTGTTTCGTCCCACAACGATTAAAAGAGACAACCCGGTTGGCGTCCCAACATCTCGACTGTTTCCAGTCTGTCCTTCCACCACCCGACCACAACTCCTATCAGTTTACTCTTTCTCACAAGGGTGCAAAAAATATGGTGACCTAAAAATGAGGGGTTTTTAGGGTCTGGTTGGGCCAAAAAGTAGAGGGGAATCCCAAAAATCTGATGTCTTACATAACTGGAGTCAAACAGCACGTCACTTGAGGGGGGTTTGCTTGTACTGATGAGTCAAGATGAACCAGGATTAAGAAATGTCCAAGCGTTCAGAAGTCATTCTTATGAACACAAAAATTAAAATGAATTGTATTCCGCCCGTTAGTGCACCATAAAGCAGTGCGAGAGCCTAAAATGCGTCTTTTAATTTCAGGGCTACTTGTGAGTGTACCGTTTGACAAGCTGTCTGCAGTCACACTTAATGACACGTTTGCTTACTAATCAATTTTTGTTAAGGTCCTTACGGATCAAAGCAAATGTAACAATTAGCCAAGTGGAAAAATGGAAAACGAGAACAAACCCTTTGTAAGGATATCATTTGCGCTTGTTGGATTAAATGTTGAATTTTTAAAACAATAAAGATAAAAAAGAAAGAAATTAAGAGTTAATCTGTATGTTTTTTTTTGTTCATTTTCTTTACATTTTGTAAAGGCAGTCTGCTACGCTTTCATCGCTATCATTACCAACTGCCAGAAAAGGTTATCTTTGATTTAATATCTGTGTCCAACACAAATTACTTTTCTTATTTAATTCTATTAAAAAAAATGATTAGTAAGGAAATTTACAATCTTAACATTAAAGTACCCCCCGGTTTGTAATAAGGAGCTTTCATCCAGGGCACATCTATTAAATTAAATTTTCACATTTGATATTATTATGAAGAAGCTATTTCTGACCTATTCATTGAATTAACATAATTTTTCTGTTCTCAGTGGGTCAGTCGCGTGGCATACATACAAAGTCACCCTCGGCTATAATGGGTGGCAGGTTATGGTTTTATTGCTCTAATTTTAGGAATGAATATGAATGTCCTGATGTTAGCAAATTTAACATGGCTTTCCAATGTAACCCCCTTTACCGACTTGCCATTGGTCCTTGTTTTCATTGTTCTTCATCTTGAAATTGAAATTCAGATTTGAACACACACTCTGTCTTTAGTTGAAAAGCACAAACAACGAGGCTTATCACTAAAATCTCCAAATGTGTGGACTCACCAGAGAGATTCTAAAGCTCTCCTTGGACAGCGTTAGTCTGACACCAGGAGGTGGGCTAATGTAACTATTACCGGAGGACCACTGTAATTTTAGACCTGTCCAAATCTCTCATCTCAGTACTTTTTACGAATTTTGCGTTCAGAACTTAGTGAAGATTACGGATCCTTTAACCGTCTGTAAAAAAAAATCCAATGTGGACATCTAATGTTCTACTCTACTGAGGAAGGTGGAGATGCCCGGTTTAACTACGGTTATGATTGGGGTTGGGGGAAGAGTTATCTGACTCAGGTGAAGTAAACCACGTGACCAAAACCTGCAATCCAATTGGCTGTCTAGCAGAGCTACTGAATCGCGGAGTTATAGAGGTCTGCTGCTGGATCCATTACAAAAAAAAAAAAATCACCCGAGGGTAAACTAGTCCTGTTTTGAAGTGATATGTCAGTGAGTTTATATCATCGTTGGACAAAAATTATAGAGTCCCTTTGCTGATAATTACCCCAAACTCCTCAGGTAAAGCTAATCTAATCTGAATAGGGCTTTAGAGACACCACCACAGCCTTTGCACGGATCACTTACATGATCCTTTCATTTTCCCCTTTTTTTTCCCAGAGGCCTCCTGTTATTCCACACAGTTTGGGTAATTAGAACATTAGATCATTAGAAAATGCTGCCTGCCCTTTTCTCTCCTGGAATACTCGTCAAAACCAGACTTCTACACGTTGAACGGTTGGCTGTTCTATCGATCTCATTCTCTTTCCATCTCTTTCCCTTGCTATTCATCCTTACGCACTGCTGAAGAGCTGCTCATTCGAAAATGAAAAGGCCGAAAGTGCCTATCTGGAGTAAAAGTTACAAGTTCATTTGGAGACAGAAGAGGAGAAGGATGGGAGGATAAAACAATTCAGACCTGGCCTGACTTCATATAATGTTCAACTGCTGTCATACAACTTGTTTGAACCTTTATATTAATGCTGGATGGGTTACATCAGACTAAGTGGAGAATTCAGGAGGGGGTAACTGGAGATTTCTGTGAATGTCCACATCACTGCCCAGGAAAGAAAGTCAGCAACAAAAGATTCAGCAACAGGAACGAGTCGCTCTGTACTAACATCTTAATAATAAATCATTCTGACTGCTACTGACTTCAAACAAAGAATCAAGTGTCTATTAGCAGAGTTCCATGAATGGATACTACAAGTGGGACCTGCTCTATGCAAATGAAAATAACTTCGGATATAAGCCTGTGGGACAATCTGAGCAGGTCAGACCTCGTCATACTGCCATCTACAAACCTGCTATGGACAGCAACAGCTCTCTGATATCCAAGCCAGAAGTTTATTTTTGTGTTTG
Organism: Polypterus bichir lapradei; assembly: GCA_026402145.1. Taxonomy (NCBI): domain Eukaryota; kingdom Metazoa; phylum Chordata; class Cladistia; order Polypteriformes; family Polypteridae; genus Polypterus; species Polypterus bichir. Next base: position 14,247,768 of record JANRMT010062845.1, on the reverse strand, counting down.
AGTGGGGGTTGTTGTTTGTTTTTATTTATTGATTGATTTTATTGAGGGGGATTGTGTGTAAAATGTTATTGTTTTCCTTGGGGACAAATAATCTAATCTAAACTGATGCAATCTAATCTAATCTAACCTAACCTGGTGCAATTTAATCTAATCTAATGAAATCTAATCTAGTCTAACCTAACCTGGTGCAATTTAATCTAATCTAATGAAATCTAATCTAATCTAACATGGTGCAATGTAATCTAATCTAATGCACTCTTATCTAATCTAACCTAACCTGATGCAATCTAATCTAATGACACCTAATCTAATCTAACCTAATGAAATCTAATCTAGTCTAACCTAACCTGGTGCAATTTAATCTAATCTAATGCACTCTTATCTAATCTAACCTAACCTGATGCAATCTAATCTAATCTAATGGCACCTAATCTAATCTAACCTAACCTGGTGCAATTTAGTCTATTCTAATCCTCTGCTGCGACATTGTTAGATATTTGACGTTGACCAAACACTGTCACTGTAACCAAAAAGGGGGCACCAGAGAGCCCCAAACCACAGACTCACCAATACACCACACATTAATAGAATAAAATAAAGAATATTTATTCCTTAATGCACTCTTCACAGTGCTTCTCCCAGCAATGTACCACGAGTATGCAATAAATTAAACACAAAGCACAAAATTCTTCCTCCTTCTCCCCTCCAGTTGATTGTTGCCTGCTGCCTCCCGACTCTGACTTGTCCATGGTCCGTGGTAGTGGGCTTCCTTTTATGCTGGACCAGGAGAAGCTTTCGGGGCCACAGCACGTCTTCTGGGAAGCACTTCCGGGCCATGATGAAAGTAGGTAGGTCCTCTTCTGACAGCATTCCCAAGAGACCCCTACAGGGCTACACCTCCTGACTCCATCTCCCTAGCTTAGTTCTCATACAAGGACTACTGCCACCTAATGTTTGGGGAATGGAACCACTCCCAAGGTTTGGCTTCCACTGATCCAAACATTATTTTACACCAGCTGGGCACAGTTATCTTTCCGCCCAGCCGGCCAATCTGTCCATTGTTCTTCTCTGGCCTCCTATCCAAGTAATAACTTGTGCTCCTCCCTAGCTGGGATGCCCATTCTTATCATATGACTTACTCAGACATGATCAACACAACATTCAAAGGGCTGTAACAATTAAAAATGTGTTTTAGTCAGTGTTTTACATTGTGGTCTGTACCCAGGCTTCACGTGGTATGTATAAACCGGCTTACAGTAAGTATGGATAGACGTGATGTCATACTTTATTGAATGCCATTTCAATAATCAGAAAGCCCATGTGCTTAGTCAGTCAGTCAGTTAGTCATTATCTAACTCGCTATATCATAACTACAGGATCACATCCCAACCAACACAGGGCGCAAGGCAGGAAACAAACACTGGGCAGGGCACCAGCCCACCGCAGGGCACACGCGCACACACACCCACACACTAGGGACAATGTAGGATCACCAGTGCACCTAACCTGCATGTCTTTGGACTGTGGGAGGAAACCGGAGTACCCAGAGGAAACCCGCACAGACACAGGGAGAACATGCAAACTCCACACAGGGATGAAGTGAACCCAGGTCTCCTTACTGCAAGGCAGCAGCGCTACCACTGTGCCACCGTGCCGCCCGTCCATGTGCTTACCACAATAGAAATACAAACTAAACTCCTATGAAAAGTAAAGTGAAGTGGACAATTCAGACTCACTTTGTCATTTGCTGTGCCTACATACACCTTGGCTTAAAAAAAATTCTGGTGTAGTCTCTAAGCAGAGCTGGCATCGTTCTCAGCAGCTGCCACGAATGCCCTGAGCCAGGAGCGACCCGCAGCTTACAAGCATTGTTTGGCTTGTCAGAAATGAAGTCATTATGACTGCCACACAGCCTCCAGTGGAACAAACCTGGCCCGATTACAATATGGAGTCGAGCTTTTTTTACCACAACAACCTCAGATTTAAAAATAATTTCTGAATTCAAGAGGAATGCGTTGCGGACACCGCACTTTTAATATAAAACTGACGATAAACATCTTCCTATAGAAATTTTCTATACAACTAGCAGTTGGGGTTAAAACTCCTTATAACAATGTGGCTATTTATCAAAGCCCATAAAGAGGGTTTTAGATGGTTCTGTGCTCATTTTTATTTTTATTTTTTTCCATTTCTGTTATAAAGCTTCAGATGAATTGGACTCCACGTACTTAAATGGGTTTCTACCATACACTGTCTGCACACTTATTTTCTTCATGTCAAACTTGTATGGTCAAATGAACTTGAACTTTGCTATCTTGATCCTCACAGCAAATACAAGGTCTATTTTTATTCTTACGCTTCATGGTTTTCTCCCGTAATGTAGGATGACAAGAGAAAGCAAAGTCACCGCCTGAAACAGCATTGTCCCCGCAACCCCTTGCTTGTTTCCTCACTGTGTTGCTCTTTTCACATTTTTATGCCTCTTAGCCTTTTATCCATAAAGACAGACTAGGATTGTTGACTTTTCTTGGTATCGTCCAAATTCCGAGGACTTTGCACGTCTTTATTCTGCATGTCAGGTTTCTGAATTACTGCCTGCCCTTTGTACTTTACATTTTACAACACTGAATTGTCTTTAATAACGACTCCTGGGCCCTTCTCATATTTGTACTCTCAAGTTTTCCTTTTTGCATTCATATCTAATCTTAAATGTAACACAATTCACTTTCTGCACACTTGATTTCATTTTGGTTTATGATATGCGTTATTAATCCCCAAAGGGAAAATTTGTTTTTTTGCATGACCTTTTGGGGGACGGAGCGCAGGGTCTGCCATTGTACAGTGCCCCCCTGGAGCAATTCTACAGGTTCAGGGCCCAATGGAGTTGGGAGTAACAGGATTTGAACCAGCAGCCATCCAAAAATATTAATTCATTACATTTATATAGCGCTTTTCTCAGTACTCAAAGCGCTATCCACACAGGGAGGAACCGGGAAGCGAACCCACAATCTTCCACAGTCTCCTTACTGCAAAGCAGCAGCACTACCACTGTGCCACCTGTGAGGATGAGAGATCAGCACAGATCCTTAGTGTCGCAGCCACCATGCCGCCATTTTTGGTCCCATCAATCTACTGTACACTCAATAGCCCATAATGACAAAATGTTTTCAGAAAGGTTTGCAAGTTTGTTAAAAATCCAAAACTGAAAGCTCTCATTGGTAGGCACACAGCGACTTTCCATGTAATTAGTTTTCCTTCTGAGAAAAGACAGTAATGTGCACTTGTGCCAAAAACATGCAGGCCTCTCAAATTTGTATAAAAGATATGGCGGTGATATGAGCGAGAGCATTTACAGGTAAGGAGGTATAAGAAAACGAGCAAACGTTTTGGATTAGCGACAATTTGTCTATGTGGACTCTACTTATTTACACTCCATGGGAAAATTGCTGGGCCCTCCTATATGCCTGCCTATCTGTGCAATTATACAGTACAATACAATTTATTTTTAATGTAGCCCAAAATCACACAAGAAGTGCCGCAATGGGCTTTAACAGGCCCTGCCTCTTGACAGCCCCCCAGGCTTGACTCTCTAAGAAGACAAGGAACAACTCCCAAAAAAACCCCAGTAGGGAAAAAAATGGAAGAAATCTCGGGAAGGGCAGTTCAAAGAGAGACCCATTTCCAGGTAGGCTGGACATGCAGTGGGTGTCAAAAAGTAGGGGGTCAATACAATACAATACGCAGAACAGAACAAATCCTCAATACAGTATAAAAATAAAAAAAATGTAGAAGTACGTAGCAGAATCTAATTAGCCAATCACGCGGCAACAGCGCAGTGCATAAAATCCTGCAGATCCAGGTCAGGAGGGCCAGTTCATGCTACCCTCAAACACACGAATGGGGAAGAAAATGTGACCTCGGTGATTTCGGCCATGTTGGTGTCAGGTGGGCTGGAGCTCCTGATCTCCTAGGATTTTCTACAATTTGCTCACAATGGTGCAAAAAACAAAACAACGTCAAGTGAGTGGCAGTTCTGCAGAGGGATACACCTTGTGAAGGAGAGTGGCCATACTGGGTCGGGTTGGCAGAAAGGCTACGGTCACTCAGATAACCACTCTGAGCAACTGTGGGGAGAAGAAAAGCATCTCTGAGTGCACAACACGTCGACGCCTCAGGTGGGCACATTGACTCTCCTCATTTACACTCCCCAGACAAATTGTTAGGCCCTCCTGTACCCTATTTATCTGTGCGATTACCTAATCAGCCAATCATGTGCCAGCTGCCCAATATATAAAATCCCGCAGATCCAGGGCTGGAGGGCCACTTCATGTTCACATCACATATCGGAATGAAGATAAAAATGTGACCTTGGTGATTTCAGCCATGTTGGCGTCAGGTGGGATGGAGCTCCTGATCTTCTGGGATTTTCTACAATTTGCTCACAATGGTGCAAAAAACAAAACAACGTCAAGTGAGCGTCAGTTCTGCAGAGGGAAACATCTTGTGAAGAAGAGTGGCCAGACTGGGTCGAGTTAACAGAAAGGCTACGGTCACTCAGATAACCAGTCTGTCCAACTGTGGGAAGCAGAAAAGCACCTCTGAGTGAACAACACGTCAAACCCTCAGGTGGGCACATTGACTCTCCTTATTTACACTCCCCAGGCAAACTGCTAGGCCCTCCTGTATGCCTGCTTATCTGTGGGATTATCTAATGAGCCAATCATGTGCCAGCGTCCCAATACATAAAATCCTGCAGAGCCAGGTCAGGAGGGCCCTTCATGTTCACATCATACATCAGACTGAAGAAACAAATGTGACCTTGGTGATTTCGGTCATGTTGGTGCCAGGAGAGATGGAGCTGCTGATCTGCTGGGATTTCCACATGCATTCTGTACAGTCTGAACTACTCTACAGTAAGGCCGAGTTACGTTACGCTTCTTATATCTGAATACAACACGAGTCTTCAGTAAAGAAGAGTGAAAATTACACACCTGGTATTCGATCCCTTTGTGATTGTACGAAATAAGCCTTCCTGGAACATCTCAGTGTTTTACTGACACCCTCTCACGAACGGAGCAGCCGAGCAGAGTTGGCATCCTAAGTTGAGTGAGTTTTGCAACAAAAAATGCAAATAAACACAAATACGTACAAAATATGAACAAAGATGACATAAAACATGAATTTGATCCGCAGTCAGGGGAGGAATCCTATAGCAGTTGGGTTGACACGCCGTTTTAGGGTGAGAAGCTCAGCAATTCCATAGTCCCTCAGAGTAGAGTCACTGCACCCTCCGGACCATCAGGATCAGTTGAGGGTGGTCTGGGCCCGATGTAAGACTGTCCCCTGGGTGGCTACCCGTAGAACTGCTCTGGGCGGAGACCCTGCAGCAGACCCATGCTGTTGGGATCATATTTCTCGGATGGCTTGAGAGCACCTGAGAATTCCCCAAGTGCGGCTGGAGACAAAAGAAGTCAGGGCTGACCTGCTGCCACCGCAGCCCTCACCAGGAAAAGTTGTTTCAGAACATGAAGATGAGAAAAAAAAATGAGATGGCATTTCTCTCCATTTTTAAGCTCATTAAAAACTCATACCTTTAATAGAAAATGATTTAGTAGCCATAAACATTCAACAGTTTATTTACCAAATGATAAGCTCCATTTTTACGCATGGGTTTAGCCTCCGAGACAGCCGAGATTTTTCAGCTGCCATTAAACTCCTTATTTATTGTGACTTAATCAACAAATAGCCATCAAATGTCATCCATTTAGAACGAGCTCGGTTTCATTATTCAATTTTGGTTCAATCACCTCAAAACCTTCTTTCTATCAAAAGGAATTATGTGTGGAGGACAAGCCAAGGTGCAATAAGCAGTAAAATTAAATATGTGATGTTGTCAATTTTCAGCTGTCAGGGACTCGTATTCCTGATCATTAAACCGCCAATCTGGCTAAATTAGCAAAGTCTTTATGAAAGGTCAAGAAGTGAATGGACTATTTAAAGGATTAGAGATCACTTGTGGATCTGGAGAGAAGCATCGCAGGTGACCATCTGCTTTGTGTCGGAGAGGGGTTTATTATGCCTTATGAGAGTAATTTATTTACAGATGCTGAAGATAAAACAAAACACAGAGCTTTACCTGTGACAAAGCTTGGGCCTTGATGTGCAAAATTTGATGGGTGGGCTTTTAAAAAATCGTGAGTGATCTCCCTGTGACTTTCTCACATACTCAGACATGGGGATGGATATTTGAGGAGTAAACCGCAAGACATGGATTATATTTTTTTATATTATGTTCATTAAAGATCCATCAACAACAAATCAAAACAAATTAATAATGTATTGAACAATTATTATAAAAGTAAAATTGAATAAATCAGAAACTGCAGCAGCACGAATAAAAGGTAAAGTACCACTTCTGATTAACAGAAATACCCCAAAAGTTGATAGAAATCTAAATTCTATACCTAATGCTTGCATGCAAAATTTGGTTGACCTAAGTGAAAGTGAACTCAGGTTATTGTGTTTACACACACACACACACACACATATATAATTCCAAAAATGGTATTTTTGGACTCAGGGAGATCTAAAATGTCAAGATTCATCAAAATCTCGACATGGAATTTTTGGACGATTATAATACTTCCCTAATACTTCGTATATGAGAAAGTCAGGGAGGTCTAAAATGTTGAGATTCATTAAAATCTCGACATTGAATCTTTGGACGATTATAATACTTTCCCTATACTTTGTATACGAGAAAGTTAGGGAGGTCAAAAACGTCGAGAGTCGTCAAAATCTCGACATGGAATTTTTGGACGATTATAATACTTCCCTATACTTCGTATACGAGAAAGTCAGGGAGGTCTAAAATGTTGAGATTCATTAAAATCTTGACATTGAATCTTTGGACGATTATAATACTTTCCCTATACTTTGTATACGAGAAAGTTAGGGAGATCAAAAACGTCGAGAGTCGTCAAAATCTCGACATGGAATTTTTGGACGATTATAATACTTCCCTATACTTCGTATACGAGAAAGTCAGGGAGGTTTAAAACGTTGAGATTCATTAAAATCTCAACATCGAATCTTTGGATGATTATAATACCTTCCCTATACTTTGTATACGAGAAAGTTAGGGAGATCAAAAACGTAGAGATTCAGCAAAATCTCGACATGGAATTTTTGGACGATTATAATACTTCCCTATACTTCGTATACGAGAAAGTCAGGGAGGTCTAAAACATTGAGATTCATTAAAATCTCAACATCGAATCTTTGGACGATTATAATACCTTCCCTATACTTTGTATACGAGAAAGTTAGGGAGATCAAAAACGTAGAGATTCAGCAAAATCTCAACATGGAATTTTAGGGAGGTCTAAAATGTCGAGAGTCATCAAAATCTCGACATGGAATTTTTGGACGATTATAATACTTCCCTATACTTCGTATATGAGAAAGTCAGGGAGGTCTAAAACGTCGAAATTCATTAAAATCTCGACATCAAATCTTTGGATGATTATAATACTTTAACTATACTTTGTATATGAGAAAGTTCAAAAATGTTGAGATTCATCAAAATCTCGACATGGAATTTTAGGGAGGTCTAAAACGTCAAGAGTCATCAAAATCTCAACATGGATTACAATTCTTTCCCTATACTTCATATATGAGAAAGTCAGGGAGGTCTAAACCCGCAAGACAATGATTATATTTTTATATTATGTTCATTAAAGAATCATCAACAACAATCAAATCCAATTAATAATATATTGAACAATATACAAGAAAGTAAAAGCTATGAAATATTTGGTTGTGTATTTGCAGACAAATTTAAATATCCATCCATCCATCTATTATCCAACCCGCTATAACCTAACTACAAGGTCACGGGGGTCTGCTGGAGCCAATCCCAGACAAGGCAGGAAACAAACCCTGGGCAGGGTGCCAGCCCACCGCCGGGCACGCACACATATACACACACTCCCACACACCAGGGACAATTTAAAATTGCCAATGCACCTAACCTGCATGACTTTGGGAGGAAACCGGAGCACCCAGAGGAAACCCACACAGACACGGGGAGAACATGCAAACTCAACACTGAGAGGACCCAGGAAGCAAACCTGGGTCTCCTAAGTGCAAGGCAATTTAAATATTGTATATAAAAATAAGCAAACATTTTGGATTAATGACAAGCAGTCCACATTAACTCTGACAGATTGGTACAACTGCTTATCCATGCAGTCTTCTAAGCAGCTAATCATGTGGCAGCAGCACAAAGCATAAAATCCTGCGGATCCAACACAGGAGATCCAGATCATGTTCTTATCAAACACACAAATGGGGAAGAAAATGAGACCTCATTGATTTTAACCACGTTGGTGCCAGGTGGGATGGAGCTGCTGATCTCATGGGATTTTCTACAGTTTGCTCACAATGGTACAAAAAACAAAACAAGAAACTCCAAGTGAGCGTCGGTTTTGCAGAGGCAAACACCATGTGGAGGAGAGTGGCCATGCTGGGTCGAGTTGGCAGAAAGGCTACGGTCACTCAGATAACCAGTCTGTCAATCTGTGGGAAGCAGAAAAGCACCGGCTGAGCACACAACACATCAACCCCTCAGGTGGGCACATTGACTTTCCTTATTTACACTCCCCAGGCAAATTGTTAGGCCCTCCTGTATGCCTGCTCATCGGTGCAATTATCTAATCAGCCAATCATGTGCCAACGTCCCAATACATAAAATCCTGCAGAGCCAGGCCAGGAGGTCCCGTTCATGCTCATGCACATCGCTATGAGTCTTTAAAGCCAGTCCACTCACCTGTTGTCTGGTCCATATTGCCTCTCTACCCTGCCCAGCCTCTGCTGTGCCTTTCTTTGTACAGTCAAGTCCCCTTGAAGAAGACCTTTGCGAATTCTCAACTCAAGAACAGGAGTTGCTGTAATGGAGACCACTAAGAAGTTGTCCACTTTGCTGTGCATTTGAATGGATACATTGACTGCTTTACAATTTATTACCAGGGTGCTGCAGCACAGCTCTATACCTATGTGATAAATAATGAACTCTATCAAATCTCATGAAAAAAATGTCAAGAAATGTATTACAGTACAATACAATTTATTTTTGTATAGCCCAAGATCACACAAGAAGTGCCACAATGGGCTTTAAGAGGCTCTATTAGAAAGTAATTGTTTTATTATCAACAGCACCTCTATCAAAAAATGTAAAGAAATTGTTAATGACTTTACTTGCACCAGCTTTTGAATGAGAGTCCTTGAAGCATGGCACCACACTTAGACGCTCAAGTGCCACCAATGTGTCTTTGCACTGTCCATGCTGATTGCACACAACACATATGGTATCTGGTGACTGTTTGTTTGCGCTCAGTGGACGGCAGAATGTCCATGTCGTGTTGTCCTCACAGTCATAATGTGTTAGACTCCTTGAGATGAAGGAATGCCCTCGGGACAGCGATCCGCATCAGTGCCATTGCTTACAGGTTCCACACCATCAATTGATTGTTACAGTCTTGATTACTGTCGTCATCATCAAAATAATCATCTTGCAGCAAATCTAGTTGTTTCACAATGTCAGCACCTTTATACATTTATCGCAACGACACAACTACGAACTGTTGCCACCAAAAAAAAATAAATGCCATGGCTGTCCACTAGGTGGCAGCACTATAGTAGGTAACTGAGTTGTGGCAGCAAAGCTCTGGTTGGTTCTATAGTGACAGCACACTGAGATATGAGTTATGATATGAGTCCCCTCCAGGAGGCACTCTCTCTTGGAACACTTTTAGCCACAGGCTCATTCCACTATGGTGTGCTAAGAAGAAGTGTCTGGGGGTCTTTTCTGACCACTGCTATCAGGTGAATTCAATGCTTCCACTCGATGTACTTGTGAAATTATCGATTGGCTGTAATATCTCACCTGCGAGTCTGTATTCTTGTTTTTTGTGTTTCTGTTGCTGTGTGCATTTGAATTTCCCCAATGGATTAATGAAGTTTGCCTAAGAGATAGATAGTGTGGTCCAAGTGCAAGAATGTCAGGCTAGTTCAGAAGTATTTGGGACACCAACTGGGTCATCAGTCCAGAACAAAAAAAAAAATCTAAGGCTCGTCTTGGCATCTTTGCCCAGGCCAAGGACTAACAAATAAACAAGAGGATCAATAGTAAGGTTTCTTCTTCTTTCGACTGCTCCCGTTAGGGGTTGCCACAGTGGATCATCTTGTTCCAGATCTTACTATCCTATGGGCAACAATAGTAAGGTAAGGAACAAAATTAGTTTAAAGGCAGTCAATCCTTCCGTCTCACAGGTTCTTAAAGGCGACTCCCCCAAAAAGGGGCGGGGTCAAGTGCCCACACTGGGCAGCTTCGCGTTGATGCAGAAGAGAAAGAAGAGCATACTGTTAGCAATAGCATCCCCTCCTGTTCTGATGGGTTATTACATACCTTGGATGAGCTCAGGAGGAGATCCTCAGACACACATGTGTGATAACAGGTAGAACTTTATTTGTCCCCAAGGGGGAATTTGGTCTAATCTAATTTAATCTAATCTGATTACATCGTCCAGTTGATTGTCACTACCTTGATCAATTGTCATTATCATCAAAATATTCATCTTGCAATAGCCTCACTGAGATAAGAGTTAACTCGTACCTCACGTTCAAAGTGAAAGTTTGAGTGCCAAAATAGAAGTTCCGTTTGCTCGGTCATCTGCTGCCTGTCTTTTGTGGAACTCAGAAGTGACAATATCAAAGTATATTTTCAGTATGTCATCACCGCTACAATACAAAGACATACGTCACTAAATGAAATCCTCTTTTTCCTTGAAGACCAGGACCCTGAAGCTCTCCCACCGTGATCACGCACAGCACACCTATGGCAACTTTGCTTTCACAATATAATCCAAGTATGGGCAAATATTCCAAAAATATACGCAACATCAATGACAACTGAATCCAAAATAAAGGGGAAAAATGATTTTTTATTTTCTTGGAAGTACCTGAAAGGTTATAAAGATACTAAAAGGCAATATTTAATTATCTCTCACTTGTATAAAAAAGTTCAAAAATGTTCATGATGGGGGGACTAATGGAGCTGCAAAAATGCAAAGTACTACTGAGCAGTAAAGTAATAAGGCAGAACATGGATAAGGACAGAGATAAATGATTGCATCATTAATGGAAAAATTAAAGGGCACAATAAGGTGGTCCCTATCAGAGAATCATAGAGGTAAAAAAGCTGACGATCAGCAGATTTTTGCTATAAAAATGCCTCCTGTCCTTAGAAATTAAGTAGTGCAAACAATAATGTAATTGCCTGCAGTTCCTTTGGCAGAGGCTGCCGACTTGTTACAGGGTGCGTTGTGTCGTGGAAGTGTAGCTCGTCTTAAAAAGCTTTCAAAGCACCGACATTTACTGGCCAGACATTGTAAGGGCTCACAAGGATTCTTTTTATTTTTCATTCCAGTAAAAAGTTTTAAAATTAATAAAGGTTGAAGAGGAAGGGCACTAGCAAAGCGGTATTGATATCCGTGCCAATTCCTGCTGAATACGCTTTACAGCTTAACAAGGGCTGAAAGGATCACAAATGCACTACGCTGATAACAGAATACCCACTCATTTTTTTTCCTGTAATGATGAAGTAATTAATACAATATAATTATACTGGCACTATATGCTAGCTGCATACAGATTTTCTCTCTTTATATTGAGTACTTACTGTAAGACGGCTGTCAGGCAGCACATTACAGTGCTTGCTTGTGAGGCGAGGGTCTACTGTGGATTTTGCTTCAGTGACTTCACCCCGTCATTTCTTTCCAAAAAATGTCCAAATCTAATACAGCGTTAAGAGTCGGCTCTCTTCTGCCCTTTCTTCTGTAGTTTCTCTGGTTTACTAGACCAGTCCAGCCTGACACTGATGTGGGATCCCACCCTGCCCCATCCCAAGTATCCCCTCCATATACTGATGGGGCGTAGGGACTCTTCTGTGCAGTAAACCTCAAATCTCTAGTTCTTTGGTTCTGCTGACGTTAAGTTAAAGACAATTCTTAAAGTTCTCCACCTGACTCCTCTCCTTTGTCTCATCCCCCATATCAATACACCCCATTGTAAAGAGTTTCTGCAGGTGACATGATCTGCTATCAAGGAGTACAGAATGAATATTAAAGGTGACAGGCCTCTTCCTTGTGGTGCTCCACTGTTGCTCACACAGTCCTTGAGCCTCACAAGGTAGTCCATGACTCAGGACACTTGTAGCGGTGCTACTGGGGAATGAAACTTCAACTCCCAGTAGTCCCTACAGCGGCTCTGATTGGTCATCTGCTGAGGGTGCAGGTGCTGCCGGGGACAAGGAGGCCGGCGTAACATTTAAAAGGAGGCCAGTTCTACAGAGAAGAAAATTTGACATCCGTGGCAGAGCGACGGGCACTGAGCAGGCTCCTGTCAATCATGGAGAATCCACTGCATCCACTGAACAGGATCATCTCCAGACAGAGGAGCAGCTTCAGCGACAGACTGCTGTCACCGTCCTGCTCCACTGACAGACTGAGGAGACCCCACACTATGCGACTCTTCAATTCCACTCGGGGGGGTAAACGTTAACATTATACAAAGTTATTGTCTGTTATACCTGCATTGTTATCACTCTTTAATTTAATATTGTTCTTTATCAGTATGCTGCTGCTGGAGTATGGGAATTTCACCATGGGATTAATAAAGTATCTATCTATCTATCTATCTATCTATCTATCTATCTATCTATCTATCTATCTATCCTGCCAACTATGCTATCTATCTATCTATCTATCTATCTATCTATCTATCTATCTATCTATCTATCTATCTATCTATCCTGCCAGTTACGCTATCTATCTATCTATCTATCTATCCATCCTGCCAGTTACGCTATCTATCTATCTATCTAAGAGTCTTTTTCTGTTTCGTGTTTGGAGTTGCCCGTCTGTTTGCATTCCCATCTTGTTACCTGTGGACTCTTGTTTTGTCCTGGAGATCGTCTCCGGTTTAGGATGTATGGACTGTCTGGTGTCTTCCTGCTGCATGAGGACTGTCTGAAGATTTGTTGTCGTCCTGCGAAGAAAGGAAGGAGCGCTCCTGATCCCATCACATATCTTCATCTCATCAGGAATTACCGGTAGGACTGACCTTTACATTCACATACAGCGAGTTGATCTCTGGACTGTCTGCCTCCATCACTTCATTTCATCAGTTGCCATTTTCATGGACTTCATCGTGTGTGGTTTTTGTTATTGGTTTGTTATTGTTGAGTTTGTGTTTATTGTATATCGCCGTAAGGGAAACTGGGGAGGAATCATTGTTGTTTGCATATATTTCATGTATTATTGCTTAATACATTCTGTTTTATTACCGGTGGCTTTTTTGCCTCTGTGAGGGAGTGTGTGTGTGAGTCGGGCCAAGGCTGGGTGCGTTCCTGGTATCCCCACCGAAAAAATAAATAAATCACCATCACATCGACGGTGTGAATCTTAGCTGTTTTTTTTAGTCCGCACATATCTAGCTCTATGCAACCCTAACAGATATGGCAGGATGGTAGTGAAGGCAGTGGAGAAATCAAAAAATAATCCTGACAGTGCTGCCAGTTTTGCTCAGATGGGAATAAGCCATTCAGGAGCAGATAGACGATTGCATCTTCCAATTGTTCCAATCTTTTTCTGATGGGCAAACCGCTGTGGGCCCAAATGATCTTTCACATTAGGACATATATTGTCCAGGACCAGCCTGTGAAAAGTCAGTTTTCTGGACCATACAAGACCTACAGTATGAGTCCACTTGGGTCCACTGCAGTTTGCCTGTCAGAAAAAGATTGAATTAGAAGATGTAGTTGTCTTTCTGCTCCTCAATCCAAAGTGCTGTGAACAACTTCACAGGTGAAATACAAGGATAAGCTAAACTAATCACTAAATACAGAACTGGTACACATATAAATGCAGATTTCTTAAAACACACAGAAAAAAACGCAGAAACTGATTAACATGAATGGAAAGCAACAATATCTCTTCCCATGTACGTGCACATGAGAAACTCCTTAAAGGCCTGGATGATGGTAATTCTCTGCTAAGACAGGAGATGGCACTGCATGATAATCATCTCATTTCTCTTACCCCTGCAGAAAGGAAGATTGACACCTTTCAATCTCTGACGTCACTTCCAGGGCCGGTCCACCTGGACCCGCCTCTTCCTCTCAGAATGCCTGATATTTGGATGAGTCGCCATCTAGGAAATTTGCAAGAGAAGTCAAAGACAAAGTCCCAGTCCTGGATACCTAAGTAAACTGGTCTTCCTATAGTGGAGTCTGTACTGGCCACCAATCTGATGAGATACATTTTCCACCTGTGGACTTCAGTACTCCTTTATCCAAGGTGACTTTTCCATGTACAGGAGAACAGTGTGGAAGTAGAGCAGTGTCACCAAGTGCCACATCACGATACCGAGAAGTGAAACAGAACAGTGCAGGAGGGTAGGTAATGAATTCTAAATATCATATGACATATATTTCTGTTCTAATGATTAACAAATGGAGATGCAGTGAGCACACAGCTAATCAGCAGCTCTAGTCAGGGTATGCTCTATAGCACTCTCAATTTAGACTATGGCTAAAAAGCAGGATGTTTCTTCAATGTAAAGGAAACTTTGCTCTACCTAGAATGGCCAAAATTAAGACAATTACCCGCTCGATATCCCAACTCACTATTAATTGGTCAATATCACAACATGCTCTTATTTTACCTTTCTCTTTTTAATCTTTAGGCATCTCACAAAATCAAGCTGGCAGTTCTTAACACTAATATTTCAGTCTATTCTTTTCTTTTTGAAGTCCCAGTAATATTAACCCCCCACTCCTCCCACCCTAAAAGAAGGAAATAAACATATATGACAGACCATAAACCGTATACACAGCCGTTAGGATTACGGAGAACTCCCAAAACTGTCTCAACTGGGCAAGTCTTTCCTTGTGCCTTGAGAAAGGAGAATAATAGAGAATGAAAGGCACTCTGCAGGCAGATTTGAGCCAAAGAACAAATAACCCTCATCCATCTTCCAGATTTATTTTGTACTTAACCTGGAAGCCACCGTTAAGACATAAGATAACCTCAACAAAATGCATTGGTTGTCTTCTACGCCAATTTTGCTGCGATCGCTTCTTTCTATGATAATCCACAAAGCACTCGAGAGGAGCTGCATTCTTGATTGTGGTGAACTGTCTTCTATTTCCTCTTCCAAGCTTCATTCTTGTGCCTTTATTTTAAAAAGTCCACAATTTTGTTTTTTCTAGGTGATGTCATCTGGCCAACTATGGAGAGTCCCGAGGGCCAAAACATATATGTTATTCGTGCACTGCTAGCAACCACATGACACAAACTACGTGTTGCATCAATAAAAGACGGTAGCGACCAGAATAAAGAATTAAGTTTTGTCTAAATAGTAAAAATAGTTTAAAATACCACCAAATGAAATTTCCATAATAACCAATGAAAATTCATTAAAACAACTGTCATTAATTTATTATGCATCTATAGTGCAAAAAAATGCATCTTAGTTATGCATCCGAAAATTGAAGGCTCTTTGTCCATTTGTCCAGCTTCTTCCAATTGTAATGTAATCTTTTTTATAGCAAATTCCTTGAATAGCCAGAAAAATGCTGTGACAAGTAAATGGGATGATGTTAACCTTTACAGTTAAGATGTAAGTAAAAATGTCAAGCAACTGTCACGATTTCCTAAACTTCTTTAAAGGGAGGATGTCATCGATTTTGACAGCACTGTGCCTGGCAGCTAAAAATAAAGAGGGCAACAAATAAGTTTTATAAAGATTCCCAATAACATTGATAGACATCCACAGAATGCGGTTTATCTGAGAGACAATAAGACTGAGTGATTCTTTAAGGCTCGGCACATGCAATGAACTGACGCTTTCATGAGGAAGAGATTCGGAATTGTGCACATGTAATTGGATTAATCCAATAATCCCTTGCATTTTAAACAAGTTAATTAGTTTTCTAGAAGTTTTGTGTCAGGATTAACTCCAAAACACAAAAGCCTTAATAAAACAGATTGCAGGGTCTCATAAAAGTATCCGGACCCTTGAACAGATTAAGGTTGTTTTTATTTTTTTTTTCTTTTATTTAAGATTCTAAGAATTTTTTTACATGCAGCCATCTCCACAAACCGAAAATTGTGGACTTGGATAAGTCATGTTAAAGAGAAGTAGAAGAGCAATAGCATGGTGGCATCTAACACCCTCAAAGTCCTAGATACACTCTGTGGGGAGTTTGTATGTTCTCCACATGTCTGTAGGAGTTTTCTTCAGGCAGTTTGGTATCCACCTAATACTTCTCCTCCTCCTCCTCCTCCTCCTCTTTCTCTTTCTTCGTCCTGGCTGTTATCTTTTTTCTAGGGTTCAGCTGTCTTCAACTCCATCTTATCTTTAGCCATTTTTTGGAATTCTTGAATGTGTTTTGAGGAGAGTTTGTTGTTGTTGTTGTTTGTTATAATATTCCTTGAATTTATTTCTAAAAAATAAATTTTCCTTCAGGACTAATGAAGTAATAACTATTATAATGGAAGGCTGGGAACGGCATTGCGTTCTTATTCGCTGAAAGGCCGTTAAAGATCAACATCTTCAATGAATGGTCAACCAAGCCAGGATGGTTGCTGTTCCCTTTACTGATCATAGCAGAAGGACCAGAGGTGTAATGGAGGCAATGGTATATATCAGCAATGGTCAGTGTATGCATTATCACGTCAAAAAATCAATTCTCTTTAGAGGTGGTTTGTTTCCATTTCAAGTAGGCCCTAGTGTTGGGTTTGTGCTCCTGTCTATGTATTTGTCAAGCATCTCACAATTACGCCTATGAATCGCAATAAAACGATGAGAATTTGTCCTACCACAGAGTAAGACATGAGAAGTAGTTTTAAAGTGTCCTATACAAACTTCTAGAATGACGTAGGAGGCCACATTTGAGAGTGAATGACGTCATGATGTTACTGCAGCCTGGGCTGCAAATTGGCAGTCATGATGACGTTTTGTTGTTTTCTGATACTAACGCCAAGGCTTCACCATAAACATAATAATAATATTCTTATATATAAACGTCTACACGTGTGTGTGTATCTGTCTGTCCAGCCCGGTAGTGCAAGGCTACAGCATAAAGCTCAAAGAGCCAGCAAGGTGGCCCCAAGTTAACGAGTCGGAAACAAACTCGCTTAGCCACTAATACACAAGCGAGGCAAGCACATCGGCAAAATGAAACCTCCGAGGAGAGACAAACCCGCTTAAACAGGGGGGTACATCCGCAAAACGCAACCACCGACTCTGCATTTTAATGTTTTTTTCTGACAATTTCAATAGTTTCTAGGAGCCCGGACTTTTTACAGCATGGGCTTACACAGCTAATAATAATAATAATAATAATAATAATAACCAGGTTCCAAAAGCAGCTGGACAAATTCTTGTGTAGAGTCAGTGCAAAAGAGATCCAGAAATCGCACACCTCAGCACGGCCTGCATTCTTCGACGAGTCCTCAGCTGAATAACAAGCTGAATTCAAAGCCTGAGAGGTCGACTTCTGACAAATCCACCAGCATATCGCAGAGCTCCGAGAGGAGGGTATAATAATAATAATAATAATAATAATAATAATAATAATAATAATAAT
>JANRMT010062845.1:14217978-14230045 GCA_026402145.1 Polypterus bichir lapradei | reverse complement strand
ATAATAATAATAATAATAATAATAATAATAATAATAATAATAATAATCAAAGTAGTATTTGAATAAAATGAAGAAGAAGGAGAAGGAAATTATAATTTGATAAGATATTGTGCAAAGCTGCACTTCGTATCAAACACCGATAGCCCCCTTAAATTTAGTAATGAATGATCCACAGCCATATTCTTAGAAGAATCATCACCTGCCACTGTTATGGCCGTGGGAAACGCCTCATAAAGTAACGTCAACTAGTTACTGAAACTAGCCACAGGCTATTCTTGTGCTGTTTTTAAAGTGACGTTCCCTCTTCCTGTGCTCCCAGTCATCCTCCAGAGTCATGTGTCAGGTTTCTCTCCATGATACCCCCTCAGGAATTGCCTCAGGAATCTCTGTCTGTCTTCTAGAACCTTCCCAGGCTTGTAAATGTTTCAGAGGGGGCTCACTACACCATAAAGTCCCCAACAGAAGAACATAAGAAGAAGGGGGAGACCATTCAGTCCATCCCGTTATATTTTTTGGCTAATAACTAAGCTGTTCCCAGTTTCTCATCCAGATTCTCCCTAAAGGTTGTCAAGGTTTCTGCTTCTTCTCCATGTCTTGATCGTTCATTTTTGGTTATCATAAACCTTTGTGTAAAGAAGTGCTTCTTGGCTGCGGTTGTCCTTAATGTCTACTGATGTCCTCAGGTTCGTGATTCGCCCTTAAGCTGAAAGAATTCTGCTGGATCTATTTCATCGATTCCTTTGAGAATCTGAAGACCAGGATGAGGTCCCCATAGAATCTCCTCTGCTTGAAAACTAAACAGGTTTAATTCTCGGAGTCTTTCCCAGTAGGACATGTCCCATGATGCACTTAGTTGCTCTCCTCTGCACAGCTTCAAGTACTGCTATGTCTTCCTTAGAGCATGGTGACCAGAACTGTACACAATACCCCAGATGCACTCTTACTAGTGCATTATATAGTACCTTGATTTATGATATAGCCTGACATTTTATTTGCCATTTTAATCGCTTCTACACATTGCTAAGACAATGAAAACGTCATGTCAACTTCCATCCATTCATCCATTATCCAACCTGCTATATCCTAACTACAGGGTCACGGGGGTCTGCTGGAGCCAATCCCAACCAACACAGGGCGCAAGGCAGGAAACAAACCCCGGGCAGGGCGCTAGCCATGTCAACTTTAACCCCTAAATCCTTTTCAGAGGTTGCTTCCTGTAGCTCAGTGTCTCCCATCTCATATTTATAACTGGCACTCCTTTTGCCCACGTGTACGCATTAAAGGGTTTGCCCAGTTCTGAAGACTGTCCAAGTCTTTTTGAACAGAAGGTGCAGGAGTAGACTGTTCTAAAGCTCTGCTACTGAAAATATTCAAAAATGACTGCCCTGATGATCTTAAAAATCTCAAAACTGATACACGACAAAGCGAGGATAACAGGGAGCCAAACTATGGCAGGCTTTGTAAACCCAAATCGGTATCTTAACCCCAACATCAATGGAGACTGGCCAAAACTGGCACTATAATAAGCACCTTCTCAGTACCCGTAGGCATCCAAGCAGCTAAATTGTGGACTAACTGTAGAATTGTGGAGGAACAGACTGATTAATACTCAAGTATAGTGCACTGCAGTAATCTTATTGAGCATTAATAACTGTCTCAATGTCCTTAGAAGACAGGAAAGACTTAAGCCTGGAATTTAACTTGAAATGATAAAAGCTGCTCCTGACAACTGAATTAATCTGACTTAAAGTGACTAAGGAGCTCTCATTGAAGGATTTTGGGAAGTATAATTCTTTTTGACCGTATTTGTGACTGTGGATCTCTGCCAGTAATGGGTTTTGGAGAAGTTCATTCTTTTTGAATATGTATTAGTGGTAGCTTAATTGAATTGTTGTTTGAACCTTTCCCGTCTTCTTTATGGATTTACAATGTATATTGTGGTGGACGGACAGGGGCCTTGCCCGGTCGGGATGCCCTTCTGAAGGAAGGACCAGGGGAGAGAACATATCCACAGCAATACCTCCCCTGGAACATGAGAAGGCAACCCCCCTGGATTGCATCGGGGCAATGGGCTTGGGAGCTTGGAAGCTCAACCCTGCTGAGGGCCTGTGGCCACCGCCAGGGCGTGCCTGGAGAGTTCTGGAGTCCTGGACTGCAACACTTCCACCACACCCGGAAGTGTTGCCGGAAGAGGATTTGAGAGCACCTGGAGCACTCCCGGGTGCACTATAAAGGAGGCCGCCTCACTTCATTCGAGGAGCCAGAGTCGGAAGGTCAAGGACGATGCTTGCTGGTCGAGGAGTGGAGGTGGCAGAGAAGGGAAGAGAAAGAGAGAGATAGAAGAGACTGAGCAGTACTGTTGTGCAGAACCGCGTTTATTGTGTTCTGAAGTAGGGAGTGGAAAATAGAGCTGCTTTTACTCTTGCGTGTTCTGCCTGTCTGTGTCCGGGTATGGGGAGCTGTACTCTCCAAGGCTTTCACAATATTTTTTCAGCACTTAACTTTGTCAATAACCATCAATACAATTTTTTGGATCAGTTATTTAGTGTGCTGAACAAAGTCAAAACGAGAAACAATCAAGACGTGAATTAAAACCACAGTGTGCCCCTCGTTCCCCATGTCCTGTGCTATATCACTAGGACCTGTGGCAGTGGCAGCCGACCACAGTGCCGCACTCAACCAAGGGAGTGACTTCATCATGAGCCTCTCTGCATATTAAAAGACATAACTGTGGAGGTGGCAGAATCCCAGATGTGAATGGGTCTGCTAGATGCTCCATTAACTGTCCACTGTCTCAAATGGAGTCCAATTCATCTTAAACTTCTTTAAATGAGTAATTTATAAAAATGCTTTATCAAAATAGTTCCTCAACATTTAGTTTTCTAAATTTAAAGCATAAAGGAGCCTACAGCAATCTCTAGGTAGGTGATACAAACCCAAGTTCACATTCACATGAATGGCCACCCAATGCTGCCATCTCTTCCCATGGTAAATGACTCACATAAGATCTAAAGGAAAGCATGATTCATCAGACGAGACCACCTTCTTCTATTTCTCCGTGGTCCAATTCTGATGCTCACACGGCCATTGTAGGCACCTTTGGTGGTGTACAGGGGTCATCATGGGCACTCTGACCGGACTGCGGCTACCCAGCAAGCTGCAATGCACTGTGTGTTCTGACACCTTTCCCTCACGGCCATCATGAAGTTTTTGAACAATTTATTCTACAGTATCACGTCTGTGGTATCAGACCGTACAACTTAGCCTTCACTCTCTACGTGCATCAGTGAACCTTGGACACCCATGACACTGTTGCTGATTCACCGATTGTCCTTCCTTGGACCACTTTTGGTAGGTACAAACCACTACATACAGGGGTCACCCCACCAGACCTGACATTTTGGAGATGCTTTGACTGAGTTGTCTTGCCATCACGGTTTGGTACTTGTCAAAGTCGTTGAGATCCTTATGCTTGACCATTCTTCCTGCTTCCAACACATCACCTTCAGGAACTGACTGTTCATGTTCTGCCTGACATATCAGGTGTCATTGTGGCAAGGTAATCCATGTGATTTACTTGACCTCTTTGTGGCTTATTGGTTTATATGTTGGGTATCAACATCTGTAAATGAGGTAGGAGCCAGCCTAGAACTGCACCCTGGTCTATGTCCTGGACACACTCATGCAAACACCTGGCAAATTTACATCTACTCATCACTCTGATATGCACACCTTTAGGATGTTGGAGGAAGCAGAAATGTCAGGTGAGAGCTTGAAAACTTCTTCTTGGCCACAACAGCAATGAAACATGGAGCTGTGAGGCAACAACTCTCACTAATGTGCCACATGAGATGAATATGGTCTTGTAATAATTATCTTTGACAACCTTCAGAATGCCATTAAATATTATTTGATGACAAGTATAATATGTCAGCATGATGACTTGATGAATACAAACTAAAGTAGCGAGATAATTAAACCCACTAAATAGTTCCTGTTGGAAAAGATAACAACTGTAAATGCTCCAGGGAACTGAATAATAAAGGTGTTAATAAAGGAGAAAGCAAAGTGAGAATGGGATGAGTGCAGGCGTTCTGTAAAGAGCAGCTGACGCGTCACACATTTCAACAAGCTGGGATGAGGCGTTTGGTGTTTCGTGCCAGAAAGGCGACTTCAGCTGCAAAGCTTACAGGCATCCAGCGCACTCAGGGCACGTTTTGCAGAGCACGCTTTATTCATGTTAGGCAGGCAAACGCATTCTTGGTGACTGACAAAGCAGACTCTCACAACTCTGATGGGTTTAATAATTAACAGAAGAGAATTTCAAAGAGGTAAACAGTTCAAGCCAGGGCCAGGAATACAAATATCAAGGTTTAGGTAGCACCTCATACACTTAGAAACTTCATACAGACAAGCAGCCATCTTAGAAAAACCCATCAGCCAAAGTCAGGGAGAATTTGGGTGAGCCGATATGACACTCATAAGAAAGAACGTTCTAAGAGTCAAGAACATGGCGAAAAAGGGTGTGAGGTCTCCAAAGTACCATAAGGATCAGGCAAAGGCATTCACTAGCCAGCCCAAAAGAAGCTCACCCCAACTCACCCAGTCCTGAATTGCTAATTAAGGCTTTGGCCTAAACTAGGCTTAAAATGAGGGACCTGGATGCTCTTAACAGTCTCAAAATGACCAGAGTGACCATTGGGTTCTCGATCACATCCCTACCGTGACCCTTCTTGCCCAAAGTCCTGATGGTTCCAAACTTCTTCCATGTCACATGTATCGAGACCACTGTGCTCCTGAGAGTACTCAAAGAATTAAAAATGGTTTTAGGCTCTTGTTCTGATCTATGCCTGTTATGGTGTATAAAATCTACAAATTATTCTCTATATTTTTATTATTATATTTTGCTGAATTCCAACAAGATGAATTCAGATGTAGGAGGCATTATAATAAAAAGGCATATCCTCTTCCCTTACACCTCACTTTTATAACAGTTGTTCACACCATAGTGCTAAATTGGTATTCCAGCCTGGGAAAGGAAGACTGAGTCATGCCTCAGGCTATTGATTACTTTATGGATGGACATCTGGGACAACAATTTGATTTACAGACTGGGAAAAGAGGACATGAGGCAATATCAAAAAACTTTATTATCTGGGAAAAGATAGATTAAAGAGTTTGAGCAAAATTCATCCATCACATTGACAGCCAGCCAATCAGGTGCATGCAACTATCAGGTGTTGTGAAATCACGCATTAAACTTTATAATAAATATGCCTCATTTTGAAAGCAACGCTAGAGAAGAAGAAGAAGAAGAAGAAGAGGAACGAACGAAGACGTCACTGGTCGTCATAAAAGCATTATGAACATCGATTGCTAAATCAAACGCCACCCTGGGACATTCATCCCTGTCATCTGCAACTTTTTGTAAGCTTTTTCTAAAGACTATATATATCCAGACTTTCCTATCAGTACCTATTTTCTATTATTCTTTGTTCCAGTGGTATTATCATTATTCTTGTAATAAATACCATGCTGCTTTTAACTTTCTATGCTTTGTCTTAATGTCTATAGAGTGATTGAAGTAATAAGTTAGATTTCTTTGAGCACCTGGTGTAGCCGGAGATTTGCCATTACTTCTGTGCTGCGAGGTTTATTAAAGCTGAGGGTGAGAGCTCCACTCAATAGTAGGGAACGGTACGTAAAGAAGGTATTTTTGGCTAATAAATGGCCTATAGTCAAGAGTGCTGAGTCTTTGTATGTTTAAATGTATTCTTATAGACCAAAAGTAATATTTAGGTCTGAGATATCATTAAAACATCGTAAGTTGTTTGCACCAATAATAAGTAAGTCTATTGAAGTGCTGAGTGACAGGCTGTGTTATTCTTAAAGTACTTGTGTGGTTTAAAGTGCTAAAGGTTAATCAGTGTGTGTGTCACTCATGGGGCACTGTTGTGGTTAGGGTCTGTGTGTATGCATATAGCTATGTATGTGTGTGTTCATCTTAAAGTGCAACAGTAGACCAACCCGATAACGAACTTGACGAGTACACTTAGAGGGAAAACAGGTAAAGGGTAAGTACAGGGAAATACTATGATAATAGCACAGTTTCATCATTGAGGTCTACAGAGAGCTCCATGGACTTCATAGGTTGGTTTTTTATTTTATTTAAAAATTAATCCTACAACACCATAAAGTATGCAGAGATCTGTGTAGATAGAGAGATGGCACTGCGATGGTCTGACTCCCTGTCCAAATCTAGAAAACTTGATGAGACTGGGATGACGGTTCACCTTTCAAGATGACAAGGACCTGACACATAAATCCGAGACAACGTTGGAGTGGCTCCAAGACAAGACACTGACTCTCCTTGAGTGGTCCAGCTAAAGCCCAGACTTAAACCCCATAGACAATGGTGGAAAGATCTGAAGATGGCGGTTCACAGATTTTTCCCATCCAGTCTAATGGAGCTTGGGAGGATCTGCCAAAAACATTGGGGTTAACTGCCCAAATCCAGGTGTCCAAAGGTTGTAGAGACTCGCCCAGGAAGAATCAAGGCTGGAATTGGTGAAAAAGGGGCTTCTATGAAGTACTGAATTAAGGGTCTGAATACTTCTAGGAAGGAGAGATTTCAGTTTTTGATGTTTAATAAATTTGCATACCTTTTTGAAGACAGGTGTTTACTTTGTCATTATGGGTTATTGGGTGCAGATTGATGGGCAAAAATGGCAAATGTATCTATTTTAAAATTCAACCTATAACACGATAAAGTGTGCAGAAACTGAAGAAGGAGTCTGAACAGTTTCTGAATCTACAGTATGCTGCTTCAGGATGACTCTTGTTTGCCGTGCGTTAATACACATTCTGTGGCTATGTCAAATCAATGTATTGTTAAAAGAAGTTTAAAAGAAGTCCTCTTTGAAGTTATTTAAGGTGAAGTCATATCTAAAGGGACAATAATGCCGCTCAACCCAGGGAAGAGCATTTCAGCTTGCATCACGTTAGATTCAGCAAACTCCTCTGCCATTTGAAGTACCAGCTGCCACATGCCATTTGGAAGAAATGCTTCTTCGGCCTTGAACGAAAAATGTTGATGACATGACCAGACCAGACCATTCAAGCTAATGACAAAAAATATAAATCTCACATTTAAAGTATCCAATTCTGTGCAAAATATATTGTCGCTTGAAATGTCTGGGATTAACAAACGCATTTAAACGACGCATGTGGGCTCGCTGATCATTCCCTGAACCTGCTGTACCCAGCAGAGTTGTGAGCAGCTGTGCTTTAAGATGAAGGCTCTGCACGCAAATGGAAAGCAAATCCTACTCGGGGTGTTAGTCCAGTCAGCCCAGTTAGTTCATCTAGTACAGTCAGCCTGCGCAGTCCAGTTAGTCCAGTTAGAATGGTTGTCTGGTCAGTTCAGTCAGTCTGGACATCCAGTTACTACGGTCAGTCTGGTCTGTCAAGTTAGTCCAGTCAGTCTGGTCATCCAGATAATCCAGTTAGTCCAGTCAGTCCAATTAACCCAGTTAGTTTACTTAGTCCAGTTAGTCCCCTCAGTCAAATCAGTCCAGTTAGCCCAGTCAGTTCAGTTAGTCTGGTCGTCCAGTTAATCCAGTTAGTTCAGTCAGTCCAGTTAAACCAGTTAGTTCACTTAGTCCTGTCAGTCAAGTTAGCCCAGTTAGTTCAGTCAGTCTGGTCAGTCAAGTTAGCCCAGTTAGTTCAGTTAATATATTCAGTCTAGTCTGTCAAATTAATCCAGTTAGTCCAGTCAGTCCAGTTACTTCAGTCAGTCCAGTTAACCCAGTTAGTTCACATAGTGCAGTTAGTCCCCTCAGTTCAGTTAGTCTGGTCAGTCAAGTTATGCCAGTTAGTCCAGTCAGTATGGCCATCCAGTTAGTTCACTTAGTCCAGTCAGTCCAGGTAGTCCAGTCCAGTCAATCTGGTCAGTCTGGTTAGCCGAGTTAGTTCAGTTAGTAAAGTCAGTCTAGTCTGTCAAGTTAGTCCAGTCAGTCTGGTTGTCCAGTTAATCCAGTTAGTTCAGTTAGTCCCCTCAGTCCAGTCAGTCTAGTCATCCAGTTAACCCAGTTAGTTCAGTTAGTCCAGTTAGTCCCCTCAGTCCAGTCAGTCTGGTCATCCAGTTAGTTCAGTTATTCCCCTCAGTCCATTTAGTTCAGTCAGTCCAGTTAGTACCCTCAGTCCAGTTAAGCCAGCTAGTTCAGTTAATCCAGTCAGTCCAGTTAGTTCTCTCATTCCAGTCAGTCCAGTGCTCGCTCAGCTCCTGACACTCCAGGAGAACTTAGATTCATCAGTTCACCCATACCTCCTTCTATTATTTTATATTTTTAAATCTTTTCTTCTTCTTCTCTCTTTCTTTGTAAACTTTGCTGTTTGATTAATGTTTGCTTCTCAAGCCTCATTAATTTCCAACATGACAATGACGCATGAGAAACTGGGGTTTCACCAGTTAATCGATTAACCTTGAAAATCAGTCAAAGACCTAACGGATAGGTGTCACTGAGACCTGATTTAGTCCAAAGAGTTGTTGCAAGTATAATGTCATGAAATCAATGTGGTGTCTTTAATTGTTGTGAAGAAATTCAACTGCATCAAACAAGAGAAATAATGTCATCTGTGACACTCATGGCTGTAAAGTTCA
Organism: Polypterus bichir lapradei; assembly: GCA_026402145.1. Lineage (NCBI taxonomy): Eukaryota > Metazoa > Chordata > Cladistia > Polypteriformes > Polypteridae > Polypterus > Polypterus bichir. The sequence continues at coordinate 14,221,383 of JANRMT010062845.1, read as the reverse complement.
ATAAGCTGAGCGTAAAGTACGGTCAATAACAATAAGAGCCATGCAAAAGATCTGCCTTCCACTCGCTCTTTAAAGTCTGATAATCCTGAATGTGTGGTATGGACACCAAGGAGCACCATTCATGAAACTTAACTGCTGTTGCGCTATGGACCTTTAGGCCCCACCCCGATTCATGGTATGGGCAATGAGGAGTGACATATTGGTAACAGAAGATGTGTGCGCTTCAGACACTGAGGGGGAATTCACTTCTCCTGCTCTTTGAAGTCCAATAATCCTAAATATGTGTAATGGAGTACCATTTATGAAACTCAAGTGGCATGCGCTATGGACCTTTAGACAACACCCACCCAGTCCGTGGTGTTACTGTATTGGTAACAGAAGATGTCTGTGCTTCAGACACCAAGGGGGACTCCCCATCTCCTGGTCTTTGAAGTCTCATAATCCTGAATGCACACTTTAAACAATGAGAAGCACCATTTATGAAGCTGATGGTAAGCTATGGATGTTTAGGCCCCCGCATGGGCAAACAGGGACAACATATTGTGTATTGAAGATGTGTGCGCTTCAGACACAGTGGAGGACTTCACTTCCCCTGGTCTCGAAGTCCAATAATCTTGAATGTACAGTTTGGTGTGCCATTTATGAAAGTCAAGCAGCGCATGTTCCAGATCTTTCAGAAACCAACAAACCCCTCAATGCTCTGGACACGAGAGGTCCATATGAGATTCCAATGGCCGAAAAGAACTGCACTCTGTCCTATAAATTAGAACATTAGAACAATCTGAATGAGAACGGGCCATTCAGCCCAACAAAACTGCCAAGTCCTGTCCACTTTGAAAATAACATCAAGTCATTTTTGAAGGTCCCTAAAGTCCTACTGTCCACCACACTACTTGGTCACTTATTCCACATGTCTGCGGTTCTCTGTGTGAAGAAAAACTTCCTAATGTTTGTGTGAAGTTTACCCTTAACAAATTTCCAACTGTGTCCCCGTGTTCTTGATGAACTCATTTTAAAGTCACAGTTTCGAACCTCTGGACTGATTCCCTTCATCATTTTAAACACTTCAGTCAGGTCTCCTCTTCATCTCCTTAAGGCTCAACTCTTTTAATCTTTCCTCATAACTCATCCCCTGCAGCCCTGAATCAGCCTAGTCGATCTTCTCTGGACCTTCTCTGGAGCAGCTATGGTCCTTTTTGTAGCCTGGAGACCAAAACTGCTCCCACGACTCCAGATGAGGCCTCACCAGTTTGTTATAAAGGTTGAGCAGAACCTCCTGTGACTTGTACTCCACACATCAAGGCGCCATATAACCTGACATTCTGTTAGCCTTCTTAATGGCATCTCAACACTGTCTGGCTAATAGCTAAGCTCAATCTTCTTTTATTTAAACTGTAAAGGCTCAGCTCTTTTAATCTTTCCTCATAACTCATCCCTTATAGTCCTGGAATTAGCCTAATTGCTCTTCTCTGGACCTTTTCTAGTGCTGCTATGTCCTTTTTGGACACCAAAACTGTACACAGAACTCCAGATGAGGCCTCACCAGTGCATTATAAAGTTTCAGCAGAACCTCCTTGGACTTGTACTCCACACATCAAGGCGCTATATAACCTGTTAGCCTTCTTAATGGCTCCTGAAAACTGTCTGGCACTTGATAGTGACAAGTCTTTCTCATAAGGTGTACTTTTAATTTTCAGACCTCCCATTATTTATTTAAACCTCACATTTATTCATCCTACGTGTCATACTTTACATTTACTGCCATTAAACTTCATGTGCCACAAATCTGCTCAGGCCTGTCTGCTGTTCCTGTCCATCTGTGATGATTCAATGGATTTGAAATTATCAGCCAATGAATCTAGCTTGGTGTCATCTGCAAACTTCACTTTTAAATCACTTACTGTATTAAATATTCTTTATAGAGATTCTTCAGGAATCACAATTCACCCCGTGAGGAGTCTTAGAGACACCCACACGCCCAAGTTGATGAAATGTTTCCCTCCACGTGCCCGTCTCACCTGTGTGTGCAGATGATCAAGTTATTGCCTGAGTCGAGAGTCCCTGATAATTGAAGGCACCTTTGATCAACAAACGGTTAGGTGGTTGTAAATACGAAGAGACTGCTATTGATTTTACATCCCGTTCCTGTCAATGCCTGCTACCTGCTACCTAATATTTGTGAGGTAAACTGGGAAATGCTTTATGATCATTAGATTAGGATAGGAAATCACTCTGAGCTGTTTAGCTTTACTAGCGGCACAACCTCCTGCTGTCAGGCACACATGAGGGTTTGCATTTTGATATCCACTGTAGCAAAAGCAGCTTCTTCTGCCCACCACAGTTATAAGATAAATAAATAAACAACTTTAATAATGTTCACTATCCAAAACCGAACTTTTAATTGAAAACATGAGGGCATTTTCATGGGCAGCTTGTTAGACTGAGGACACCTACTTAGGGCTCCCTCATTTCTTTTCAGCATCTTCTGACCGTGTGAGTGAAGTTTAACTTACCTTGCATGGCAAAAGACATTGATGAGATGTTACAGGAGCAAAATGAAGGCAAACGGACACCCCAAATGGAGCAGAGACCTACTCTTGACAAAAGGGCATTATTCTTAATAATAATAATATTAATATGTGGAAAACAGCAGTCGCCTGGAGGCATGCCACATACGTTTTGTGAAGGTATGGCAGGGAACGTCGACACTTTACAGCTTTTGTAAATAGCCTGCTAAAGTGACTTCGGTTTTCTAAAGCATAGTTGGAAATTAAACTCATCAGAGAGGCGACCACTCCGCTGTACTGTTTACAATGTGAAGAAAATCAGGGTCCATCTTGCTGTTGATTACAGTAAGGAATCTTCTTTCACCAATATATCACAAAGTACAGCATTGACAATAAAATGATTATTATGTTTTTATTCTGACTGAGTAGGTAGAGAGAAAAAAAAACAGGATTACATAATGACCTGACCTAAACGTAAAGTACTTCCTCGGACGGCTCCCAAAATCTCCTTAGAATTAAGAAAGATTATGATTGCTTGCAAGCACTTAGAAACGCAGAATATAATTTTATGAGTTAAAGCCATCCAGGGAAAAGAGTCAATGAATACCAACCGATATTGCATGACATTCACAGATACAAATTAAAATTGCTGAGCTCAGCACTCTAAAGTGAGTGGCTAATTGATCATCCTCCTATCAATCAAAGCTTCACTGCAGCTTCTTCTGCACAGTTATCATCTAATTGCATCCTCCTGCAAAATCTGAAATTAGCCTTCTGTATGAGTTCTTAACTCTTCATGCTTACACTCCCCTTTTCAGAACTTTGTGTTTGGAGACAATGTGAGAGACGACCATGAACTGAGGTGCTAGCATTACATCTATCTATCTATCTATCTATC
>JANRMT010062845.1:14153917-14217968 GCA_026402145.1 Polypterus bichir lapradei | reverse complement strand
CAACTATTCTAAAATATCTATCACATAGTGCCTTTCATATTTATATAGCTGTTAATTATATGGTGCCTTTCATATATATCTGTCTATTAAATAAATAGCACATTTCATATCTATTAATTGTATAGTGCCCTTCATATCTATCTATCTATCGTGCCTTTCATATTTATATATCTATTAATTATGTAGCATATTTCATATCTATCTATCTATTTGTCTGTTGTCACATTTACACATTGGAGGATTTTCTCAAGGGGTCAATCGAGGTATGCAATAACCCGCCAGGGCAAGAGGGGGTGCTGTTGCTAACATTTTCTTCTCCTTCTCTCCCCGCAGTTCCGAGATACCACCCAGTGAGGGTATTTAGCCCCACCCCTTCCAGTTCATTCACTATAAGAAATCCAAGAGTTTGTTGATTTAATGGGATGACCCAATTGGCATCCCAACTTTTATCCTTTTGTGACCTGTCATTCCTTCACCTACCCACATCATCTATCTATCTATCTATCTATCTATCTATCTATCTATCTATCTATCTATCTATCTAACTAACTACCAACCAACTAATTATATAGCGCCTTTGATGTCTATCTCTGTGTCTACCTATATACCTACAGTAGCATGGACGAGTGTCCCCAGAGTGATTATGAGGAAATTGGACGAGCCCACATTTACTGTACGTGTAGACCTGTGCTGTTCAGCTGATATCCTCATTAGCGCTTTAGGGTTCATAATTAAAGCCCTTGTACCCACTGAAGTATAAAAGGAGCATGAGAAGGAAAGAAAAGGGAGAAATGGAAAAGACAGAGAGTGGAGTTTAAATGGAAATGGGAAAGCAAAGAAGTCAGGCAGGATCGTGGCTGAGCCGGTGCTGCTACGAAGAAGAGGCAGGTGGTTGGAAATGTTGGCCTGAGCGGAGTAGTGGTAATAGGGATAGTGTCATTCCTGCTGAGTATTCAAGGAGCACCCCACCCCAAGTGGGCTTCCGATGATGTCTGCGGGAAGGTGATGAGAAAAGGATTAGGGTTTGCAGGGTCCACTCAAGCATCAAAGATGACAGCGAGGATGCAAAAGGGTTGCTGAGGAGACCTTAAAGGGTATGCAGAGGAGACATCGGTTTTAGAATGAGGTAGAGAAGCTCACAAGTGGTTTTCAAGGAGACGGATCCTGAATTTGTTTTAACCTTGGCTTTTTTAACTTATTTATTGGTTTATTTATTTATTTTGCATTTTAACATCCACAAGAACACTGTTCTTAGTATGAACTATTTATTGACTTATCTATTCACAAAGCGGCCACACTGCACTTTTGTTTCCAAATGCTGTTTCTTGAATAATAAAACCACTAAGCACTTTTGATGCCCCTACTCTTATTGTTATGTGTCCTCATCACCCAGTCTAGTTTGGTGTCCCGGGTTCACCTTCTATGCATTTCCTTTATTGGGCAGCGGAGGATCTCCTGGATCAGAAGAAACGCGCAGTCTGGCACACGAGATGAAGCGAGAGCCCCGTGCTTCGTATTTTCTCAAAATAAATGCAAGTTCACCGTTGCTAGTAGTGCCTTCTGACTCATTCTTCCTGTTTGATTATATTATAAAGTTGCTTCGGATCAACTAAAATGATTGTTTCACTATCAAGAACATTTTTATTTTCCTTTTTTATTGCAGAGACCAGTATAGAAAAATGACCTGTAAAATAAAATGTATAACATAATAACAGCCAGAGCACCTTTAACACCTCCAGACGCCCACGTCAAGCCTTCTATTCCACATCAGTGTTCTGCCCTTGACCCACAAGACCAAGCGCTCCAGCCCACATTGCAGCGCACACTCAGCCAGGCTGAGCACACTGAGAATTGGAGATGAAGTTGAGGGAGCAACAAATGAAGAGGAGAGCAGCATTACTCATTAAGACGTTTTTAAAGCGGCCCGGCTGCCTTCAGACGGAACGCGGCGGAGTTTAACAACACAGTGGTGTAAGGATCTACAATAAAGGGGATACACTGAAGAAACGTTTCATCTAACTGCTCCTCTTCACCAGTCCTGGTGATCCTTGATCTTGAACCAAATCTGCGCACCCTAGAATCCCTTCAGGAGGATCCTTTTTTTGTGGAAAGTCAAGGGGTGTCAGCTATGGCATAGCAATGGATTATGTAGATTGTGCAAAGTGCAAGGGTCTACGTGTTTGGGGGGCTCACTCAGTGTCATATAGAATTTTTTATTTTAAATTTTAATAACTAAACTAAAACAACAATTTCACAGTCTCGATGTAGTGGCTTCAATGTTCAATGTCTTGTTACCATCAACTCTGACCTCGATGTACGCTGCTGCCGATCTTCTCATCGAACGTTAGAGCACCGACATTTCACTGGCATTTTGCACTCAATTGTTGTCATTTCGTGTATGTTTCCGATCCATCCTGTCAACCAAGTCAACCTGATTTCAAAGTAGCTGAACTGTTGCTGATAGATCACTGTGCACTGTCACGTTTGACCTCTTAGACCTCTTATAACATTGCAAGATGCTGAGAAATTAATTCACGCTTTTGTTTTCAGTCGACTAGATTATTGTAATGCAGTCGTCTCAGGACCACCCAAAAAAGACATCAATCGATTGCAATCAGTGCAGAATGCAGCTGCTAGAATCTTAACTAGGAAAAACAAATCTGAGCACATCACCCCAGTCTGAGCGTCACTACACTGGTTACCTGTGTCATTTAGAATTGACTTTAAAATCCTGCTTATGGTTTACAAAGCCTTCATTAATCTGCTCCATCGTATATTTCAGAATGTCTTACACCTTACGCTCCAAATCATAACCTTAGATCTTCAAATGAGGGTCTACTTAGAATTCCAAGAGCTAAACCTAAAAGAAGTGGTGAGGCGGGCGGCCTTCTGCTGTTATGCACCTCAAATCTGGAATAGCCTGCCAATAGAAATTCGCCAGGCTGATACGGTGGAGCACTTTAAAAAACTGCTAAAAACTCATTACTTTAACATGGCTTTCTCATAACTTCATCTTAGTTTAATCCTGATGCTCTGTATATTCGATTAATTATCATTATCATTCATGGTGGCTCCACAATCCATACTAACCCCTACTTTCTCTGCTATTCTTTTTCTGGTTTTCTGGGGTGGCGACCTGCACCACCACCACCTGATCAAAGCACAGAATACCATGAGGACTGATTGAGGTCAATGATGTGAGGTAGAATGCCCAGAGGGGGCTGGGTGGTCTCGTGGCCTAGGTACCCCTGCAGATTTTATTTTTTTCTCCAGCCATCTGGAGTTTTTTTTTTTCTGTCCTCCATGGCCTATCCATCCATCCATTACCCAACCCGCTATATCCTAACTACAGGGTCACGGGGGTCTGCTGGAGCCAATCCCAGCCAACACAGGGCACAAGGCAGGAAACAAACCCCGGGCAAGGCACCAGCCCACAGCAGGGTACGCACACACACACACACCCAGCACACACTATAGGGACAATTTAGGATTGCCAATGCACCTAACCTGCATGTCTTTGGACTGTGGGAGGAAACCCACGCAGACACGGGGAGAAACCACGCAGGGAGGACCCGGGAAACCAATCTGGGTCTCCTAACTGTGAGGCAGCAGCGCTACCCACTGTGCCACCCACCTTACTTCTATTCTATGTTAATTAGCGTTCCCTTATTTTAATTCTTATTTGTTTTGTCATTTTTCACTTTTTCCATCATGAAAAGCTCTTTGAGCTCATCATTTGTATGAAAATGTGCGACAGAAATAAATGTTGTTGCTGTTTGCACGGCTTAAATGTTACTGCTGACTACGCCATTGACTGTTGTGGCGTGTGGACGATCATCCTCCAAATTAAAACCCATCAAAAATGACCTCAGAAGCACCACGTCGCAAGACGGATTCAGTGGCTCGGCTGTACTCTCAACTGAAATGAGATTGAGCCAAATTGTGCAAGAGAAAGAAGCAGTCTAGAGGAACCCTCAAATTAATTTTGATGATATCTCAAGAATTATGGCAAATACTGTCATTCTGCAATTTCTTCTCATCAATTGCTGTCACGATGACCTATTTAATGATCAGAAGGATCAGCATCAGAGCGGTAATTACTGAAATGTTAGAGAATAATAATAATACGTTTTATTAATGTAGCGCCTTTCATACACTCAAGGACACTTTACAATTCAATAAACACATTAACAAAACAATAGAAATCACATGCAAGAAAATAAATAATAATACTCATTGAAGAGATGTGTTTGAAATGGATAACAGATTTTTCCTCGCGAAGGCTGAGAGGAAGAGCATTCCAAATTTTAGGGGCCATCACTCTGAGAGCTCTGCCACCCATAGCTACTAAGCTGTATTTAGGCACAGTGAGTGAGTGAGCGTCCGATGATCTTAACGCCTGGGCAGGAGTGTAAGGAAGCAGCCGCTCAGACAGATAATGAGGGGCTAACCCATGATAGTTTGGGTAACTTCATTCCTTGGGTCTCAAAGTCTATTGACGCTCACGTCCAAATTTTTTCATTTTAATAAGTTTACAAAACTCTCCAACATCAAGCTTTACGAGGTGCACTCCCCATATGTTTGTCCTTCTGGAGCCTCGTTTTCAGGTAATTTTTTGGACCATGACATTGCACCCTTACAATAAAGGACAAAAAGAGTCCGACGGACTTGAAGCTGTGCAGGCCACATCAACCAACCCCAGGGTGTGTTTTTCTCATTTTTTTTCTTAAATTTGCAAAAATTCCTAAAATCCATTCTTTGCTTTGTCACTCCATTGGCTTCTGTTTAAAGGTGGGGGAGAAAAATGAACCTGAACAAGTTTAGCACGAGGCTGCAACATAACAAGATGTGAGAAAAAGTGAAGGAGATTTACGAATCCACTGCATGTGACAAATCAAACAAGGGAAAGCTGAACTTCTAAAGGGGAAAAAAGTTCAAATTAAATAACATGATGAAGAACTCTCGAGCTGAAGAACGGTATTCTGGTCTTTTGCTGATTTGGTAATAACGCGGCTAATTTTGCGACTGTGCAATCATTTTCTTGTAACCTTTTCTCTAAAGCGTGCTGTGTTATTAGTGTTTTTTCATCTCTTTCGCACTTTATTATCAGTGACATTCAAATTCTCTACTTTTTCAACTACTAATACAAATAATACGTACTTAAGGCCATTTCGTCTTACTCATATTCAGCACATTACATCAGTGCTGGCAATCTTTGAAACCGTGTCATCTTAGGTGCGCAAATTAATTTTGTCATTGACATTTTTCGGGAAATATGTGTGACATTAAATGGTAGTCATAATAATCACCACAGTAGGCCTGCTGCTCCACAGGAGGGGACAAAAATGGAAGAAAACAGAAGTGCCGTCTTTTAGGGGCAAAAACGGGAAAATATCAACGAAACAATCACCTTCTTCAAGAGGTCACATCTCCTGTGCATCATGTCCCTGATCAAACGTGCCCTCAATTTCTCAACTGTGTGATTCACTTGTTCTTCCAGCTTTAAACCTTTCTTACCCGTTCATAAACTTTGCGTTAAGTTCTGCTGTTTTCCCTTCCATGCTGAGCCAACATCCTTCAGTGACTTTCAGCAGGTTTCACTCCCTCTGCCATAAGAAATCTCACTACAGCAGTAATGTGATCCTGCAATAGAGCGCCCATGGTCAATTGACCTTGGCTTCAACGAGACTGTTCTGCATGTGTTCACACTACCCAGAAGCCATTGCAAATGTGTTGTATTCCGTCAGCTTCTATTGGCTGCGTAATTTTCAAATTGCCTTAACTTTTAGGTTTACCCTTGTACTGTTTAATTTTAATCCAGTTATTTGCTATTGATATTGTCAAGCATGTGTGCCAGAGGACTCACCTAACATATGCGGTACCACCCAAGGATGAGAGAGGGCGCTGTCGCTAACAGTCTTGTCTAAGCTTTCCTTCACAGCTTTGAGAAACTCACCCCTTCCAGTCTGCTCGGTATAAATGAAGCTCTGCCTCTTCCAGTCTGCTCGGTATAAATGAAGCTCCGCCCCTTCCTGTTTACTTGGTATAAATGAAGCTCCGCCTCTTACAGCCTGCTTGGTATAAATGAAGCTGCGCCCCTTCCAGTCTGCTAGGTAAAAATGAAGCCCCGCCCCTTCCTGTTTACGCGGTATAAATGAAGCTCCACCTCTTCCAGCCTGCTTGGTATAAATGAAGCTCCGCCTCTTACAGTCTGCTCGGTATAAATGAAGCTCCGCCCCTTCCTGTTTACTTGGTATAAATGAAGCTCCGCCTCTTACAGCCTGCTTGGTATAAATGAAGCTCCGCCTCCTCCAGTCTGCTCGGTAAAAATGAAGCTCCGCCCCTTCCTGTTTACGCGGTATAAATGAAGCTCCAACTCTTCCAGCCTGCTTGGTATAAATGAAGCTCTGCCTCTTCCAGTGTGCTCGGTATAAATGAAGCTCCGCCCCTTCCTGTTTACTTGGTATAAATGAAGCTCCGCCTCTTACAGCCTGCTTGGTATAAATGAAGCTCCGCCTCTTCCAGTCTGCTAGGTAAAAATGATGCTCCGCCCCTTCCTGTTTACTCGGTATAATGAAGCTCCGCCTCTTCCAGCCTGTTTGGTATAAATGAAGCTCCGCCTCTTCCAGTCTGCTCGGTATAAATGAAGCTCCGCCCCTTCCTGTTTACTCCGTATAAACGAAGCTCCGCCTCTTCCAGCCTGCTTGGTATAAATGAAGCTCCGCCTCTTCCAGTCTGCTCGGTATAAATGAAGCCCCGCCCCTTCCTGTTTGCTTGGTATAAAAAGGGAGACGATCCCAGAACGCAGCATCTCATTTCAGACCTGAGCACAATAGCAAATACCTGAGAGAGAGATAGAGAGAGAGAGAGAGAACAAAAACAACAGAGTAAGTGTGACCCTCGGAGATCACTGATTCGGAGGAATTGTCCCAAGCTAAGAGCGTCTTCAAGTGTGTGTTTTCCTTTTTTTATTGTTGTTGTAGTTTTTTGTGTTACACAGGGTTTTGTCCAGTTGGCACCCCAAGTATTTGGTCTTTACAATGTCTCCTCATTACAATATTTTAAAACACTGTGAGCTGGAGGTGCAACAGCAAATGTTCATACCTCACATCTTCAGAGGCTTGGGTTGGAGATGGATGTTATTAACTACACAGTACTTGACGGAATACATGTTTTGTTTGGTAACTGAGAAATATTACTGACACTAGTGTTGAGTGTTAGAACAGATAATCATACACACTGAAGTATGCTCACTGATATCAGTCAATCCAAAAATACATGGGAAGAGCATGCAAACCTCATGCAGACCCTGGCACTGTGAGGCAGGGATGACAGCTCTGCACTACCACTCTGCCTATGCTGAAACCTCTCTGCGTAACTTACTAGGCTTTAGCCTGATCTACACTAATAAAAGTCAAAGCCCTCACTGACTCACTCACTCACTCACTCGTCACTAATTCTCCAACTTCCCGTGTAGGTAGAAGGCTGAAATTTGGCAGGCTCATTCCTTACAGATTACTTACAAAAGTTAAGCAGGTTTAATTTCGAAATTCTATGCGTAACGGTCATAACGGTCGACAAGATCCGTCATGTTGAACTTTCTTATTTATGGCCCCATCTTCACAAAATTTAGTAGGCAGCTTCCCTGCATTAACCGAAACCGATGTACATACTTATTTCGGTGGTATGACGCCATTGTCGGCTGCCATATTGAACTTTCCAACGGTCTTTGTTACTTATAGGCCCATCTTCAAGAAATTTGGTACGCGGGTTCCCAACGCTAACTGAATCCTACTTACGTACATATATACGTCCATAGCCTGCAGCTCGGTCACCGTGTGAGGCGGCGTTGGGTCCCCCATCCCAGCGCCCCCCATGTTGTTGGCTGCCTGCCTATATAAGGCCGTCCGTCGCTCCGGTCTCTTCATTCCCTTCCTTGCTTCGCCACGGGATTCACGTCTCCCTGCTGATAACTACAGCCTTTTTATTTAATCCACGGCTTCTCCGCTGTTTTATTGTTCGTTTATTACGATTATAGTTATTGTGTAGGTATTTTAGACTTACTTTACATTGTTCAGGTACCCATTTCCTTTATCGTTCCAACCGTACCCCCATTAACATGTCTATCGAGGTGATCACCATCGATCAAAGAACTGTCACATACCAAGTGGTTTCCATGCCCGGAGATGGCACCTGCCTTTTCCATTCTCTGTGTTACATATTGCACGGCCATATCAGGCTCACTCTTGATATCCGGAGGAACATTGTGCCTTATGTATTGAATGACTGCGACAGGTTCAAGGTGTGGACTGATGACGGTACAGGAGATAATTATACTACACAGGAGCACTAGAAGAGTGAAATGCTTAAGCCCTTCACCTATGGTTCTGCAAGTGAGTTGATGGCTGCCGCTGAATTGTTCGGTTGTCGCTTTCAAGTGTACCGAAATGGCCAAATATTTTACACCTTTGGACAACCGCCAATGCCTCTTAAACATCTTAGATTCACAGGTGACGATTTCAGTAGTGGACACTTTGATGTTTATGAATGTTTAAACTCTCAAAAGCTGGATGTGAAGTTATCGATGAAACTGGTTGTATCCTAACAACGCTTGACAGATGCCGAATGTCACTTCAACACAAGTCCTGCAAATACTATCGTAATTGAAACAAACCATGAAACTCAAACCGATTGTTGTGATGTGAGATTTTGCATGTAACTTGATAAATGTTTTGTATGTCTTTATTTATAATTTAGGCAAACCAATGTAACTTTCGTGAGAGGTATTCGTGTTTGCCCCCCTTTTACGACTGTCTCTTTGTAATTTTATGACAGGATTTGGGGGGATGTGTCTTAAACCAGTTTGATGAGTATTTCTCTGCTAAAGTCTTTGAACCCCCTGCAAGGAAGCCAGGATGTTTAACATATGGTTTTGGGGCAGGAGATAAGATGATCTATTCCACCCATTGGTCTGAGATATGGCTGTCTGGATTGGCAGGAGGAATTGGAGAGAACATCTATAAATGTATTTGCTCAACCACATTCTCTCTCTCTTACTAACATCTGAAAGAAGCATCTCTCTTGCTAACCTGTGATGATAAAGACAACACAATAAAGAGCACAGCTCGGCTTCAGCCATATTGAACAGACATGTGGCTGAAAGCTGAGCACCAACGATGCCTTAACTAGAGACATTTGAAGTAACTACAAGTCAGTGTGCCACCTGAATTACACATCACCATTTTATCAGGTTGTATGGTTGCCAATACTCAAATGTACTTTGCATTTTGTTATTATTTATGAATATTACCAGTAATACATAATTTTATGTGTAACTTAACTCCTGCTTGTCTTTTTTACTACATTTAATTGCCTGAGGTTATAGATATAGAAGGGAAGGTGGGGATAAATTATATAAAATAATATCTTATAAACAGTGGTACGTCTGTGAGATTAGGCATTCTAAAGCTGCATATTAATAATACAATAGGGGAAAATAAAGCAATACATATATTACTCTACCAAGATAAAACACCGATTGTGGCAGCAGCAATCCAAGCTGTAAGATTTGAAACAAGATTACTGTTCACATGGCTGACTGTAAGTTACATGTTCAAGAGTAAGATCAGAGCACAGCTTGGTCATGTTACAACCGGAGGGCCAAACTGACAACGTGGTATACAAAGAGATCCTTAACAAATAATTATTGGTATATTTTCCCTCAGTTTAAAAAGGTTTACTTTTCTGCTTGATAAAAATTTTAAGGCAGTACTTCACCGCTGCGACGCGCGGGTATTTTGCTAGTTAAAAATAAATGAATACCTAGAACTTCTACTAATCTCTTGTTGCTTGATAGCAAGCTACATGCGTGCTTAACGTCTCCCTATAGCCACGTGTGGGCATGACAGTAATGCAATAATCATAGCAACGTAAGACTTTTGCGAAATAACACCATAATCATTGAGAAATAATGTAACACTTTTGTGAAGTAATGCAATAACCATTGCTAAGTAACGTAAGACCTTTGCAAAATAACACAGTTATTATTGAGAAATGTAATTCTTATGTGAAATAATCCAAGAACCACTGCAAAGTAACATAATACTTTTGCGAAATAACACCATAATTATTGAGAAATAATGTAATGTTTGCACAAATAACACAATAATTATTGAGAAATAATGTAATACTTTTGCAAAATAATGCAATAATTACTGAAAAATAATGTAATACTTTTGTGAAACAGAACAATATTTATTGAGAAATAATGTGATAATTTTGCGAAATAATGCTAATAACCATTGCTAAGTAACATAAGACTTTTGCAGAATAACACAATAATTATTGAGCAGTGTAATACTTATGTGAAATAATCCAAGAACTATTGCAAAGTAACATAATACTTTTGTGAAATAACACCATAAATATTGTAAAACAATGCCATACTTTTGTGAAATAGCAAAATAATTATTGAGGAATGATGTAATACTTTTGCGACGTAATGTAATAACCATAGCAAAGTAACGTAAGACTTTTGTGAAATAACACGTTGCCATATTTTATTTTTTTCGAATGCCAGCAATAGGCTTCTGTTGGTGGTCAAGAAGGAAAAAGATACTAAGAATTAGAGACAGTGAAGAAAACTGGAAAAATGTAATCATTTTAATCCTTCTGAGAGTATGTTGTGATTCCAAGATAAAGGCGATGGTGCCAGGAAAGTGGGCATGCCCACTGGCACTATCCTTGATCCATTCTTCCCGGCACACTGTCTGTCAAAATATTTCTTTGACTATAAATGTTTCTAGCTACTACTCACTCTTTTCAGTGCATTTCTTTTGATCACATTTGTGGAGGAAACATTTTCCGGCTTTATTAAATTCACGAGTTGTAAAATAAAAAGAGAACATACTGTAGATGGCTGCCAGTCAATATTGTCCCACAACTTGTATGAAAACATTAATGTTTCTGTTATAGAAAGGAAAACGAAATAAAACAGAATAAATAAGCAATGCATTATTTCCTTAATTCCTGTCGGCACTAGCTACTTTTCAGAAATAATTACACACAAATCAATAAATTAGACTTTTCTATTATTTAATGTTGTGACTGATCGGGGCTTATGAATAGAATGTGACAGAGAGAGCGGGAATCTCAAAGCCTAATGAGGGTTCATTAAAAATAAGCTCCTGAATAATTAGGAACCCGACGTCGATGAATCCTAAACAGTGAAAGACGGGCTAAGCAGCACTCATCGAGGGTGCCAGAATTGTGAGGTGTGATAGAAGAAAATCCACACTGCCCTGCTTATTCAGAGCTGATTGCTTTCATGAGTTTGAGTTGCACCTTCCCTTTTTGTAAGGTTTAGTTTTGTATTTTGAATTATTTATTTATTTTTTGTAGTCACTGTAGTGACATCACCTCCATGTCATTCTGTATTCTGTTTTGTCGGTGGCCTGATTGTTTCTTGGTCAGCAGCCTAACATCAACAAACCGCTTATCGACTTTCACTGGTCATCGGTCAGGGAGTGGATGTCGAGATACTAACCTGTTACAGATACCTGGGGGGTCCACATCAGTCATAGGATGGACTGTTCCAGTAACAGAGAGGAACTATAGAAGAAACAGCAGAGCAGAATCTTTTTCATTCCTGACGAGACGGCGTTACTGTCACATGTATGCGCATGGCAGACATCTGAAGGGCTTTAGTGATGGTAGTTACCTGCCGGACCTGGAGTTGGCGCTGTATATATTAATGTCTCTCCCCTCTCTGCAGAATGGAAGATTGACAGCCACTCCATCTCTCACATCACTTCCGCATCTGTTCACCTGGGCCCTCCCCTTCCTGCCTCGTGAACTCATAACCCGGAAATCGGCCATTTTGAATCACAGACATGTGGCTCTGAAGACGCTGCCATGATTGCTGTGTGTTCCAATTATACGGGGTCACCAAGGTGGTGCCCCAGCTCTTTATCATTGTGTCCTGTTTTAGAGTCACTTTAATGTGGGGCACAGTGTTGAGGGTATTATGCTTTTTTATCTTTTTTATCAATTTTTACAAATTTCTTATGCTTAGTGATTTATTAGATTTACTGACGTATTTCTCTGTATTTTGACTATCCTTGGGTTTCCTTTTGAGCCGTGTTCATCTTGAAATGGCCCTACTTGCAAATCTTTTTTGCATTTTGTGCTTGATGGAACTTCACGTATTTGCAGAACTTTTTGGGAATGACATGTTGTGAAAATAAATGAAAGAAAATAAATATAAATAAACAAAATTCACGCTTGTCCTTATCAACCAGCCGGGGTTTGAAAGTGATATCCCCCTCTTGTGGGCATTATTGGAAGTCTTTTGGAACTTTGCCCCAACTCTTTATCATTGTGTCCTGTTTTAGAGTTACTTCAATGTGGGTTACAGTGTTGGGGGTATCACGCTTTTTTATTTTTTGTATTTACTTATTTATTTTTTTATGAATTTCTTATGTTTAGTGATTTACTGGATTTGCTGATGTACTTCTCTGTATTTTGACTATCCTTGGGATTTCCTTTTGGGCCTTTATTCATCTTGAAATGCCCCTGTTGGCGACTCCTGTTTGTGTTCTGTGCTTGATGGAAGAGCTTTTTGGGAATTAAATGTTGTAAAAATAAATAAACAAAAATAAATATAAACAAACAAAATTCATGCTTGCCCTTATCAGGTAGCCGGGGTTTGAAAGTGATATCCCCCTCTAGTGGACATTATTGGAAGTCTTTTGGAAATTTCTAAATTAAAAAAAAAAAATGATTCATTTTATTTGAAGCAAATAACATTCCATACAGTCAAGTCAAACTTCTTTTGGAACTTATTGGCACTTATGTGATTTTGGTCTCCCAGTTTGCGATAATAATGCAAATATTTCAAATTGGTAATGCTATTAACATACTGTATATGGAAAAAGATGGCAATCTGTAATAGGAGCAGCCGAAAGAAGAAAAAGAAGGTAACGCTACTAACATAAACTAAGGAATCACAAATGGGCAGAAGGGACATAAAAAGAGAATTTGAACACCAGGCAGGGGAGGAACCCCGGCTGAAGAATTACCCTTACATGAATTAGTTATGAATTAAATGTCGATCTCACCAGCCCATGCAAGAATTGGCGTGTCCAGAGCTGCGCTCATTTGCTGCGTTTCTCATTGCTGTGTTCTTCTTTCTCTTTTCTTCCTTTTTTTGTTTGTTTGTTTGTTTACTTGCTCATAAACTACAAAAGCAGATAGAGACTCAAAAATGGCAATGACCTATTGCAAATGGAAAGGTTCATATCCTTACATTCTTCAGTGCAGTGTAATAACAAACACTGCGCCTTATTTGCAAAATTTCAATTTTAAAGGAGTGCCGCAGATTAGAAATATAAATTATTCAGTAAGAAACACACAAACACTACAAGCTTCAACAAAGAAGAAGAAGAAAAAAAAAAGGTGTTGCTATGGAAACTGTGTCCCATAAAATTGTGATCACTTTTCATGCTTAACATATTGCTATCGATTCATTTTCTTTTTTACACTTTTTTAAGCTCTCATTATTTGTAGATGCGCTGTCTGTGATGTTAATCTCGTTTAGGCCGCGGCCGTCCTGCGTCTGCTTTTGCTAATTCTGCACACGAGCTTACATGACAGATCCAACTGAGGAGCGTGTTTCGTTGGTGTGGGGCTGGATGATACTTCCTGAAATTCCTAAATAGAAAATGGGGGTCCGTACCGGCATAAGTTTTTATAAAACAGTGTGCCTGGGTTCCGTGGGTGTGCGTGTGGTTGTGGAGTTGGACGGCTGTGGGTACTTTAAGAGATTAGACAGACACACGATAAACAGTCGGGGTACCACCCCGTGACCCCGCATAATCAAAAAGCAGAAACGCAAGCAATGATGCGTAGAAGTTAAATGGGAGTTCCATGTAGAACTGACTTCAGAATGGCTGAACTGCTAGCAGGAGTGGGGGGTGTCCAGGTGGACAGACGCCAGAAGTGACGCCAGAAATGTTACAGCTGTCAATCATTCAGTCTGCAGTGGGAGGATGAGAACAGGCATTAGATCGGAGTGCCAACCCCTGGAGCAGAGGGTAATTACAATCACCGGAGTGTCACGTGTGTGACAGCAGTGAGCTGATGGTTTAATTAATCAGCTGTTCCACATTGGCACTCCGCAATTGCAGTTAATTGGAATGCCACATCCACAGAGCCTTAGAGGGACAGGAGGATGAAACAAACAGAGGGGCAAGGCAATCGCCAAGTTAAGAAGGAGGACAAGGTGGGCAGCACCGCACTGCCAAACAATTCACAGGGAGCAGTGTGGAGGGCTGGAGGCGCTCCGGGAGGTGGCGGTGTCCTCGGCAGCGATGGAGTCAAGGGTGAGAGAGTGAAGACACAGGAGGTGGAGAATGGATGAGAACCCCGACACAGGGTTATCCAAGATGGGGCACGGTGCCCTGTTGAGCTGCGCATACTGATAGAGGTGGCAGTTCTGGGTCCATAGGTACTGACAGGGGTGGGGGATCAAGGAATCTGTGGAATGCCCAGGGTCTTGTCCTCAGCAGCGATGGAGTCGATGGTGAGAGAGTGAAGACACAGGAGGTGGAGAACGGATGGGAACTCTGACACAGGGGTATCCAAGATGGGGCACGGCGCCCTGTTGAGCTGCGCATACTGATAGAGGGGACAGTTCTGGGTCCTTGGGGAATGACACGTGGGGGGGGGGGTCAAGGAATCTGTGGAATGCCCAGGGTCTTGACGAGGACCAGGAAAGCAGTTGCAGGGAGAGACATATAAAAGAAAAGCTGTTTCCCTTTACAGATGCATTTTAACTAATTTATTGTGATTTTTACCCTTCACCACGTCACATGTTTTTATTGGCTCTTTATTGACTGTTGATTTAATATTTATTGACGCATGGCACTGTGTGGATTTTACACTGGCATCAGGCTCAAATTGGCCTTTTTCCATTTTTTGTCCGTCAAGTTGTTAAGGTGGCACAGCCAGTTATTAACGATAAGGAAGCAATTACTCTTTTATGCGTGCCAGTTGTTGTTTAATAACTTTGATTAATTCTTGGATGAATACGTTAAAAAATAAATGTGTTGGATTATTCAGGTGCCCTTTCCCTAAGATTAAATGGGCCAGTCAACATTATCACATTATCAAGTTAAAAGAGGAAATCAAGAAAGGGGCAAATACTTTTTCACAGCACTCTCACTGATTATCCACTGATAAGCCCGCCTTTATTATTTTTATTATTTTAAAAAGTACAAATTGGTATGAAGCCAGATTACGACTTCAGACTTCCTGTATGCACGCTGCACTGCTCCTCCTCGTCGGGTGAACAAGCTGAATCACGTGGGCTGCTTCTGCACGCTGCATGCATAGTCGTAATTAATTAATGGCATTTGATAATAAAGACTTCAGGGTGTCCTTAATAATGACCTAGAAAAAAGTGCTGATAAAACAAGTACAAATCAATAGGAAGTTTTTTAGCACTACTGAATAATTCCACATTTTTAGCTCTCACAATTCCCGGGGAAAACGGTTTATCATGGGAACTTTTTTCAAAGTCAATGAGCAAAACACATGAGCGTCTCCAGACTGCAGTCCAGGACTGTGAATGGAGGTGGAATGGCCTTCTGGGGCAAATGGGCACAGTGAGGGACGTCATCCAAAATTCGGAAAGTCGTCAGTCCCCTTCGCTTTTTCACATTTCGTGATGTTGCAGGCAGCCTTACCCTAAAATCGCCTCCATTCATTTTTTTTCCCTCATCAGACAACACTTAATGCCCTAGAATGACAACACAAAAATGACATTGTAGAGTTTTTTGCAAATTTATTAAAAAATAAAAAGTATTCAGACTCTTTACTTAGCACATAGTAGAAGCTCCTTTTGGCAGCAGTTCCATCCTAGGCAGTTCTTGGATCTGACTCCACAAGCTCCACACGCCTGGATTTGAGGATTTTCTGCCATTCTTCTCGTCAGATCTTTTCAAGCTCTGTTAGGTTGGATGGAGATCATCAGTGGACACAGATTGTTCAGGTCTCTCAAGAGATGTCCGATTGGGTTCAAGTCCAGCCTTTGCTGGGATACTGAAAGACATTCCAGAAATTGTTCCTAAGCCATTTCTGTGTCATCTTTGATTTGTTCTGTTGGAAGGTGAGCCTTCGGCCCAGTCTGGGGTCCAGAGTGTTCTGAACAGGTTTTCATTAAGGATATCTTGGTGTTTTGCTCAACCCTGCTTTCCTTCAACCCTGACTAGTCTCCCAGTCCCTGTTTCTGAAAAACAACCCCACAGCATGAAGCTGCCACCATTGGGCCTCAGAGTGGGAATGGTATTGTGCAGGTGATGACCGATGCCTTCTCCAGATCTGCACCTCGGCACAATCCTGTCTCTAAACTCCGCCGTGACTCCTTCCACCTCCTGGCTTAGTTTTTGTCAACTTTGGAACCTTCTATAGACAGGTGTGTCACTTTCCTAATCAGTTGAATTGACCAGAGGTGGAAACATCTCAGTGATGATCAACAGAATGGAACTGTCATACCAAAGAGTCTGAATACCTATGTCAATGGGATATCTCCATTTTTTAATTTTAATAAATTACAACAAATTCTAAAATCCTATTTTTCCTTTGTAAGTCTGGGGTATTAAATGTTGTCCAATCCAGAAGCAAAATTTGAAAAAGTGAAGGGGTCTGAAGATTACATGAATGGGCTCGACTGTGTGTAAACAGGCATTCCTTCAGTGAAAACGGATGGATAGATAGATGTAAAAAGCACTATATAAAAGATAGACAGATAGCGTAGTTGGCAGGATTAAATAGATAGATGTAAAAAGCACTATATAATAGAAAGATAGATAGATGGGCATGAAAGGCGGCATATGATTGATAGATAGTGTGGCTAAGTAAAGGTATGACAGGTCACGAAAGGATAAAAGTTGGGATGCCAATTGGGTCATCCCATTTAATCAAAAAACACTCCAACTATTATAGTGGATGAACTGGAAAGGGTCAGGCTAAGTACTCTCACTGGGCATTATCTCAGAGCTGTAGGAAATGAAGGAGAAGAAAATGTTAGCAACAGCACCACCTCTTGCCCTGGTGGGGTATTGCATACCTCGACCGACCCCTTCAAGAGATCCTCCAATGTGCATGTGTGACAATAGACAAACAGATAGATAGATATGAAATGTGCTATGTAATTAATAGATGGATATGAAAGGCACTATATGATGGATGGACAGATAGCTAGATGTAAAAGGCACTATATAATTAATAGATGTGAAATGTGCTATATAATTAATAGATAGATATGAAAGGTGCTATATAATAATAGATATATATATGAAAGGCAATCTGTAATTAATACAGAGATAAATATGGAAGGCACTATATAACAGATAGACAGACAGACAGACAGACAGATAGATATTTTAGCGTAGTTGGCAGGACACTACCGGCACATCTCTTGCATGTGTCTGAGGTGACCCCTTAACAGGGATGGCTCGATTGTATTGAAGGCACAGGAGAAATGTTAAGGCAGAATCCCCACAGTGCTGCCATTTTTCTCCAGGTGAGAATAAGCCTTGTGGAGCAGAGAGATAATTGTGTGGCATATATGCTATGGACATGTGTCTATGAATCTTCAATAAAAATGTTTAAAAATATCTCTGACCCAAATGTGCATGGAGACACATACTGTAAAGCGTCCATTATGGATAATGCGGTCAATAGTTCACCAGGCATGAATCAAATTGTCTGTTTCCACTTAGCTATATCTGATTTCATTGTTCGGACGGTATTTAAGAAAACGCTTTAAAAATGAATGTGATATAGACTAATCTACTGCATATTTTATTAGTTGTCATATTCCTCACTGTTTTAATTGATTATACGAAGCTTGAAGCAAATATTAAATCTCTATGACTGTCACATTCATATTTTACTGACACATGCATAAGTTAAGCATACTGTACTAATCCGTCAATTAACAATTAATTAAAAATGTTTCACCAACAAGATAAGCACGTGCTGCGTTTCCTTGGTGCGATTAAGACTTGACATTAAAAGAAGGTCTGTGACCAATCATTTTTATTATGTCAGCCTTTATATCTGTTGTAATTACTTACCACACGGGACACCATCTGGTTGATTTAACTTTGAAAAAATTGCACAATTTCAATTTTTAATGGCTGACGAGAAGAGCAATTAGGATTTAAAAAGTGACAACCTCTGAGTCCTGTGTAGTGATATTGGCAGTTTAGGGTGGGTTTCTAAATCCTTCTTTATGCATTTAAAGCTTTAAAGAGCCTAAGCCTTTCTTACTTACCTGAACTCATCAATACTTCGATATTGGAGTGTACATCACAATCTCGAAGTTCAGGTCTACTAAAGATCCATCCAGCCATCCAACCGTCATTTTCTGCTGGTTATTGCAGGGGCAGCAGTCTGAGCAAAGATGCCCAAATGTCCCTTCCCTTGTCACCATCTCCAGCTCCTCCAGGGAGCTACTGAGCTATTCCCAGGTCATCTGAGAGAAATAATCCCTGAGATCTCCTCCTTATTGGACATGCTAATCAGATTGCCAGACCACCCCAATATTCTCTTTTGGATGTCTGAGGAGCAGAGGCCCTGCTTTGAGCTCCTCCTAACCCTAATCTAACCCTAACCCCATCCCTAAAGCTGAGCACAGGCACCCAACAGGACTAAGCAAGGAGTGGCACAGGGGACAACTATGGAAATTTCCTTGAGTGGGCCAGCCCCACTCTTTTACTTGAACCGAATCCAACATCTCAGAAGAGCCCTGAAAACAGCCATCCACCAACCTGACGGACCCTGAGAGGGTCTCGGGAGAAGAATGGCAGAAAAATCCTTCAATCCAGGGGTGTCAGACTCAAGACGACTCTGGGCTGGCCTGGCTGGCCAAGGGGCTTCAGCAAAGTGCTGACTGAAGGCTCGGAATACCTTTGTCCAGGGGTGATTCATGTTTTTTTTATTTTTAATTCAATTGCAAAAATTTCTAAATTCCTGCTTGCACTTTGTCATTATGGGGTGATGAGTGTTGCTTGATGACGGAAAAAAAAAATGAATTTCAACGATTTTAGCCCAAGGTGGCAACAAAACAAAATGAGAAAACAGTGAAGAGGTGTGGGGACTTTCTGAATTCCCTCTAATTATTTATTAGATGTACATTTTATCCATAATAAACAGTGAAAGCAACTGTGCCATCCATACAGAATGCAAAGAATAGTTTTAATAGCGTAATGCTCTGCTATTTTTTAAATATTTACGATCCTGACTATGATTGATGACAAAATCTGGAAACTGCGGTCTATCGCAGATGGCACTTTGCATTAGAATCAAAGAAAGGACATAATAAATTATCATTTCAGAATCTTTTAATAATATTAGCTTTAGACAAGCCACATGCTAATTTATTAATAAGAAAAAATAAATAAAAATGAAGTATGCAAAAGATTATTTTCCTACAAGTCACTTAGCCCAAATTCCCCCAATGAAAGTGCAGCCTAATTATGTTCTGAAGCCGTGTACATACAAAATCATTTTAGCCAGTACTCACAAATTATTTTAATTAACAGTAGTTGGCTTGTGATTTACTTGACAATTATTTATTATTCAGGACATTTTTCTCCACCCTTAATTAAAAGCCCAGCTGATGAATGGTATCAAATTAAATTAAGATAATAGCACTGGCTTTCATTTTACTTTCACTTCAATGGCAGTGTATTGAAATGATATATAAATGGCCTTTTTAAAACACTTGCCAGTAAACTGAATTAATTTCTCTTTGTCATTTTTCAGTACTAGAAAGTTTTTTTTCTTTTATAAATAATTGCTGTGTTAAGAATTATGTTACATTTTGAGGAGGTGTTAGTTACCTAAATATCACGCATAAGCAGTTTGGTAGAGCAACAAAAAGAAAAGCTTCAGACGTCTGGTCCATTTCAAATACAGATTTGCAGTAGTATGCTATATAACACTGTATCATATGCAGAATTAATTACATTAGCAGCATTTCTTAGCATTTAATCTTCCTCTATTTTGTGACCACTAGAGGGCAACACTGTGCCCCAAACACCAGACACGTCACCCAGCACACTCCAGGTTTAAATAAAATGTCATCATTTGTAACCAAAACGTTTCCAAATTAGTGCCTTCCAAAACATACAAGCATAGTTAAAGGTCCTCTGTTCCTCCTGAGGGGTGTCACCCGCTGCCTTCCGACTCCTTAAGGTGAGGCGGAGTGGCTCCAGTTATCTCAGACCCGGTGCTAGGACACGGTCCGTTGGAAGCACTTCCAAGTCAGGGTGGAACTCCAATGAAGTTTGGATTATAAACTCCTGCAGTTGATGGCACCCACAGAACCTAATGGGTCTGTACTCCCCGAGACTCTAGTTACCAGCATGCCCTGTGGGTTTCCCAATGGGTACCGAAGCCCAGAGATGCTGCCATCTAGCATATTGGGGAAGAAAATATTCATCAGACAAAATCTCTCCTGGTCCTTCAATTACACTGGCTGGGTAAGGGTCCCCACTCAACCCTGGCCCCCTTGTGTGCCATCCATTACAATTATTGTTTTATTAAGTTTTAGCTGTGTGATCTGTCTAAGATGGTGAAGGCAACTATCAGTGTTCCTCCTGCACCTTTCCTTGGCATCCTTGTGTATCTCAGCCTCTCATGAATTTCAGCGGGCTTGTTATGTCATATAGTGATGCAATAGCCAAAATGACAAAACGATATCATAGCAGGTGTGGAGACCAGTAGCGTGTGTGTCACAGCACTCATTAATGACGTGAAAAGTTCTCATTACAATTCAGTTCAATGGATAACAGCTGTTTTAGCTTTTAATTTTCTTTCAGAGCCAAGTCTTTAGTTTTGTATCTTTTGCTCCCAGTGGCAGATTAAAACACACGGACTGGAGAAATTAGGGGTTGGGGGGATTTTTTTAGGAAGACGCCCAGTTGGTGGAGCCTTTCAAGCTACGATTTCACCACTCTCCAGAAATCGGTTCACACTTTTTGGTAGGTTGTTGCCAGATGCATGTTCTCGTTTGAGTTACTCTTTCAGTTTTGAATTTTCTCTCAGCGCCAAGTCTTTGGTTCGGTATCTTTTGCTCTCTCCCTGAAACCCTGGCGGTGGTGTAAAACACACGGACTGGAGGGATTGGGGGTGGGTGTGTTAGGACAAAGCCTTTAAAGGGCAGGATTTAGCTACTCTTCACTCTTCAGTACACACTTCTCACCGTGTGTTCTCATTTGAGAATCACGTCTGGCCCCACGAGACTAACGCTAGACCTGATCCTACTTTAGGTGTTTTCTCTGAGGTATTCTTTACACTTAATTTGACCACTGACTTCAAATTCAACACGCATAGGAATAAAAAAACAATGTTTCCTAAATATATCTCTAGTAAGACAGAGAAAGAACGTAAAACAGCTGACAAATACGAGAACAACTGAGGAGGGTAGTTTGAGGCTTTTGTCCTCTGTGTGGCCTGCAGTGACTGGAGTAAGAAGGAGCTGAGAGAAGATGG
Source organism: Polypterus bichir lapradei (assembly GCA_026402145.1). Classification (NCBI taxonomy): domain Eukaryota; kingdom Metazoa; phylum Chordata; class Cladistia; order Polypteriformes; family Polypteridae; genus Polypterus; species Polypterus bichir. Next base: position 14,196,404 of record JANRMT010062845.1, on the reverse strand, counting down.
TGGCTTGGGCACTTTGGGTAGCTTTGTGACTTGATAGTTCTCTATTACGGTACACTCTGCGGGAGCTAAATTAATTGCTAACTTAAAATTCAACCTGTATTGGTCTAAAATGCTGTGGTGTCTACGTGTGTGTGTCTGCGTGTCTTTTGTTAAGCTTCAGTTCTCTTGTGCTACTGAGCTCCTGAACAGATAACAGCTGTTTTAGTTTTGAATTTTCTCTCAGAGCCAAGTCTTTGCTTTGGTATCTTTTGTTCTCTCTCCCTGAAACCCCGGTGGTGGCTTAAAATCCATGGACTGGAGGAAAGTGTTAGGATTTTTGCCGCTCTTCAATCTTCAGTACACACTTCTTAACGGGTTGTCCCAAGATGTGTGTTCTCGTTTGAGAATCACATCTGGTCCCATGAGACTAACACTACTGTAGATCTGATCCCAGTTTCGATATTTTCTCTGTGGTATTCTTTACACTTAACTTGACCACTGACTTCAAATTCAACTCGTGTAGGAATATAAAAAGCAATGTTTCCTAAATGTATCTCTAGTAAGATGGAGAAAGAACGTAAGGCAGTTGACAAATACAAGGAGGCCTTTCAGTCGGCTGCGCTTGTTTGGTAATACCAGGGATTCTACCAATTTAGCGTATTTCAGGGAGAAAATATTCATCAGACAACATCTCCCCTGGTGCTTCAATTACACTGGGTAGGTAAGGGTCTCCACTCAACCCTGGCCCCCTTGTGTGCCGTACATTACAATTATTATTTTATTAAGTTCTAGCTGTGTGATCTGTCTAAGATGATGAAGGCAACTGTCAGCGTTCCTCCTGCACCTTTCCTCAGCATCCTCGTGCATCTCAGCCTCTCAGGAATTTCAGCAGGCTTGTTATGCATATAGGTGTTAGTATTTTTGCCCCTCTTCACTCTTCGGTACACACTTCTTAACGGGTTGTCCCCAATTGTGTGTTCTCGTTTGAGAATCACGTCTGGTCCCTTGAGACTAATGCTAGATCTGATCCCACTTTCGGTATTTTCTCTGTGGTATTCTCTACACTTAACTTGACCACTGACATCAATTTCAACCCGCGTAGGAATAAAAAAAACAATGTTTCATAAATGTACCTCTAGTAAGATGGGGAAAGAACGTAAGTCAGCTGACAAATGTGACGAGACCCGAGGAGGGTAGTTTGTGGCTTTTGTCCTCTGTGTGCCCTGCAGTGACTGGAGTATGAAGAAACTGAGAGAGGATGGTGGCTTGGTCACTTTGGGTAGCTTTGTGACTTGACGGTTCCCCATTACGGTACACTCTGTGGGAGTTAAATTGACTGCTGTCTTAAAATTCAACCTGTATTGGACTACAGTGCTGTGGTGGTCTACGTGTGTGTGTGTCTTTTCTGTCACAGTGCAAATTACGAATTAAGCTTCAATTCCCTTGTGCTACAGAGCTTCTGAGTGGATAACAGCATTTTTAGCTTTTCATTTTGACTTAGTGTCAAGTCTTTGGTTTGGTATCTTTTGTTATCTCCATGAAACCCCAGCAGCAGATTAAAACACACGGACTGGAGAAATCAGGGATGTTTTATGAAGATGCCTTGTGGGTGGAGCCTTTGCAGCACAGGATTTTGTGGCCATTTGCCACACACGCTTTAATGGGTTGTCCCCAGACGTGTGTTCTCGTTTGAGAATCCCCATGCGACTAACGCTAGATCTTATCCCACTTTCAGCTTTTTCTCAGTGGTATTCTTTACACTTAACTTGACCACTGACTTCAAATTCAACCCACGTAGCTATAAAAAAAGCAATGTTTCCTAAATGTATCTCTAGTGAGACAGAGAAAGAACGTAAGACAGCTGACAAATACGAGGAGACCTTTCAGTCAGCGGCGCTTTTTTGGTGCGCTCCTGCCTAATTGATTTGAGGTATTTATCCGTGAGTGACAGGAAAGCATTTTCTTCAGCAACATGACTAGGCAAAAACTTCATCCAAGCCCCGCTTCCCCGTTGCTTTCATGTGAATCTGTCGAGAATTATCAAAAAGAAGATGTGTTGCTGGTTGTCAGAATAGATGATGGTAAAAACATCCAAAACAAATTTGAAAATGTGCTCATGAAGCAGCACTTGGGTGCATTCGGGGATTTCGTTGACTGGTTTGAAATTTGGAGCGTTTTACTTTTTCTGTAGTTGCTTCATCATGTTTCTGTTTATTAAATAATGTAATAAGGAGTCATATTCATAAATATCCGTGATAATTACAGCCGATTCAGAAAGCACTCTGACCCCTTCAGTGTCTGAACTCTTCATTGTGCCACAGATTTCACTTTAAATGGGTACATTTGACATTTTTTCCCTTCAATCTGCATACACTCAATGCCACATAATGACACAGTGAAAACATGTCTTCAGAAAGGCTCACAAGTTTATTAAAAATCAAAAACGGAAGTCTCTCCTTCATAGAAGTTTTCAGACCCTTTGATGTGGAGCTCCAAAATGTGCTCAGGTCTCACCTGTTTGCTTCCATTGTCCCTGAGATGTTTCTCAAACTTCATTAGAGGGATAAACTGAACTGACTGAACAACATCTAGAAAGGCACACATGTACCTGTGGACAGAAGGTACAGTCAGGACCCTAAATATTTGGACAATGACACAGTTTTCACAATTTCAGCTCTTGACATCACCACAATGGATTTGAAATATAGTAATCAAGATTGTAGAATTTCAGCTTTAATTTAAGGGGTTTACCAAAACTATCATATGAACCGTTTAGGAATGACAGCCAAATATTTTTATACATGGTCCTCCTGTTTTCAGGGGCTCAACAGTATTTGGAGATTTGACTGACCAGCTGCTTCATATCCATGTGTCAGGAGGTCCTTCGTTATTTCATTAATTGTTAAAAATTTAGAAGGTCTGGAGTTGATTCCAAAAGTTTGGAATTTGCACATGGAAGCTGTCGCTATGAACTCTCAATATGAGCTCCAAAGAGCTGTCCATGCAAGTAAAACAACAGGCCATTATTATGCTGGCAAAACAAAACAAACCCATCAGAGAGATAGCAGAAATACCAGGAGTGGTCAGCTCAACCATTTATTAAATTCTTAAGGAGAAGGAAAACACTGGTGAGAAACACCAGAAGGTCTGGATAACCACAGAAGACAACTGTGCTGGATGATTGCAGAAGTCTGTTCTTGGTGAAGAAGAACACCAACAAGACCACTCTCCTGTCTGGGAGGTCGGCTTTTCATTGCCAAAGTCTACAATCAAGGTAAGACTTCATGAAAGTAAAGATAGAGGATTTACCACACAGTGCAAAGCACTGGTAAGCCTCAAGCATTGGAAGAACAGATTAGAATTTACCAGAAAACATTTTTAGAAGCCTGTCCAGTTCTGGAACAATTTTATTTGGACAAAGGAAACTAATATCAATATGCACCAGAATAATGAAAAGAGAAGAGTGCGGAGAATAGAAGAAACGGCTCGTGATCTGATGAATGCTACAACATCTGTGATGCATGGTGAAGGCCGTGTCACAGCATGGGAAGGCCTTACTGCCAGTGGAAGTCGGTCACTGTCACCGTCACTGATGTGACTGATGACAGAAAGATGAATTCTGAAGTGTAGTGGGTGCTATACTGTCTGCTCAGATTCAGCCAAATGTTGCTAAACTGATAGGACGATGCCTCACAGGACAGATGGACAACGAGCCAAAAAATCCTGTGAAAGCAAACCAGGTGCTTTACAAAGCAAACAAGTGGAATATCCTTCAGTGGCCAAGTCGATCAACTGACCTCAACCCAACTGGACATGCAGTTCACTTTCTAAAGAAAAAACTGAACTGAAGTCCAACGAGCAAGCAGCACCTGAAGACGGTGGCAGAAAGGCCTGGCAAAGCATCAGTAGGGTGGAAACACAGCATTTGGAGATGGCTGTGGGTTCAGACTTCAGGCAGTCATTGACCAGAAAGGATTTTCAACCAAGTATTGAAAATGGTCATTATATTTATGATTAGATTAGTTTATCCAAATACTTTTGAAATAAGGTGGCAGTGTATAAAAACGTATGATATTTTTGTTAAACCCTTTGAATTAAAGTTGAAAGGCTACACTTCAATCACATCTTGATTGCTTTGTTCCAAACCCATTGTGGTGGCGTACAGAGCCAAAATTATAAAAATTGCATCGCTCTCCACATACTTATGGGCTCGACTGTGGCACAATTCACACTGCGTGTCAGGACAAAAACCAAACCATGATGTTCACAAAAGTCTCTGTAGACCTCCATGATCAAATTGTGGTGAGCAATAGGTCAGAACAAGGGAATCAAATGATTTATAAAGCTTTAAGTGTCCCCCAGAGGAAACAATTATGACATGAAAACAGTTCAGAAACACCAGGGCTCTTCCTAGAGTTGCTCATCAAACCAAACTGAGTAACTGGATGTGGAAGTGACTTGGTCAAGGTAGGTGAACAAGAACCAAGTGGTCACTCTACCAGAGCTTCTACCAAGATGGGGGAACCTGTCAGAAGGACACCCGTCTCCTCAGCACTCCATCAATCAGATGCATACGACAGCAAGCTTTGAGTTTGCCAAACATTATTTAAAGGATTCTGAGAGGATGAAGAAGATTATCTGATCTGACAAGGCAAAAATTGAACTCATTATGCAGAACTTTGAGCACCTTATCTGACAAAGACCAGACACTGCTTATCACCTTCCTACTACAATCCCTATGGCGAAGTGTCAAGTAATGTGAGGTGCAGGGACAGGAAGACATGGTTTAGAATTGACGGGATAATGAAGGTGGCCAAAAACAGAAGAAAAACCTTAGCTCCAGAGTGCCCACCACCTACGACTTGGACAGCAATTCACCTTTCAGCACGACAATGATCCGAAGCATGCAGAAGGTAGGGTGAGTGCTGTGCACGTGATCACCAAAGTGTATGAACGTTAGACAAATCAAGAGTTATCATCATTGTTTTAACTCTACGGGGAGTTGAGCACAGTCATCAGAGCAAGGGAGGACATCCTGGATCATCTGTGAATTGAGCAAGATCTTCAAAGTGCTGGCTTTGTTGGGAAACGCTGTACTAAATAATAAACAGACAGAGCAATATTAATAGAAACAACCCTAACAGGTGAACAATACTGAAGATTGCACAAAAAAGAGGTTTTTAGGATAAGCTGGGGAGGAACCAGTCATGATGATGATGATGAACGAATTATGCTTTTGCTATCACACCGATACTAAACTATTTAAATTTCTCAAACCAATCAGCCCTGTAAGAGCACAGACACCAGTAGAAAGGTGGAAAACATGGTTTAAAAAATTAACAAATGCATTCTGTATGGAAGCCACGACTTTTTTTAAAGAGTTAAATATTTCTAGACAGGAGGATAATGGACGGCTTAATTTTATGTTCCACAGTAGGCTATGTGGAGACCCGTAAAGCACATCATATAAAACTAGAAATGAGATGTGCACTCAGAAGCCAAGGGTGATAAATCTTTAATTAAGAAAGAAGGGTTTGCACAATGTGATCCTCATCCTCAGGACAGACACGACTACTGATTTTTTTTTTATTTCAAATGTTTTTACCATCATCTATTCTGACAACCAGCAACACATCTTCTTTTTGAAAATTCTCGACAGATTCACATGAAAGCAACAGGGAAGCAGGGCTTGGATGAAGTTTTTGCCTAGTCATGTTGCTGAAGAAAATGCTTTCCTGTCACTCACGGATAAATACCTCAAATCAATTAGGCAGGAGCGCACCAAACAACTGAAAGGTCTCCTCGTATTTGTCAGCTGTCTTATGTTCTTTGTCCGTCTTACTAGAGAAACATTTAGGAGACATTGCTTTTTTATTCCTGCGCGGGTTGAATTTGAAGTCAGTGTTCAAGTTAAGTGTAAAGAATATCACACAACAAATACCGAAAGTGGGATAAGATCTAGTGTTAGTCTCATGGGGCCAGACATGACTCTCCAATGAGAACACACTTCTAGGGACAACCCATTAAGAAGTGTGTACTTAAGAGTGAAGAGCAGCAAAATCCTAACACTTCCCTCCAGTCCGTGCATTTTAAACCACCGCTGGGGTTTCAGGGAGACAGCAAAAGACACCGAAAAAAATACTTGATGCTGAGATGAAATTAAAAGCTAAAACAGCTGTTATCTATTCAGGAGCTCAGTAGCACAAGAGAACTGAAGCTTAATAGTGACAGAAAAGACACACACACGTAGACCACCACAGCATTTTAGTCCAATACAGGATGAATTTAACTCTCGCAGAGTATACTGTAATGGAGAAAGGTCAAGTCACAAAGCTACACAATGTGCCCAAGCCACCATCCTCTCTCAGCTCCTTCCTACTCCAGTCACTGCAGGGCACACAGAGGACAAAAGCCACAAACTACCCTCCTCGGGTCTCGTCACATTTGTCAGCTGACTTACGTTCTTTCCCCATCTTACTAGAGGTACATTCATGAAACATTGTTTTTTTTATTCCTACGCGGGTTGAAATTGATGTCAGTGGTCAAGTTAAGTGTAGAGAATACCACAGAGAAAATACCGAAAGTGGGATCAGATCTAGCATTAGTCTCAAGGGACCAGACGTGATTCTCAAACGAGAACACACAATTGGGGACAACCCGTTAAGAAGTGTGTACCGAAGAGTGAAGAGCGGCAAAAATACTAACACCTATATGCATAACAAGCCTGCTGAAATTCCTGAGAGGCTGAGATGCACGAGGATGCCGAGGAAAGGTGCAGGAGGAACGCTGACAGTTGCCTTCATCATCTTAAACAGATCACACCACAGCACTGTAGTCCAATACAGGTTGAATTTTAAGACAGCAGTCAATTTAACTCCCACAGAGTGTACCGTAATGGGGAACCGTCAAGTCACAAAGCTACCCAAAGTGACCAAGCCACCATCCTCTCTCAGTTTCTTCATAGTCCAGTCACTGCATGGCACACAAAGGACAAAAGCCACAAACTATCCTCCTCAGGTCTCCTCGTAGTTATCAGCTGTCTTATGTTCTTTCTCTGTTTTACTAGAGATATATTTAGGAAACATTGCTTTTTTTTTCCTACACAGGTTGAATTTGAAGTCAGTGGTCATGTTAAATGTAAAGAATACTACAGAGAAAATATCGATAAGATATGGGATAAGATCTAGCGTTAGTCTCATGGGGCCAGACGTGATTCTCAAACGAGAACATGCATCTGGGAACAACCCATTAAGAAGTGTCTACTGAAGAGTGAAGAGCGGCAAAAATCCTAACACTTTCCTCCAGTCCATGGATTTTAAACCACCGCCGGGGTTTCAGGGAGCGAGAACAACAGATACCAAAGCAAAGACTTGACGCTGAGAGGAAATAAAAAGCTAAAACAGCTGTTATCTGATCAGGAGCTCAGTAGCACAAGACAACTGAAGCTTAACAAAAGACACGCAGACATACACACGTAGACCACCATAGCATTTCAGACAAATACAGGTTGAACTTTAAGTTAGTGATTACTTTAACTCCCGCAGAGTGTACCATAATGGGAAAAAGTCAAGTCGCAAAGCTACCCAAAGTGCCCAAGCCACCATCCTATCTCAGTTTCTTCATACTCCAGTCACTGCAGGGCACACAGAGGACAAAAGCCACAAACTACCCTCCTCAGTTTTGTTCTTTCAGTATGAGTCTGATTAACTTGTGTGTTGTTGCTATATGAGACAGCCCCCTACAGCAGATTCTATCGTGTTTGGGACATGGTGTGGCTGAAACAGACATACGGAGGACATATTGTGGCTAACGATCTGCACTGGTATCTGGAGCATTGCTGGTTCAAATACCATTACTGCCAGAAGGGATCCTACTCTGTTCGGCCCTTGAGCAAGACCGCCCTTAATTAGAAAATTGCTCTAGGGGCTTTCTACAATGGCTGATCCTTCACTCTGACCCCCAAAGGTCATGAGAAAAGACAATATCATTTTGCATATCAAATCAAAATCAAAATACAAACTCCAGACTCTATACAGGTGTGAGGTTTGAGGCCATTGCTGTCAAGATGGGTGCAGAAAACTTGTGGTGTCCTGCTCTGTGGGGTCTTTTAACACCTATTCTCCTTTCCCCTGAATCTGCAGATGGTTCCCCAGCTGTGGAAAAAATCCTATGTGGTTCCAGTGCCAAAGAAAGGGAACTCCAGAGATCTCAAGTACTTCAAATTCGGTTTTCTTACTTTATACTGTACATCTTGAAGACCTTTCATTGGCCGGTCCTAAAACCACTGTTTTTTTGAACATCAGGATCCTCTGTAGATTGATTATCAGACACATGTACAGTAGGTGTGGAGGATACTCTGATCTCCATGCTCCACACAGTCTACTTCCATTTGGACAAAGCCAGCACCACAGCCATCATTAATGTTCTTTTAACACCATTTTGCCTCATGAACTGGGTAAAGGTCAAAGCTTTGCATCTTGATGCCCCCATAATCTCCTGGATCATGGACTATCTGACCAACAACAGTTTGTGATGCTGAGGGGCTGACTGTGTGTCAGAAATGGTGGTGTGGAATCCTGGAGCAACTCAGCTTAAACTGCCCTGTCTCCCTTCATGGTCACCCTCTACACAACAGACTTCCACCACAAAACCAGCGCTTATCATCAGCACTTCTCCATCATAGGCCATATTAATAATGGAGATGAGTCAGAGTACAGGAAGGTTATGGAGCACTTTGTGGTGAAAGGAGAACCACCTATAACTCAACATCAGAAACACAAAAGAGGTGCTGGGGGACATCCAGAGTCTCAAGGAGTCAATGACACCAGGCACCATTCAGATGGAGGACATGGAAGTGGTGCAGAGCTACAAGTTCCATCAATCTGGACTGGTCTGAGCAATGGGTGGCTCAAATTGCGAACAAGAAGTGCTATGCATAGTAGACAGTAATTGGTAAATCTAAGACCAGTCAAATAATCACATTTGATGGGTTTAGTACGAGACTTAGGGCCAGCCCTGACATAGGGACTCCACTCCGAGGGTCTGCTTGCCAATGTGTACAAAGTCTTGGTGCCTATAGAATATACAGCGAGGTTAACACAGGCTGTTTGTAGAGGTATACATTGCACCCAAGGCATATTGTAGATTCATTTGTTAAATAAAAACCATTAAGAATGAGTCAATTAGCCATATTGTTTCATGTTTCGATTTGCATTTAGGCTCCTACTTGAGGAAAATTACTTTTCTTGCTCTTCCTGCAAGAAATTCATCAGTCACAATATCACAATAAATTAAGTTCCTTCAGTTTTGGATATTTAAGTGTCAAAACAGCTTAGGCACTAAATCGGTGCCAAGAACTTGAGTCGTTTTTGATGAGATGAAGATTTGAACAGCTTAATTTAGAAGTAGCTACTGTCAGCATTAAAGCAAGAAGGATGAGACATGAGGCAGTGACATGTGAGAAGCTCCGTGAGGCTTGACAATGGATTAAGAGCAGCTGAATCATTTCACATATTTATGATAGCCTTGGATGACGGCTAAGCAAACACATATGGACTACTCATAGTTCTAGAAGGGTTTTGCATATACAAAAATATGCAAAATGATTGCGTGTTCCATATATCACCATTGTAGAACTCAATCCCATCTCACCCAAGGTCAATTTAAAATTAAAAAAAAATTGCCATTAATCACTAAAAATTGGTTTAACTTAAGAATTCTAGTTGCATGTCGAATGTCCGATTTGATTGAGATCATTAGTGTGGCAAGGTTTGCCACTAATTAGGTTTGTGTGTGTGTTCACTGCCATCCTTCATTGGAAGGGTTGGCGGCGAGTGGGGGTCTGTCTCCATGCCTCACAGTGTTCTGTCACCCGGATCGTTAAGTTTAGGGCAGATTTCAAAATCATATAAAGCCTTAAATGGCTGAGGTCCGGCTTACTTGTCCGAACTTATCACGACTTACAAACCAGAGCGCACATTAAGATCTCAAGATGTCGGTCTGGTTAGGATTCCAAGGATTAATTAAATAACAGTGGGAGGTCAAGCTTTTAGTTACAGGGGGGCCCTAAACTGTGGAGTGGTTTGTCTGCTACTATAAGAGATGCCCCTTTGCTCTCAGCTTTCAAATCCCGGCTGAAGACTCACGACTTCAGTTTAGCACACCCTGACTAGAGCTGCTGATTAACTGTGCAGACTGCATCTCTGGTTAGTCATGAGCACTAAAACATAAGTAACATGATAGTTAGAATTTGTTACTAACCCTCACCTATTCAGTTTCTCTTCTCGGTACTCAAATGTGGCACTTGGTGTCACTGCCTACCTGCCAAGTTGTTTTGCCTGCCTAAGGTAAAGTCATCTCTGATGGAGGATCACACGAATCGTCGAGTAGAGTGGTCCTTTCCTCAGATTGGCTGGCCCAGCTGTGGAATGGCCAATGGGTGAGGCAGCTTGATTACCGAGGTCTCCAGGACTCTAAACAAATCCAAATTGTATTATGGGATATCATCTATTGTTGAGTCCTGCGGTGGGTTGGCACCCTGCCCAGGATTGGTTCCTGCCTTGTGCCCTGTGTTGGCTGGGATTGGCTCCAGCAGACCCCCGTGACCCTGTTTGGATTCAGCGGGTTGGATACTGGATGGATGGATCTATTGTTGAATTCTGTTCTGTCCTTATAATATTTCTATTACACTATTATATTGTATTGAGGATTACTTGTCTTCTGTTCTGTGTATTGTATTGACCCCCTTTTTTTTGACACCCACTGCACGCCCAACCTACCCAGTAAGGGGTCTCTCTTTGAACTGCCTTTCCCAAGGTTTCTTCCATTTTTTCCCTACTAGTGTTTTTTTTGGGAGTTCCTTTTCTTCTTAGAGATTCAAGGCTGAGGGACTGTCAAGAAGCAAAGTCTGTTAAAGCCCATTGCGGCACTCCTTGTGTGATTTTGGGCTACACAAAAATAAATTATACTGTATTGTATTGATTCCCATCCCAGCCCAATCAGAAATGTCCTCAGTCCATCTTCTCCGCTGTAGTCCTCTGCTGTGTCTTACCTTCTGTGCATCCCTGAATGATGTCTCTTCGTACAGCTGGCTTCCCTTGTAATGTTCACAAAGTAGCCCAAGTTTTAAGTTTCTTACTTTATACAGTAGTTCATTGATTTCATTTAGCTGCTCGAGAATCCATCTGTTAGTACAGTGATCTCTCCATGACACTCAGTGCATCCGTCTGTAGCACCATATTTCATAAGCTTCTATATTCTTTGTGTCTGCCTGCTGGAATGTCTGTCCCTTGTATCCATAGGTTGCAGTTGGCCACGTAAGGGCTTTACCCATCCTGATTTTAAGTTTGCACACCTGTAAATGTCATGACTGCCTCTAGAGGGCAGTACATTGGGCATGCAAAATAGAAAAGATAATAATTGTACAACATCTGATATCAAGGGCACTGCCATCCATTCCAGCCAGTGGTTCAAGTGGAAATTAAGAAGAGGTGATGTGAGATGATATACTTTATGTCATGATCTAGCAGTTCCAAAGCACGTAAGTCCCAAATGCACTTCCAAGAAAGTTCACTAGAGAGGGAATTCCCACCTAAAACCCCACATAGACACTGTAAGAGCCATTTTTCTAGTTCTATAAAATATATGAATATTTATTAGATGATAATGCATAAAATATGGGAGGTTCCTATAACCCCCGTGAATAGAATTGAGTTGGTATTTTCCTGTCATTTCTTAACAGTTTTTGAGTAAGCAATGTTCTTTAGTTAGAGTCTAGCCTTGCCTTGTGTAATGTATAGAGGCATACGGTTTTTTAACCGTGTCCTTGTTTGTGCTCACTTTCGTGCTTGCGCACGTGAACGTGCCTCGGTGCATGTCAATGTGCCAACGGTCTACGGGCCTTTTGAGTGTGAAGTAACTCTTAAAATAAAAGATTTAAGTGTTGAACCGTATGTTTAAGGCATACAGAAGAAGAAATTAAGAACTTTTAAGTACAGAAATAACCAAAGCTTCTTAAGAAAAACTAAGTCTATAGAAGATACATTTTTTCCTTTTTTTTTGCCTTTATTCTATGTGTGTAACTATTTTTCTTTTTATTCTTGTGTGGATTATTCGATTTTAACTTTCACTAAATATTTTTAAACAAACTTTTGGACTTTGAGATTTCTTTGACACGCGTCTTACCCGTGCCTGACTTCGCCTTACACATTGGCAGCTACAGACACAAATAGGGCCTCATAGAATCTTTATAAAAGATTCATTCTTCACAAACAATGTTCTTCAGTAACAATGAAGCCCAAAGGCCATAGGATTTTTTCCATTCCAATACAAACCAATACCCCCAAAACAAAATCCCAAGGATAGTCAAAATACAAAACAAGATGTTGAAAATCCAGTAACCACAAAGCACACGCCATTCACAAAAAGCATCAGAACTCACCACTCCTAAGTGCATTTAACATGAACCAACAGGAACTGCGGGGGACCCTCCAAATTAATAGGGTAGAGGGCGCTTCCAGGCGGTGATAAGGAGAAAGGAAGTAAAGGAGATACTGAAAAAGAACAAAAAATGGAAAGGCAACAGGACCGGATGAAATACCAGCACAAGTGTGGAAGATTTTAGGGGAAGAGAGTGTAGATGTGTTGTGGAATCTAATGGAGAAGATATATGAACAGGAGACGATACCAGGGGAGTGGAGGAGCAGTGGGATTGTACTCAATGATGAGAAGGGTAATATTGGGAATTGTGGAAACTATATTATTGAAAATTTCGGAAAAGGTTATAGAGAGAAGGTGTAGGGAAGAGACCACCATAGGGGAGGAGCAGTTTGGTTTGATGTCAGGGAGAGGAACAACTGATGGCTGTCATTGCATTGAGACTCCTCATAGAGAAACTCAGAAAAGAATCGATTTGGAGAAGGCTTATGATGGAGGGCAACATCAAAAGGTCTGGAGGTGCATGAGAGAGAATGGAGTACCAGTGGAGTGTGTGAGGATTGTCCAGGATGTGTATGAATGAGCGAGGACGTCAGTTAAAAGCAGTGTTAGGGTAACAGACGAGATCCCAGTTAGAGGCGGTCTGCACCTGGGTTCTCTGTCCTCACATATTTGATGTGGCTGTGGATATGTTGAGTCATGAGATAAAAGACCAAACCCCCGGTGTAGGCTTTGTGCTGATGACATTGTGTTGTGCAACACCAGAAAAGAGGAAGTGCAGAGGAAGTTGCAAGAATGGAGAAGGACTTTGGAAGATTGAGAATTAAAGATACGTAGGAAGAAGACAAAATATGTGAGGCTTAATGATGATCAGAATTCAGAAGTTAGCCTGCACAGAGAGCCATTGAAAAGAATGGAGAAGTTTAAATATCTGGGATCAGGGGTAGCCCAAGATGGAGAATCGGATGCAGAGATAACCCATAGAGTGCAGTGTGGGTGGAACAATTGAAAGACAGTATCAGGAGTGTTGTGTGAATAAAGAATTAAGGCGATGGTTACGTTTTTAAGACAGTGATAAGACCAGCAATGGCGTATGGAGTCGAGACATGGGAAGTAAAGGGAGCACAGCAGGAGAAGAAGTTGGATGTGGCAGAAATGAGAATGTGGAGATGGATGTGTGAAGTTACAGAAAAAAGACAGAAAAAGAAATGAGACCATCAGAGGAACAACACAAGTGGGAGAAACATCTAAAGAAAGCACAGAAATGGAGGTTAAGGTGCTATGGACATATGAAGAGGGGAGACGATGAATACATGGGCAACCAAGTTACGGAAATGGAAGAGAAAATGAGGGAGGCCAAAGTGAAGGTGGATGGATGAAGTAAAGGATGACCTGAAGGAAAAGGGCCTGACTGGCGAGGAGGTACTGTGGTGGAGTAAGGTCACAGGTGTAGGGCCAGTCTGTGTGGAGACAGGTGATCAAGCACATCAACCCCACACAGAAGTGGGAAGAGATGAGGAGGAAGAGAAAGAAGATCTGCTTGATGATTCCTTATCTTGCATTGATACACATTTCAGAGAGCTGGACTTTGAGTGTGTGTGATGTGAATGAGTGTGTGATCCAGTAGCAAATGGCGGAGTGTATCTGTCGACGTGTTTGAGGGGTGTGTGCACGTTCAGGTTTGGGTGATGAGTTATGGTGGTCCCTGGACCCAGACAATAGTTTCTTTGCAGGAATTTGCCCCCTGGCGTAGAGTTTGTGTTGATCTCAAGTCATTTTACGGCATAAATGCATCTTGTTAGCGTGTTTAGCCCAAGCTGGACTATGGTGGGGAGAATGAAGCTTGAATGACCTCAAAGATCAGCAAGCCAGAATATCAAGGCACACACATGGCATCGATCCAGAGATTTCCAGAACATTCTTCACCTGATTTTCAAGCGTTTCCATTTAGGCATCACTATAATACAGAACTCCGTAGTCCTTTTTTGAGTTTGCTGGAATTTTTTAGTCTTCTTTTGGTCCAAACCACATAGCATGACTGCAGAGCTTGAGGGCACCGACGTGAAGATGTTTTCTGGTGTCTGCTTAATCAATCGAGTTTTCATACGTCGCTTTATTGAATCTTTTCCCTTTTTTTGTGTGTGTGTTTAAAAAGCGTTTTTGTTCAGCTTTTAATGTTTGAAATTCTAGTTCAGTGGAAGGTGGCTGCTTTTTATAGTTTTAACAGCCTTTCTGATGTATTGATTTTCTTGATTTATGCTAATAGTAAAAAAGCCGTTTACAGCAACAAGAAGTAAATCTTCTCACTGAGTTCAAATAATTTGGAGTTGAAAAGAAATGTTAAGTAGTCTGCTTTAAATGTTACCACCAGCCCCTCCATTATTAAATCTGCTTAATCCCGTCAGGATTGCCAGGGGGGACGAGGCCTGTGGCAGCAGCACTGGGGTGCAAGGCAGGACCGGGTTCTGGACAGAGTGCCAGTCCAATGCGGGGTAATGTTAAATTGCCCCCTTATTGTTCTATGTAGGCAAAGAAGGGGCTCAAAATAAATTAAAGAGTACAACTGATAAAAATAAAACGCGTGAAGAACTGAGGCAGAAATATGAAATTGGGTAAGTCGCCACCACTCTCACATTCCTAATAAGTAAGGCGATGAAGTTATGGAAAGGCCAACCCGCTCTCCGTGAATATAAAACACAAACACGCAAATTTGGTAAAACACAGGTGAATTTACAAAGTTAAATAAAAAGTATAGGCAATTTGAAAATTACAGCAATGGATAGAAGATGACGCAATACAACGCAATGGCTTATGGGTAGTTGGAAAACCCACAGCGCAACTCTCTGCCGTTAGTCTCATTGAATCCAAGCTCAAACAAACATGGATGCTCCGCTGTGGGACTCCACCATTGTTGAAGAATGTGCCCATAGTGAGATTTCTGCTGGAATCCTCCGGAGGATGTTGGCTTATGCAGATCAGTAAGCTGTTTGGGTACCCTTCACATTCTGTGGTACCCCAAATCTTCATGCCCTACCCCTAACTGATATCCAAATGTGCAGCAGCAGTGCACAGCGTAATCCGTCGGTCTTCTCTAAAGAAGGCATTTGCTGTGTTGATGTGGGCTCGTGTGTGCGATGCTGATGGTCGACTAGGTTGAGGTTCGTTTATGGTCTTTTCATTGAGTCAGGCGGTTTCCACTTGCGTACTGAGCCAACATTCTTCGATTCACAAATGGAATGATCCAGATTTTCATCCACTCATCTTCTGAGCCTGATTCTTCAATGACAAGGTCTGGACAACCCAATGTTGGAACATGAGGTGCAAAACTGGGAGCAGTCCTAAGTGGGACAGCAGCCTGCCACAGGTTACACTGGTTGGGCCACTTTAGTATCACCAACAAACATTAGAACTGAAGGAACTGGACAAACGAGAGGAGAACATTCAGTCTGTTGTGTGTGTTTATTGAGCTCATGGCTAAGCTGTACCAACATCTCATCCAGATCCTTCTTAAAGATTTTCCAAGTTTCTTCTTCAATTCCATGTCCCAGTCATTTGGTCCCGATTCCCACAACTCTCTGTGTAAAGAAGCACTTCTTGCCTTCAGTCCTAAATGCATTTCAGCTTCATTTTCACTAGCGTCCTCAAGGACGTGATTTGCCATTTAGTTGAAAAAATTCTGTTGGATCTGCTTTATCGATGCCTCTGAGGATTTTGAAGACCTGGATTAGGTGCCCATGCAGTATCCTCTGTTTGAGACCAAACAAGTTTAAGACCATAAGAAATCTGAGAAGTAAGAGGAGATGATTCAGTCCACATGTCACTCGTTTGTTCAGCTCATAGCTAAGCTGTCCCAACATATCATCCTAATCCTTCTTAAAGGTTGTTCAGGTTTGTGCTTCAACTCCATGTCTCGGTTGCTTGTTCCCAATTCCCACAATTCTTTGCATAAAGTTTCACTGGTGTCTTCAAGTACGTGATTCACTGTTAAGTTGAAAGAATTCGGTTGGATCGGTTGCAGTCTGCTCTGCTTGAGACTAAACAGGTACAAACGAAATTTGACAAACAAGAGGAGACCCATTTCTTTAGCTTATAGCTCAGCTGTCCCAACATCTCATCCAGCTCCTTCTTAAAGGTTCTCAAGGTTTCTTCTTCAACTCCATGTCTCGGTAGTTTATTCCAGAGTCCCACAACTCTTTGTGTAAGGAAGACCTTCCTGACTTCAGTCTTAAATGTGCGTCACCTTAACTTCCACTGTTTGTCCTTGAGTAGGTGACTCATCCTTAGGCTAATGCTGGATCTGCTTTATCCATGGATTTTGAAGACCTGGGTGAGGTATCCATGAAGTCTAATCTGCTTAAGACTAAACAAGTCCAATTTATATAAGAAATTTGACAAATGAGTAAAGACCATTCAGTCCACATGTCACTTGTTTGCTTAACTAATAGCTCAATTGTCCCAACATCTCATCGTGATCCTTCTTAAATTATTCTGCTCCTACTTCTTGTCTTGGTAGTTTGTTCCTGATTCCCACATCTCCTTGTGTAAAGCAATTATTCCTGACCTCAGTCCTAAATGCACTTCCGCTTCATTTCCAAAGGTGTTCTTCAGTATGAGACTCACCAATTAGTTAATTTAGTTAGAATTCTGCTGTATAAATGAGAATTTGGAAAACCTTCATGAGGTCCCCATACAGTCTCTTCTGCTTGAGACTCAACAGGTTATATTCCATAAGATCATACAAGAGGAGACCCTTCAGTCCATTTGTGGCTCATTTGTTTAGCTAATAGCTCAGCTATCCCCGTACCTCATCCAGATCCTTCTCAAAGGTGGACAAGGTTCAACTTAATGGCCTAGTAGTTTGTTCCAAAGATCCACAAGTTTTTATGTGAAGAAATGCTTCCTGGATTCAGTCCTGAATTCACTTCCTCTTAACTGCTTATTGTCTGCAGGTCAAAGGAAGCTGAAGTATCTGAAGACCACGAATGTGAACAATGAATGGTGACAGCAGGCTAGGAAACCAACCTTGATCCTGCATGTTATGAATGCAATATCTTTGCTCATGTTTTTGTATGCTCAGGTTTAGAAGGGTGTTACTCTGATGGATGTTAAATCGATTTTGTGATTTTTTTCTGCTGACACTTATATGGGGATCACTGCTGGTGCGCCAACCCTTTACCATCTCCGTTTTTAATGAGCGCACGGGTGCCCGTCTACTGGAGGACATGCCGAGCCAATTCAGGGTCAATAGGATAAGAGATTTTCATTATTTTCTTTATTATGAGTTGGTGTGACGTGTCAGCTGTAGCCATCTATTGAGTATTCGCAGGGCCTTCAACATATAAGGGGTCTAAACTATACAGACGCACATATATATATATATATATATATTGTGACAGACGACCGGGGACCTTGCCCCACCAGGACACCTGGAGAGAGAAAAGACCTGGAGAGGGGCAATATCTCCCCCGGGATACAAGAGGGCTGCCACAGACTTGGATCTTGGAATCTCAACCCTGTTGAGGACCGTGGCCACCACCTGGACGATCCCGGAGCCCTGAATGGCAGTACTTCCGCCACACCAGGAAGTGCTGCAGGAAAATCATCACGGTGCACCTGGAGCACATCTGGGTACAACATAAAAAGGGCCACCTCACTCCATTCGAAGAGCCAGAGGTGGACGAAGCTTGCAAAGAGAGGAGTGGAGGTGGCAGAAGAAAGAATCAAGGAAAGATGTATTGTGGGATTTGGGCACTAGTTGTGTGCTGTAGAGAAAAAGAAAAATAAGTGTGTTTGTTTTGGACATTCAAATACTCAAATACTCAATACTCAATACTTCAATTCAAATACTTCAAATACTCAATAAACCAATCCTCCACACTCCCAGACATTTTGCCACCCTTCCACCCAGCTCAGCTCGCCATCTGGGAGCTGTCACAGTCCTTTTATAGTCCCTGACCTGGAAGTGTTCCAATCCCCAGTCCATGTGATTCCTTATCACTTCTGGGTCAGATAAAAAGTCCTTTTCTTCACCCCGGAAGCACGTCATTCCCCTTGTCCATGTGACTCGGACGTACTTCCGGGGCGTAGGGTAAATAAGCATCGTTCCTCCCTGCAGCGTCTCCTAGTGGCCCCCATGGTATCCAGCAGGGCTGTGGATACAGATTCCAATGTCCATGATGCCTGCTGGTCTTTGGGGCACCTCCATGCTGCAGGGAGAGCTCCACCTGGTGGCTTTGGGGTATTGGCTGGGATAAACGGCCGGCCATACACCACATTTTATATAAAATTATGTTAACATTTGAATGGTGCAAACAATTTATTCCCAAAACATACATGATTTACAGGAATGTCTTAACCTGTTCGCCATCATGTTTAATACATGTACCATACGTGGCACATAAATTGTCCACAAAAATTGTATGTAAGTATGTATTGTGGTGAACGGCTGTAGATCCTGCCCAGCTGGGATGCCTGGAAGGACCGGGAGAGGGCAGCCGCCTTGGTCTGCATTGGGGCCACGGGATCAGAGCTTAAAAGCTCAACCCTGTTGGGGCCCATTGCCACCGCCAGAGGTTACCCGGAGGATTGTGGACCCCTGGATTACAGCACTTCTGCCATACTCGGAAGTGCTGCCGGAAGAAATTCAAGGCACACCCGGAGTGCTTCTGGGTGCTCATGTGGCACTTCCGCCACACCAGGAAGTGCCACCAGAAGATCATCGCAAAGCACCTGGAGCACATCCAGGGCGTTATAAAAGGGGCCGCCTCACTCCATTAGTCGAGCCAGAGTCGGGAGGCAGAGGACAGAGCTTGCAAGAGAGGAGTGAAGGTGGCAGAAAGAGAAGAAGGAGGAAAAGAAAGAACGGACTGAGTATTTGGCTGGTTAGAGCTTTGTGTGGAGATGATAAGGCGTAAGGAATAGTAATCGTGTGGGATTTTGGACATTTGGTGTCTGTCTGTTTACGGGGGCTGAACTTCCACCATACATAGCAGTACCATTAGTGGTCCTCCTTGATCAATGCACTTGTTTGCACGTTCCTTCAACTTCTTTTGGAAATGTTGTTGAGCTCCCTTGTCACTGCACACTGAATTTCGCCCACTGTTTGAAAATGCCACCCTTTTAAGGGAAATTTTAACTCGGGCAAGAGAAAGTAGTTGGCAGGTGCAGGATCTGGCGAGTAAGGTGGGGGGTGAAGAACTGCAACGTTCCCGTTCGCCAGAAACGTCTTTACAATTGCAGCGTTACGAGATGGCGCGTTATCGTGAAGAAGGAACCACTCGCTGGATTGGAATTTGGCTGCTCTAACTTGTCGAATTCTCTTCAGTAGCCGATCCAAAACACCCATGTAGAATGCTACATTTACTTTCTGCCCTTGAGGGTCAAACTCTCGATAAATTGCATGTTATATGAAGTATAGTAATATGTAGTTCCGGTATCAGCACTCTTTTAAAGATAGATACTTTAAAAACAACTCATCTAAAAACTTTTGGGTCACACCTTGAACATACACACTGTAGCAGACGGCTGGGATGCCTCAACAGTGGAAGGACCTGGGGAGAGAGCTTATTCAGGGCATTACCTCTCCTGGAGTGCCAGGTGGCTGCCCCACTGGGTTGCAGCAGTGCCTCAGACTCCCACAGGGCTCCCTGGGAATTGGAGCCTGTAGCAGCCCTGCTGGGTTCTGTGGGTGTTGCCAGGGGGCACCACAGGAACTGTTGAGCCCTGTGTGCCAGCACTGCCGTCACTCCCAGAAGTGCTGCTGAAAGAAGGCCGTGGGACACCTGGAGCACTTCTGGGTGCCCTATGAAAGGTACCACTACTCCAAGAACCAGAGTTGGGAGAATGTAGACAAAGCTTGCTGGAGGAGGAGTGGAGGCAAAGACAGAGAAGAAAAAGGGAGAAGAAAAGAGTGTTTGTGCTGTGTTTTGGATGCTGTGAACTGTGCTGTACAGGTGGGAAATGGGAGAAAGCGTTTCCCACAAGGAAAAAGTAAAACAATAAAAGCATGTGTGCTAAACGTACGTCCTGTGTCTGTCTGTATCGGGTTTGAGTGGCAGGAGCGCCCTCTGCAGGCCACAACACACACATACATACACAGGGCCTTCCATAATGTCTGGAACAAGGACATATTTCTTCTTGATTTCCCGCTCTGCTCTACAGTTTAAAATTACAAATCAAACAGTTCCGACATTGCAGACTTTCATTAGAGGTCATTTGCGTACATTCCGGTCACATGACCCTTTTACTACATGGTTCCCCCCATTTCAGGGCACCCTAAAGTTTGGACAATTGGTGTCACAGGTGTTTGTGGGTTTCATGGCTTCATAAGATGCCTTAGCTTGCTTCTACCCTGTAGAGACTATAGTCGACATTGTTCAATATGAAGACAAAGAATGACAAAGAAGCCATCATGAGACTGAAGAACAAGAATCAAACCATCAGAGACTTCAGTAAAATCTTAGGATGACTGAAATTAACTGTCTGGAATATCATGAAGAAGAAAGAAGACACCAGTGAGCTCAGGAATCACAAAGGGACTGGTAGGCCAAGGAGGACCTCCACTGCTGATGATGGAAGAATCCTCAATATGGTCAAGGAAAAGCCCCCAACGCCTGTCCGAAAGACTAGAGACAGACTTCATGAGGCCAATGTGGACGTGTCTGAGACGACTATCACAAACAGAAACACAGAGGAAACACCGCAACACGCAAACCACAAAAACAGGATGGTAGATTACGGTTTGTGAAAAAGGACTTGAAAGATCCTGAAGAATTCTGGGAAAAGGACAGGCAGACAAGGCAGAGATGAACCTCATCAGAGTGCAAAGAGCGAGAGCAAAGTGTGGAGATGACAAGAAGCTGCCCGAGATCCAAAGCAGACCACCTCCTCTGGTAAACATGGCGGTTTGAGCATATATGGCTGCCACAGGTCCTGACTGGCACATTTTTCTTCATTGATGAAGGAATTGCAGACGGCACAAGGAATTCTGAGGTGTGTAGAAACATCTGATCTGCTCAAGTTCTACTAAAGGCCTCCAAACTCAGTGGGACTTCATCGTACAACAAGATAAAGAGCTAAACAGACTGCTGAGGTGACACACAGGAGTTTATCAAAGCTAAAAAAAATGGAAAATCTTCAGTGGCCAAGCCAGTCACCCAATTTCCATCCACTTGAGCAGGCCTTCCATATGCTGAAGAGAAAACCTAAGGGATACAAATCCCCCAAAACAAGCAGGAGCTGAAGATGGCAGCATCTGGCAGCACCTGCTGATGTTTGTGAATCACAGACTTCAAGCACTCATTGCACGGTCATCCTAAATACGAAGGCTACTTTAATATAAAAGTATATAGAAGGAGTCCTGCGCTTCATTCATTTAATAAGTAGCTATTATTAACAGATAAAAGTAGTAGTGATAATAATACAGAAATGAAGAATAAGAATGGAAATATATTTATTACTAATAGTTCATTGTTAATAACTTTCAAAATATCAAAAACAAATAATGGCTGGGTTATTCATTTCCTAAGTGGTGTTTCATAACAATTCCTTTCTATTTTGCTTATCAGTGAGACGCGCCTCCTGTTGCTTTCTCTTTAGTGTGTGCAGACAACAATGACTCCAACATGTGAGGCCTACGGTGGACTCCCTTCACTTTCTGCACATTTTATTGTGTTGGAGATTTCATTTGAATTGGACACATTTGCCATTTTTGCTCATCGATAGAAACACTCAGTAACCCATAATGGCAAACTTATTCTCAGAAAGGTTTGCAAATGCAATAAAAATCTAAAAACTGAAATCTCTCCTTCCTAGATGTACTCTGACCCTTTGCTGTTGCACTCCGCATGGTGCTCGGGTCCTTCCTGTTTGCTTTAATTCTCCTTGAGATGTTTCTAGAACTTGGCTGGTGTCCACCTATGGCCAACTGAATAGAATGGACAGCATTTAGAAAGGCTCAGGTAGACCTGTGCATAGAAGGTCCCACAATCCACAGGACAAAACCCAAGCCATAAAGTCCAAATAGACTTCCAAACAGATCAAACTGTGGTGAGGCACAGATCAGGGCGAATTTCTAAAGCTTTGAGTCTTCCCTGGAGCACTGTGGCCTCAAGAACAGTGAAATGACAGAAGTTGGGAACCACCAGGAATTAAGTAACATGGAAATAAGGTCCTTAGTCAGGGAAGTGACCAAGAACCCAGTGGTCACTCTAGGAGAACTTCAGAGGTCCTCTGTTTAGATGGGAGAACCTGTCAGACACTCCTTCAATTAGATTTCATTATTAAAGAGATGGAAGACACCCTTGAGTAAACGGCATGCTATGGACTCTGAGAACATTAAGTAAAATGGTCTCTGCTCTGAAGAGAGGAAACCCTCAATTTCCCAGTTATGTTAATTTTTCATTTTCTGACAGTGACTTTCAGTAGCTTAAAGGTATAACACTTCAACAGGAGCTCTGTCCAGGTCCAAAATAAACGCCTCCTTCTAGGGACCGCCCATTTTTAATAGCATCACAGAGGGTGCGGAGCCTTCTCCAGGTGTCATCCAGAGATGTTCTTCTTAGAACTGTGGCATCAGCACTTCCTCTCATCCCAAGGTGGTATCACTTACCTTTTTGGTACCTGAAAGGTGGTCCCCAGTCCCCAGGACTGGATGGAGAGGTGTTCTTGGGCACAGGGACAATGGTGGACCTATTGAAGCAAGCCGGGACTACAGACACAGGGTTGGAGAAACACAGGAGCTAGCTGGTTAGCGCATGAGCCGCAATGCCATCAGGGTAGGCAGCTTTTCTGGTGTTCAGACACGCCAGGGCTCTCCTCACTCTGGGCTCAGACACAGGAAAAGGTTGGTTACCTCTAGTTGGGGAGGTCATAATAGCTCAATCTGCCGTGCCAATGTCATCTGGCATCGAACTGTGCAGGGAATAAGTTGAGCTCCTCTGCTAGAGTAACATCTATGTTCCCCGGTGTAGTACACGGTGATCTTGATGCTTTGCCTGGTCCATCCAGCTCCCGCACCCTCTCCTTGTATTGTTCATTCACCTGCTTCACCAGCCATCTTAAACTGTATGACACATTATTCCCCTTTGTGGCTGAATGTCCGTCAATAAGTTACAATTTCACCCTCGTACAACACTTGTTGAGACAGGGTCACCAAGAAAACATGGTACACATTTCAGTAAAAACTTTTTATTATTATTGTTTTCATTATCATCATTATTCAAGTTTAGATGTAACAGGCATCTTTGCTGGCTGTAATGTGATTTACATGAAATAGAAAATAAGACAGTAAAGCGTCTAGCGGTCAGAAGAAACGGAGGCGAGTCTTGGATATGTCGTAAAGGCAGCAGAGTTACACAAAGCGTTCTAGTCTGAGACTCTAACTTTCAGATCAGCTTCGGACATTCAGAAAAACAAACTCTTTTAAGACTTCTTCATCTGTTTGATTTGTTTTTTTTTTTTTTTGGGTGGGGGGTGTTATTATAATACATGAAATTATTGACCTGACTTGTTACAAAAGGTTTCACGGTTTGCAATTTCAACTGAAATGTCCACTAGTAATGTCAATGCGGCATTTGGGTTGAGGCGTCCATCTTTTTTGTGACAGGTTGAGTCATAAAGCACTTTGAGGCGGCGTTCAGGACTAAAGGCACTATATACTGTAGCACATGAACTGAGCAACACAAGGACCCACACGAAAAAAGGCCGACCTGTGAGAAGCGCTATACAGCACAGTGACTGAGGTCAAAAGGGGACTTTTATTAGAAGACAGCAGGGTGGGCGTGAGGAGGGTAAAGCTTTTCTTTCCAAAATAACCATTTGGCTCGAGATTCGAAATTCTGAGATGAAACAAATGATAAAAGTGAAACACGATGGGGGCATCTGCACATCCCACAAACTGCCAATCTAACGTAATACACTCGACTGGGGTCCTGAAGAGAAGATCAAGAGGTCCAAATTGATGTTTAACGAACACACATTCCCAATAAAGTGAGGACTTCCTACACTGAACCATCGTACAGATCACAGCTGATACATTTTGCTTTTCAAAAAAAAAACAAATTTCCAAAGCGATCCAAACGATTGTTTATTAGCGGCCATTCAGTGGCAATGATTGCTCATGAATGTGTTTTTCAAATATTTGAAAAGTGGAGATTGTCAAATCAGGCTGGCGCACAATTGTTCTCCGCCGACATTGTCTTAGAAAGTTAAAACATGCGGCGCTGACGAAATGCTTAACAACGTGCGTGGGATATGTAAAGCGAATTTCAAGACCGATAATTTAAAAACACATAAGAGGCGCGAAGGGAAGTCGGGTTGAGGTAGTTTACTTATCACTTCTCTCTGTGCCTGTGGGCTTGCTGGTCTCAGAAAATCAAAATACAGATGCAATATTTCTGACAATTCACGAAAACATAGAAAAGGTAAAACCGTCGTCGTTAGTAATAAATAACGTATGAATAAATGGAAGGACGTACCATGACAGACAGTCAATGAAAACACCACTACACTAGCCAGAGATTTATACGTTCTACCAGCCCCACGTTTACAGTACATTTATGCAGCTCACAATCTTCAGAATGTCATCAATGTCCTCTCGGTTACAAGATTTGTAAAATTCCGTCTAGTGTTTTGATGCGTTCATGAGAGTAAGTGAATAATTATCCGCATTTTTTAATTATCCACATTTTATCTTTTCATTTGGGCTGGCTGTACAGTTTTCTCTAGGTGGACACGTGGTGATGTCTGTGGATCAGGTAAAGTTTCGACCTCAACCGGTGAGTTTCTCCAGTTGTTTGCCAGGTGATAACATAGCCACTCCGCTATCCAAAGAAGAGCCACAAGTATCCATAGGAGGCTTTCTGCACAATATGGAGACAATCTTTTACTACGGTTAGAAGGATTGAGAAGTTCAAAAATGGTTGTGGAAGTACGAGGGGACGTTAAGAAAGTTTCTGCACTTTTATATTTTCATTGGAAACGGTGAAGGCAGGAGGAATAGTAATTGGTCGTGTCTGAGAGTGTCATGTGACGGCGTAAACTGCATCGCAAAGGAAGGTGACTATGTAGTAAAGTGATATAAGTTGCTTTTGAAATTCTTAATAAATAGAGTTTAAAAAAGCGCGGAAACGTTTTGAGCGTCCCTCGTATTAAGCATGGAGAAGGCGCAGGGTTCCCATCCACGTTCACTACCAATGACAACATCGAGCGAGTCTGTACCACGATTCCGATGAACAGAGGAATATTTTTGGCCCCTGATACACCTTCAGTCCACCAAAAAAACGGCTCATGGGTGGTTGCTTGTCTTTGGTGCAACTGGAGAACAGAGCGCCCATGACTCTTCCTATTAAACAAGGAGATACTGACTGTTGAAAATCGAAACTTTACCACAGTGAGTACAGACACACCAGGCGTCCACATGGCTGTACGGCGAATGCAAAGAAAATGATCACAAAAGTGTGAAAAATTATTGACTTACTCTTGTTAGATGAGAAAAGTTAATTGTAGTGTTTAAGTCTGAAACGTTCCAACAATTTGTCCTAGAGGTTTAATGGTGTTGAAAGCGATGCTAATTGTATTATGAGTAAGAAAAGAATACAACATCCAGTGTCTCATGCCAGCATCTCCAAGAGATGTCCACCTCTGAGGATGTCCACTTAGACAACTAGAAACCACAATAGATGACTGACCACATGAATCGCTCAGGACTGTTCATCCCAAAAACACCACATGCTCTCCTAATCTTTGGTTCATTCAGGAAAAATCTCCTCAGCTGTCATGCACGCAAGTTACAGGAGCGTGTCAGAAGATCTGAACAGGAAGTGAAATGGGAGACACAGACACCAACCTCTCTTCCTTATTCCTAGAGTGGAGGACAATCCTACAGAACGAGTGACCTCACTGCCGGCGTGCTTCACAAGCTCCGCCTCTTCCTGTCTCAACCATAGGAATAACCCGAGCCAAAGCTGGAAGTTGACGATCGGAGCCACACTAGCCCAGCCATTTATTAGGAGCTTTAAAGCGTACCTAAAATTCAGAGCACTTTTGTCGGGGTTGGATTTTCCTTTTTTAACGTTTACAACATAGAACATAAGAAATCTGACAAACGAGAGGAGACCATTCAGTCCATCAAGTCTGTTTGTTTAGCTAATAGCTCAGCTGTCCCAACATGTCATCCAGTTTCTTCTTAAAGGTCGTCCAGGTATCTCCTTTCAAGTAAATGCCTTGGTAGTCTTCCACAACACTTTATGTAAAGAAGAGCTTCCAGGCTTCAGTGCTAAATGCGGTCGTCAAGTACGTGAGTCAATGTTAAGTTGAAAGAATTCTGCCTGATCTCCTTTACCGATGCCTATAAGTATTTTGAAGACCTTCATGAGATCCTCATGCACTCTCCTCTGCTCGAGACTAAAAAGGTTTAATTACAGAAGAATGAAAGAAAATTGACAAACGAGAGGAGACCATTCAGTCCATTTGTCTCTCGTTTGTGTCGCTAATAGCTAAGCTGTCCCAACATCTCATCCTGATTCTTCTTAAAGGTGGTCAAGTTTTCTGCTTCAGCTCCATGTCTTGGTTGTTTGTTCCAGAGTCCCTTGACTCTGAGCTAGCACTGCTGCTATTAAACGGGGTGCTCGGTGGAGACGCCAAGCCTGTTCTATTTCTGCATGGCTCATACTTTATCGTTATGTTGTGATAAGACAAACACGAAACATCAAACGGACATCCACGCTTCTTCAAAGTTCGACGGACCTCTCCTCGGTCTAACGCCCTCACGTTCTCTCCTGCTCTGCATTAGCCGTTAAGCAAAATAAGCATGTGCTTAGGGCACCAAAGGAAAAGGGGCACCACTGAATTTCTACCCCCCCAGTCAAAGGAAAGGGGGCACCAATGAATTTCTACCCCCCCCCAGTCAAAGGAAAGGGGGCACCACTGAATTCCTACCCCACCCCCAGTCTTTCACTACCACACTTGACTTTCACCGAGTTTTTTTGTCATTTTCCTTACCTGCCGTGTTCAACTTTAGACTGCACTACTCAAATAAAAGGTTTACTTTTGCATAATCCGTGGCTAAAGTTCAAACGTTTGGTTTAAAGGTGTTGTCAGATATCACATTTGTTCCCGTCCCAGTTTTGCTTTCGTCGAGTGTAAAAACAGCTGGCTTGTTCTGGCGAGCATTTAACTCACCTGCCCGATATGTGTAATAAACCCGTCACCTTTAAGCTCTTTATTTTATTATTTCTTTTACTGATTTGTCACATAAGCAAGGTCATTTAAATCTCTTATTTCACTTTTCAGCACTTACTAAGTCTTAATGTCTTGACAGTTAAGCAATGGAAGCTCTAAATGAGGGCATCATTGTTGAGCTGTGCTGAATCCGGCCCTGGTTCTCTTTCTTTCTTCGCAGCTGCCAATGAACCTTGCTCCCTCTTAATGGACATTGTATTCAATGGCTCTTAACTTTTGCAGACCCACAATTCCACCATCCCTGTGATTAAGTTAGTATGATAGAGAGTTGTGGGAGCTGTTGTGGGACCGTTATAACCCAACTCGCAGCAATGGGGGCGCGCAGAAAGTTCCTACGACTCACTGTGGTTCTCGTAAGAGGATATAAATGAAGGCTACAACTGGGAGTCGTACAAAAGCTGTGTAGTGTGAAGTCTTATACAAATTAAGGCACTACACCCACACTTCCATCAGAAAATGTATGCATTTTTACTTTTCTCGGCGCTCTGATCCCATCAGATCTGCTAGTAATAAGTAATGGAATGAGCTTTTTCAGTAGTTATCGGTAACACTAACAAGGGCCAGACATTATGTGAGCCGTCCTACTGGTTCTCCAGGTTTCTTATCAGTGATTGCTACGCTCACGTCGAGTCACCAAACAGACTTTTCATTTGCTGGGATGTGCGCCTTGCATTAAATCAACATGTGTAAATGTCCTGTGCAATGCAACACGTTCACATGCTATTGGAGTTTTCGAGGCCCCGAGTGGAGATGTTTTACCTTCCGACTTCAGTGAGTTCACGTGAGTTTGCGGTCGAACTACTTGGAGACACATGAGGGTGCTTGCTCTGCAAAAAAAAGCAATTAAATTGTCATTTCTTTGTCTGAAAATAAAGAGCAAACAAGACTTATTACATATGTACTTAGCCCGGAAATGACATATTTGCGGACAAATTTGGAGCTAACTAATGTCGCTCACACACACGGACTTTTGGTAACAGAAAATGTGGGTGTTAATTAGGGTGGAATGTTTATTTACTCCGTGTTTGCGTCCCTCTTTAGCGCAGACCAATTGCAGGCTAGAGAAACCTGACATCACTTCCTCCGGGAGGTCCGCCTCTTCTGGTTTGTCAAGATAATAACAAACCTAAAGCTGTCATTTGATCGCATGAGCACACCCAGAGCAGAAGTCTGCATTTTCTTAAACGACCCACCAGAGGACGCCAAAACCTCAATTTGCCACAACTGAGCGACTGTCTAGTGGTTATAACGATCTTCGCTTTCTCTAATTTGCAATACTGTGTAATAAAGCTGGAACTGTAAAATTTCAACGGACTTTTATGTTTATATTTCACACTACGTTTTAGTTTACACAATTGATTAAGGTGAAAGGTCAGCATTATATCACAACTCGGGAAAACCCGGGTAGCTTTGCTTTCTCTAAATCATCTCAAATTTGGTAAATTCTCAGAAAATAAGAACAGTTTAATTATATAGAACTTCTATTTGCTGGATTGTACCAAAGGCAATTAATAATTTAGCTCTAAAATTTTCATAAAGTTAAAAAAGTGTGACAAATGGGTGTATATGCTGAGGAATTCGATCAGGTTGTCATCCTCCTCCTCTCCAGGAGACGGCAGAGGTGGGGACGAAACGCGAGTCGCTAGATTTACAAGAAGTTCTACTTTGAAGCTAAAAGAAGATCTCCATACAGCCGGCGGCGACTCATCTGCCTGCTAGCTAAGGAGGGGCTTCTTCATGGAGAACCCCTTTGCCTACAGTGGGTATCTCCTTCCTCTAAAGTGACCGTACGTTTGTCTATGTTATCGAAACCATTGGGACTACTCTGTGTGAGACAGGCGAGTAACAATTCCTTAGCTCTGTGTGCACATGGCAGGCACTTGGAATTTCAGCTTGCAGTGGTATTTCTGGATGAGCTCATTAAATTTGTTCATTTCGTAGATGTCAGAATTGTGTTACACCTCTGTGAATTCAAGCAACAAACTGATAACCAAATTCTCCAACTACAAGCAATATACTCAGGTGTTCACGTGAAATTTCTTACTTCAAAAACTTGTAAAGCTCATCGCAGACAAAAACCGTTAAGTAGTGGATGATGATGTACGAAGATTTAAATCGTTTTTTTATTTATAACATACAATTTGTGTCGTTTCTTCCTTGTAAAGCGAGTGTTTGTCAGTAAAACAGCAGTAATGAAAACTAAAGTGCATCCATAAAGCTTTTCCACTCCTTATCACGCTGCTAATAGGTTTTACAGATGATGGCTGGCTCCTCGTCGGACCAATAAGAACTGGTAGTACTATTACGCATTCCAAGTTCAGTTTTGGACATTTTGAAAACTTTACCGCATTTTGAGTTTTTTTCTTGAGTGAAGTTTAGCAATTCTCATAAACTGAAAGAGGTTTTAACAAATGGATTTCGTGATGGCCTTGTTTTGTAAACGTATTCTGAGGATCGATTCCAATATCTTTTGAAAAATGAACCGAGCGCATATCGAAAATTCTGACATTAAGTACGCGTTTATTATGTGAATTTCCTATCTTTTGTTCCAATTTCAGGTTTGCTATAAACTGAACATAATTCTCGTAAAGTTACATATAGTTTTAGTGTATCGACTCTGTGACTTTTAGTCCTATGCCATACTGTATGAACCCAATCCAGGGACAGGTCCTTATATTTACTCACGAAACAGAATGGAGAAATTTGGGAAATTTGATTAAATTAGCGACTGAGTTTAACAGCAATTTCACACAGCGGAAACACATTTTGAGTAAAGATTCAAGTATTAATTTATGAACAGACAGAGTGAATTTTAGACATCGATATGGATGTTGTGACCTTAAATACAAATAAAACCGTCATCTGTTTCCATGTGTTCATTTGCTTGCCAATCACTCAAACACAGCTCGACTGATTTTCACGTAATTTTGTATATGCGTTGTTGTTGGTCCAAATTAAAATGTAGGCTGCACGTTGTATTGAGAAGAGGGACTGAAATGGGAAGAGGGCCGCCAAAGTGGAGACTACAATTCCCATGAGGCAGCAGTGGTGTGCTGAGGCTGATGGGAGAACACCGGAATCAGCACGCACAGATTTCCGTATCGGTGAGACTTGTTGTACCTGCCCTAGATGAGATCCGTTTTCTTGTGTAATTGCCTTGCTGAATTACAGCTTTTATCGAAGAGGATGTCTTTTTGTCTCACCGTGGGTGGTGTTTCGCCGTGTTGAATTTTCAAAAGACATTCTCGACCCCGTTTATTTATACCCACTAGTAAAGCATACTAAAAGAACAGATCCAGCGCTCAACTCAAACATGGACACAAGTTTTGAGAATTGAGTTTTCCGTTTTTGTTACTGAACAGACACATTTCAAGTATAAATTCGAAAAATGGAGTGAAAGGGATTTTGGGTGTTCTCATAAATTCAGCATGCTGCGATTTATATGGACTTTTTGTCCTTCGATCAATTTTTAAAATGCATAAGCATTTTCCAAGACTAAACGCGCAGTCTCAATTTGAAAACATTGGTTGTGTGGATGGAACGGCTTTTGGAAATTTGCTCTTAAATTCTGAACGTCCTCCTTCTATATTAAGACATCTCCTTAACTTATAAGCGATAAGAAAAACATAAAAACTCCTTACAACTAAAGACTGTTATTCTCAAGCTAGGAGTGAGTGAGTTTTTAAAAAGGCACATTAGAACGCTCCTATAAAGTGTAACTTCGATGTGTCCAATGTGCCTAGCGTACATTCAGTCTTTTACAGCATCTTTGGATTTCTAAGAGCCTTTTGATCTCGTATTTGCCTTTTGCATGTTTAATCCGGACATGTAAAACTTGTAGCCCCGATTTCAAAAAGCTCAAAATGCAAGCACAAAGGCAAAACACGGACTACAAATGGGCAGCATCAGCGACATCGGGCCTCCTTCTAATGATTTCTAGCCCCATTAGAATAAGATTTCCTCATCATGGGCACCTAACTAGCTGCCTAATAACAATTCCTGATATTAATATAACGCGTGGGAAGGAAAACATTTGCGTACATCTATTGTGGCAATGATTTGTGTTATCATGAGACACTTAGATAGGATGAAAGGCCGAGCAGTTGGGCAGGATTCTCTCGTACAGCGTGACAATCTGATTGGCCAGTAGCACAATCTGCGTGAATGTCACTTGACCTACTCACTGACCACTGCTTTGCCCTTTCAGCTTCTTGGGCCACCCCCTAAGGTCAAGTCTACTCAGTGCCCACAAACTGAGCGAGCAGGGTACGTCCACACTATTACGCCTTCATTTTAGATGAAAACAAGCTCCGGCCACACTAACATTTTTACATCATTTGCGAAAGTATCACTGCCTACACTAAAATGACCGAAAAATTCATAGGACATAGCTGTTTGCTTACATTGGACATGCGTGCATAAGTGGAAACAGGGAGAGAAGGTGTCCTCCTTGAAAGTATTACTACGCCGCCGACCACGGGATTTATCACAAAGCTGTAGTGACCAGTAAATGATTGGCTTTTAACACACGCCTGCAGCATTCAAACTGGACAAAATGCAATTTAGATGAAACCAACTCCTCTACGCCTGCTATGATGGAATATGGATTCTTCTGTTAAGGGTGACCGGTCAGGGAATGAGACGTTGTAACATGCAGAATCCCATCAGCAAAAGGGTCACATGATAAGCATGAATCAATCAGAGTTTGCATTTTCAAAACTCACCCGAAGGTAGACCTTGGAAGAAAACTCCAAGGTACTGTCCACAACTCCGAGACCAGATATTGCAATTTGGTCCACGGGCGGAAAGAAGATCATCCTAGTTAAACAAACAGCACCATGGGAAGAGGTCTGGGAGAAAGCATAAGAGAGAAAAGTACCAGCAACTCGTCCAGAATAAGGGCTGGACAACATGGCTGATCATGCTGGGATGTTGGGGATTCCCAGCTCAGTCAGTGTATGGAATCTGTTGACAAGAACTGGAGTGAGAGGCCATGAGAGAAAAACTGGGAGAAGGGGTGGAAAGAGACTCCTATTGGCTTTGGTTCAGGGGAAGGGACTTTAGCTGGAAAGTCAGGAGGAAAGGGGCAGCGACTGACCTCCAACTGGAGAGTGTTGGGTCTAAAGGGTCGAAACACTCCTTGAATGGTGCTAACCACTTGATGACCTCTCTTCCTGCCTAAGAGTTCATCCATTCAAACTGGTTGTAGGAGGGCAGCATTTACATACATCCAAATGCAGGTAATTTCAGAAATACACGGCCCCGGAGAGCATTTTCAAAAGTCTCCATTTTTAGGGCTGCTGTGGACGGAAGGTGAAAATGATGTTGTGAGGTGGCTTCACTTTCTAATTTTTCTAGACCCCCTCGGGAGTATCTTTCAGCAGTTTTTTTTTTTTTTTTTTAATTGGACTTCTGCTTAACGTTTTGAAATTTATTTTACGTTTGTATTTACCGTTTGCTTTGTTCGCCATTTTGTGATGTCATTGTTGGGATGCTACTCAGTTTGTTATGGTCATGTGGGCCACAACATCAATTGCTGTTTACGAGGAAGGGTTTCTTTTTTGGGCCATCTTCTATCGGAGTTGCTGGATATATCCCCCTAAGCCTATTTAGCATTTATTAACGCTTATTAAATTTAGCATTTACTAAATTTGTGATCTCCTTTTTATGAACGACTTCTGCAAGTACCTTTTTGAGTTCGATTTTTGCTTCCTCTGAAAGTACGGCTTGATTTTCCTTTATTCGCCACATGTAATTTTTGTACTTGGAATTTGCAGTTTTCTGCTTACCCCAATTTGTTCCCCAGGGAGTTTTGTTTTTGGGGGGGTCAGCTATTTGTATAGCGCCCCTGGAACGATTGCAAGTTAAAGAGCCTTACTCAAGGGCCCAACAGAGTAGCATTTCTTCTATCACGACCAGGATTCGAAACTGTTCCTGCTGACAATCCAAGCGTGTATTTTGGCTGCATCTCATTTTCTGGTCCTGTCCTTAAAAACGTTCACTTTCTCTTCCTAGTCGATACAAACGGAGATTAATGTCCCCGTTTTTTCAAAAGAAAACGTAGTAGTGTGGACGTCATGCCCGACATTAAACTGTAAACCACGTGACGGCCGACTCCGACTGAAATCTTGAAGTTGAATGACTTCTACTATTTATCCCCAAACTGTAAAAAAAAAAAAACGTGTAAACATGTGTACTTGTAAAAGCGCCATGGGATGAGGTTCATTCTAGAAAGGTGCAATGTAAAATATTCAAATATATTTTTTGCCCTGAGCGCTAAGGCCCAGAGTTGAAATAATTGGGAGTGTGTAGCTGTGACGATGAAGTGCAATACTAACAAAGAAAGCAAGTTAAAGTGTTTGCTGCCGTAAAGCCCCACCAGTACACATTGATTTCATTCTCAAATGTGTCAACAGAAGCACAAAGCAGGGAAAGAATATTAAAATGAGCATACAGATATATATCATTACAAGCATAACAATAAGTATTAAGAGCGTAAGAGTAAAAAATACATTGCTTGGAATGAATAGTGCTAAACTTCTGTTTTTTTTTTCTGTTTAGGCATAAAAATATTTTCATTTCCTTCTTATTAAAAAAAAAAAAACACACACTCAAATCCATTTATTTCATATTTGCAATTCTTATCTTGATGCCAAAAAAAAAATAAAATAAAATAAAAATAGCTGACCTAAGAAAACGTTTGCTTCATTACCTTGCTTTTCTATATTTGAAAATGTAAACAGTGACGCAGAACCAGAACGTCGGCTCCAGATCAAATGATGTAAATTCTTTGTTGCATACGTATATAGTAGAAAATATTTTTATACAATATATCAGGCACCAGTATTATGAAATGTTCTACATTATTAACAATTAGAAAAATATCTTTTTTTTCCCTATCGCATCAATTTTTTTTATTTTTTTTTTTTTATTTGTAGTAAAATAAGGTTTGTTTCCCAGCAATGGAGGCAGCAGCTTGTAATCCGTAAAAATGCTACTTAGGGCTGTAAATATCAGCATAAACAACACTGAAACTACAATTCCAGAAAATAAGGATGGACCAAATAATAATACAAAAAAAAAAAAAAAAAGAAAAAATGCAAATGAGCATTTTTGTGTTTTCCTTCACTGGAAATGAAAAGTTACCGAAGCGTTCGTATTGGTGAATTCCCTGAGGGCTTTACGCAATGATATGTGTTCCTTTCTATTCCGTACGATAATTAGTGTTCAATTAGTTATATTGCAACAACCGCTGTGTTATGATACAAAAAAAGAAGTCATTTATAGAAAGCGTAACAGGAGTGTTTTTTTTTTTTTGTGGATGGTACCGTTGTTTAAGACAGACTAGCGAGCCTGAGTTTAACGTTCTGTATTAAAGAATAAGAGAAGAGAATAAAACGACTGGACGGGTGACTGCTATCCTCTTATACATGGAGAGCTTTATCAATTCTTAAAGTGTCAACACATCTAATGCATCTAAGGGGGTAAAGGTACCGGCCTGCAAATTCAGTACAAGCTTCTGCTTCGCTGCAACAAACCTTATTTGCCTCATTGATTTCTCTAAAATTGTGCTAAGAAGTGCTGCATTCTGCTCATTCCTTGGACTTGCCGTTCTTTTCAGCCTGTGCAATATTCCGGTGCAGACCCCTCTGGATGTGAGTTGTAAAGTCATACTTGTCTGCACACAAGTGATGGCATATGCTGCACTGAAACGGCCCGCTGTCGCCATGGCAACTCATATGCAAAGCGTACATCACCTCGTCGAGAAAGACGATGCCACAGTGAACGCACTTGGTTGACAGCTCGTCTTGAGTGCTTCTGTCAACCTTTTCAGTTTTTGCGACATCCACCGGCCCCTCTTCCTTTGCATTCGTCGGCACGTTGCACTTCTCCTTGGTGGCTCCATTTGTCGTCGGGCCTGGCCTGGAATGCTTAATCGCCAGATCTAAGGGAATGTCATTGTCTGAGCTAATGGCTGAAAAGTGTGGAGGCAAGCCGAAGGTGGGATAAGGCACAAAGCTTTGGCAAGGACTTGGCAAGCCAGGCACGTGGCTTAAGTAGTGTGGGTTGCCAGGAACAGACATTTTGTATTTAGTCCAGAATCTAAGCCAGTCGGCGTCGCTGTGCAAGTCTTGGTGTATAAAAGGAAGTCCAATCAGCGGGTACTGGTATTTCTCTATTGGGCTCCCCGGTGGAGAGTAATTGGTGTGCTTCGAGGGCCTCATATACTTCTCGATGGGACTCCCTCGTTCTGAGCTTCCTTTGCCCTCTACGGACGTCGAGCCGTTTCCCACGTCTCCACCGCTTTCCTGAGGACTTTTTATGTGTATGTGCAAAGGCTGCATCCTTTTCTGGATCTCCAGAGTCTGGGTTACTAATAAGGCCTGTTGAGTCGTGTGGGGCTTCGTCACGGAGCTGAACGTCTCCATCTTGCCCAGGTTTGAAGGCTGATGAATTTCCGGCTGAGGCTCGTCGACTTTCCGCTCCAGCGGGCTGCCGTTCACGTGCTCTTCGCTGTTGACCCTCTGCTGCTTGCTCAGCTGCTCTGAGGGCAGTGCATCGGCATTAAGGCGCTTTCGGGTGCGTCTGCGAATGATCTGCTCGCCGTTGTTTTGCTTGATGATGTTCAGGGGTCTCGGAGTCTAGAAGGGAACAGGACACAAAAAAAAAAGCATTAGTTAAGGCTCGCATGTTTGAGGAGAAAGAAATGAACCCAAAATGACTACAACGATAATGAAACGAAAAACGGGGGAAACTCAAAAATTCCTGGAGTCGGTCAGTCGCATGAGAGCAAAAGGAGATGAAGAGGAGACCTGACTGAAGTGTTTAAAATGATGAAGGGAATGAGTCCAGTGGGTCGAGACGGTGACTTTAAAATGAGTTCATCAAGAACACGGGGGGACATTTGGAAACTTGTGAACCAACATTAGGACGTTCTTCATTACACAAAGAACGCTAGACACTTGGAATAAGTGGCCAAGTAGTGTGGGTGACAGTAAGACTTTAGGGACTTTCAAAACTCAAACTGATGTCATTGTGGAGAAATTAAGTGGACAGGACTGGTTAGCTTTGTTGGACTCCTGAAAGATGACACGAATACCAAATGACTATTCATTCTTTACATGCAATAATTTAGTCATTAGTGTAGTCCATGCTGTTACCGTGATATTGGGCGCGCTAACAATCACCGCACTCTTCTCACGACCATTAACTGGCCCCAGTTTACTGGTAGATTTTGGAGCTGGGAAAAAACAATCAACCGTTTCCATTATCAAAAAATACTGATGGCGCGGTGGATATCCCATTTGAAATCAACATAATGATTCCCATAAGCACTGCTTTGGGTCACAATGATGGCACATTTTGATCAAACGTGCTGAATGCGGTCACGTTTGTAAAAGCTCCATGCTGGCAGACCAACATTTTCAGAAAAGATGAGCCAGAGTTGTGCATAGGAGCCCATGGGGTGCACTGAACATCACAGTCATCTCGAAATGACAACCGTTTAGATTGCTTCCCTTATTTGTGGGTGAATGTAAAATGCATAAGCAGAAAAAAAAAACATTTCAGCCTGTGGACTGCGTAACTAACTGCTGATATTTTTAGATGTGATGACTTCAGTATCAGACTTGTCCGCACTATCTTGCTACTCGTTTCTGCGCATTTTTAGAAAGATGTGGCCGTGTCTCTAAAAGAAGGAACCGCACTCACTCAGTGAAACAAGAACATCTGAATGTACTGCAGACGTAACTGCAATGAGCATTATTATGTCAGAGCACGACTTCTTCCAACCTCAGAAGAAAAGAAGAAGCTCCAGTCCTTTCTTGGCGGCAAGAAACAGTTAAAGCAGCCAAGTAGAAAGTGAAGTGCAGCATCAAGAGAAATTCCTCAAGTATAGAAAGATGTCAAGCCAGTGGACAACTCGACGTTTGTAGGATTCAAAGAATTTTGGAAGAGCTCACTCTGACACTGATGCTATAATAAGAAGATCCACCAGGTGGCAGTGTTCCTTACAACTTTGTGATTAATGCAAGTTT
Source organism: Polypterus bichir lapradei (assembly GCA_026402145.1). NCBI lineage: Eukaryota > Metazoa > Chordata > Cladistia > Polypteriformes > Polypteridae > Polypterus > Polypterus bichir. The sequence goes on along the minus strand of JANRMT010062845.1, from coordinate 14,158,713 downwards.
TAGAGAAAAAAGGAAAATGAAGAATTACTGAGATGACAGGCCAGTGCAGAGGACACTCAATAATAATAATATCATCATCCTCGTCACCATCATCATCATCATCATCATCTTAATTCTGCTTTTGAGGACTGGAACTATCATGTGCAAATATACATTATTTAAATAGATATACACTGTACATAGATAAAGGTGTGTGCTATGTATACACTTACACACACACACACATATATATATATTAAAAAAACACACACATATATGCACACACACAACCAAATAAAAAAACATTTAAATAAATATCCATCCATTATCCAACCTGCTAGATCCTAACTACAGGGTGGTCCAGATCTAATTATGCAGATCCAGATCATCTGGATGACTTTGATTTATGCGGGGACGATTCCAGTTTGGTGCGAAGACGATTCTTCATGTCGTCAGTTCGCACATTTCTCGATGGTCCGGGATTTTTCAGGTGATTTTCTATGTAATAAACTTAATAAGTTACAGCGTAATGAAAATTGCATAATTAGCTCTGGACCACCCTATACAGGGTCATGGGGGTCAGCTGGAGCCAATCCCAGCCAATAAAGGGCACAAGGCAGGAAAAAAACCCTGGGCAGGGCGCCAGACAACTGCAGATTTAAATACTAAATAAATAATTGTAAAAACTACTAGCAACAATGTCATCGTCATTTTAATTTTGCTTTCGCTAACTGAAACTATCAATAATGTGTGTATACATAAATATATATATCATGTATCTATAAATATATATAAATAAATTGATATACATTGCACATAGATATATAGTGTGTGCATATAGTATATACAAATGTATATTTTATAAATAAAATCACAAACATGTACACACATGTGCACACACACATTCAAAATAAAAATACAATACAGTAAAATAAAATAAATATTAAATAAAAAAGAGCAAAAATTACTATTAATAATGTCATAATTTTTAGTCTACTTTTGCTGACTGTATTCATGTTTTATATTTGGATAGGTGTGTGTGTGTGTATATATATATACACACACACATATAGGCACAGACAACCATAATCATAATATAATATAAAAACAATGTAATAAATATTATTACAAATTACTATTTATAATTTCATCATAATTTTTATTTCACTTTTGTTGACTGAACCTGTCAATAATGTGTATACATACCCATTTGTCTAAAAAAATGTAATATAATGAAATCATTTGCTAAATATGTAAATGTACAAATTATTTTTAATAATATTGTCATTTTGCTTTGCTGAATGAACCTATTGATAATATGTATGTATGTTTTATATTAAATATATCAATATATACACACACACACACTCATATATGCATACAACCAAGAAACACTTGATTTAAATAAGTACTAACTAAATAATTGTACAAATGAATATTAATAATGTCATATGTTAATGTGCGCTTGCTAACTGAACTCTGTCAGTAATGTGTACATATAATATGAGATGTTATGTATGTATATTATTATTATTAGTTACTTGTTTGGCTCGAAAGGAGCTGTGGTATTGTATGAGGAAGTCGGGAGTGGCAGAGAAGTACGTAAGAGTTGTACAGGATATGTACGAGGGAAGTGTGACCGTGGTGAGGTCTGCGGTAGGAGTGATGAAGGTGGGATGACATCAGGGATCGGCTCTGAGCCCTTTCTTATTTGTAATGGGGATGGACAGGTTGACAGACGAGATAAGATAGGAGTCCCCGTGGACTGTGATGTTTGCTGATGACATTGTGATCTGTAGTGAGAGTAGGGAGCAGGTTGCGGAGACCCTGGAGAGGTGGAGATATGAGAGGAGAGGAGTGAGGGTCAGTAGGACCACCAAGACAGAATACATGTGTGTGAATGAGAGGGAGGTCAGTGGAATGGTGAGAATGAGGGGAGTAGAGTTGGTGAAGGTGGATGAATTTAAATACTTGGGATCAACAGTACAGAGTAATGGGGATTGTGGAAGAGAAGTGAAAAAGAGTGCAGGCAGGGTGGAGTGGGTGGAGAAGAGTGTCAGGAGTGATTTGTGACAGACTGGTATCAGCAAGAGTGACAGAGAAGGTCTACAGGATGGTAGTGAGACCAGCTATGGTATATGAGCTGGAGACGGTGGCACAGGAGACAGAGCTGGAGGTGGCAGAGTTAAAGATGTTAAGATTGGCAAAGGGTGTGACGAGGATGGGAAGGATTAGAAATGAGGACATTAGAGGGTCAGCTCAAGTTGGACGGTTGGGAGACAAAGTCAGAGTGGCGAGATTGTGTTGGTTTGGACATGTGCAGAGGAGAGATGAGGGGTATATTGGGAAGAAGATGCTAAGGATAGAGCTGCCAGGCCAGAGGAAAAGAGAAAGGCCTAAGCGAAGGTTTATGGATGTGGTGAGAGAGGACATGCAGGTGATGGGGGTAACAGAACAAGATGACGAGGACAGAAAGACATGGAAGAAGATGATCTGCTGTGGCAGCCCCTAATGGGAGCAGCCAAAAGAAGAAGAAGACTTATTTGGCTGACTGTTTCATCCAATGTGATTTATAACATGTGTTTTCATTTCTAATTGGAGAACATGTAAGTGCAGTGACCCACTCGAGGTCACACAGTGGTGTCAGTAGTGGGATTTGAACCCACAACATCGCTGTTTAAAGTTTTGCTCCAAGGCATTAACCTCTCTCTCTCTATTTTATATATACTGTATATATACACACACACACATATATACATATATACTGCACACACATATATGTGCACAAACAACTCAATTAAAAATCTAATAGTATATAAATAATGTTTATATAAATAAATAAGAATTCAAATGATAATCAATAGCATCACTGTAGTTTTTTATTCCATTTCTGCTGACTGAACTTACCAATAATGTCTGTCTAAAATGATTGTATGTCTTATATATGCGGTATAAATATGTATATAAATATGTACACACAAGCACATGATGAATAAATAACGGTTCAAGTGACTATAAATTGTATTCTTATAATTTTTATTCTCTTTTTTGCTGACTGAACTTATCAATGATGTGTATATAGAATATTATATGTTAGGCTATATGCGCATATGCAAAATAAAAATATAAGGCAACGTTTAAATGAAGAGTAAATAAATGATAGTACAAATGACTTTCAGTGCTGGTGTCATCGTCATCATTTTACCTGAAGTTTTTGTTGAATGAAATTACCATTAATAGTGCACGCTATATTACATTCTCTAATGTTTATGGAAAATATTAAAAACTTCAGACTAATAAAAACGTTAAATAACACTTTAAATATTCAAACTGTGAAATGCTTTCAGATATGACCAACACTGAAACACAACCCTGTATAAAAACCTAAACTGCCTTGGCGCCTCGTAACTTTCACGTAACTTGCTAGCTGCACTAAACTGGTCAGGCTGGCCCTCCGGCAATCCTTTTGATTTTCTGAAATCTTCTCGTATTCAGACTTCTTTCCCCTTAAACTCGTAAGTTTGTCAAAACAAAAGAGCAGATTTATTTTATTTGGAGGGTGTCTCGTTTTTAAGGTGAACTTCTTTCGACATAAACAAGGGCTGATTCTGCCATCGCGTGGCAGTGCCAAGCCGGTGGGCACACTCTGTGTACTCGGGTTTATCGCGGGCTCATCTGCTACCCTTGAGTTTAAATCCTGTACCCGGCTGTTGCCAGTGTGCACTTGGCATGTTCTCCCTATGACCACCCTGAGCAGACCCATGGAGGGCGAGCAGTTGTATGGGGACGACGCACCACGGCCGGTGATTTGTTTTTTCTTTTAATGTGTGGATTCTGGCTCCATTTTCACCGTTTTGGATTATTTCTTAATTTATGAGCCATTAACCCTCCATAAGCACGGTTTGAATTTGGGATTACTTGTTTACTTACGGACTGAAGAATTTGCACGTTGCTAGCTTTGTTTGGAGCGATCTCTGAACATAAAAAGCACAACGCGCCGTTCTGCCCCTGCTCTTGCTCTTGGTGTCCTCATTGCTCAGTCAGTCTCGGTTTGTGACGATCAAAGTTCAAGGGAGTGATGCCACCTACGGGCAACCCGGCCATCAAACATTGTTATTGTCATCACGGTTGGTACAAATGATCATTAGTACCATAAAAGAGCTATTATTATGGTATGTATTTGGCCAACTCCATTACACCAGGCAGCTTACCAAACCAAAACCAAAAGAGGCCTTTCTTTGGTCGTGTATTATTATTACTGCTTTTATTATTGCTACTATAATATAATTTTCTTGCTTTTAAAAACTGCTGGTGTGGAGCCTTTTGTAATCAAAACCAGGGAGCAGCCTACACGTTTACGGCCTTTTTTGAAGTTATTGTTATATTTTTATAGCTGTTAAAATCCCCACATCTGCCACCCCGGCACTCGAGCAGCCGAGTTTCCCAAGTCAGTCCTGGGGTCTGGCAGGCTTGGCCTCGGAGGGAGTTAATTTACGACAAAGCTCCGTACTATTAACTTCTGTTTTGACTTCATGCTGACATCATTTACAGTACAATGCACTGATTCATTAGACCCAGAACAACTAATTAAAAGAAACAAGAGTGAGATATCAGACATTTCCTCCCTGCATATCAATGTGGATGTTAATGAATTGCATCTGACTTTGGGAGGGACTGCAGCAGGGAAATGAACTGCAGGCCAGGGAGTGGTCCTGATCAAACAAGCAGAGCAGACCACAGCTGTCCCGCTTCACTGAGATCTCATGGATTTATTTATTTATTTAAAGCCTTTTTCTAAACCCCCCCCCCCCCAACAA
>JANRMT010062845.1:14128039-14153517 GCA_026402145.1 Polypterus bichir lapradei | reverse complement strand
AGGGGTGGGGGGTGGCAGAGAAGGAAGGGATAAAAAAAAAAAGTCAAAGGTGATCAGACATGTCAGGAAACAGCAACGCCAGACTTCAGTGTCTTCAGGCTGGCGAGAGCAGCAGAGTTACGAGAGCCCAGTGCCCACCAGAAGGTCAAGTTCAAGTGTGATTAATGGAGTTCAGGCGACTCTCATTACAATTAACCTTAAACTGATTAATGGAGCCGGCGACACAGCACCATGTGGAGGCAGGAATTGATTCACCCGCAGTTTGTTAACATCTGCAGAGGCGTCATTAGGCAGAATAATAAATCTGTCGCGTATTATTTTAATTTCACTTACATTTACTCAATAATTGTACTGGCTGGGACAGCATTGCACACCTTTACAAATATGATAATACAATAGAGAAACATAAACCTACAAATACAATACAGAAAATAATACAATAACACAAGACAAATAACATGGACATGTAAAACAAAGGATGATTCCAAAAAAAAATGAGGCATTTTGAAAAACGTATTAATCAGCAACTAAGTGTCGTCTGTTTCATTACAGAACCGTCAATCCCTGCTACCCGTGGTTTCCGATCCCCCAGATTCGGTTATCCTCCATTACAAAAGTGGTCTACTCCCGCCTAACTTGCGGCCACGCTCGACGGACAATAAATTCCTTGCACAGCGGCGAACCTTGAGATTGAGGGATAAGGTGTCCGAGGCTGCACACGCACTACACCGAAAGGATCAAGAGGTGGGTGGGTCAACCGTTGAACCCCATTTGTGATTAAGACCACTGCTTGCAATTGTTCCCCATGATTGGAAAATTCCCAGTAAGTCTTTGTACAAACCACTCATCGCTACTACATTTACTTATTTGGCTGACGCCTTTATCCAAGGCGACTCGATACAGTGGGTTACGTTTCTATTTTTTGGTTTTCCACTTGGAGCTGGCGCCCTGCCCGGGGATTTGTTCTTACCTTGCTCCCTGTGTTGACTAGGATTGGCTCCAGCAGACCCCCGTGACCCTGTGTTTGGATATAGCGGGTTGGATAATGACTTCCTGACTGACACTTGGAGCGCAGGCACGTCAAGTGACACAGTGGTGTCAGTAGTGGGATCTGAAGCTTCAGCTTCAGTGTTTGCAGTGCCTGTCAGAAATGACTGGACAGTGTTATTGAGGTCCCCTTTGTGCACACCGGCCCGTCGCTACCACTGATTGGACAGTTTAGTAAGGACCTCAGATTGGCCCAGCTGTGTTCCGGTGAAGAGTCTACGAGGTGATCAAACTTGACATAAATTCAAGTAAAGTAAATCTCGTAACAGGGTGAACCCATGGAAGGATCATAACTGAGGCTCGAGGGGTGAAGGTGGTGGGCCGTTTGTGTCCACCCAACCTCGTCTCCCCCACCGAGTCGGAGTCCCGCCAGAACCTAACCTCACTTTTCTCATAAGATCGATGCTTCAGTATCCACAGGAGTTTTCAGGAACGTATCCCACCATGGAAAACCAGAATCGACTGTCTGCCCAACACCTCCATTTCAATCAGATACCCACATGTGTCAGCGGTGGTCTCTGGTGGCAAACTCCAATCTACATAAATGAAATCGTAAGCCGTTTAGATGTCTGTCTGTCCACTAATACCACAAAAGTGGCGGAACCGATTTTCACAAAACTTTTCATGTGTTTTGTTGTTGGTTCGGCCTAAAATATCGGCTATATGTCACATCGGGAAAAGCGATTATATCAGGAAGGGGACAACTGGAAAACCAGTGTTGAATTGGGGGACTTCAATTCCCATCAGAAAGAGAGAAGTGTATTATGGAGAAAGAAGCCCGTGTCAGATATTATTACTATTACCAGTAACAGCGTACTGCACGATAATGTGTAGTGAATACCCTTGACTTGACCATTCCTAGTCTTCCGACTCTTTCTGAGTACGTTTACCATTCGTTTGCTCAGAGGTCCGCCCTAGCAGCCCGCTTCTTCTCTTCTTTCGTTGGCATCTTTTCACGTTAAAACTGATTAAGTCAGTTTTTGTGATGCAATTGCTTAGTATTATTTCTTAATTATTCACTTAAGCTGCCACTTAAGTCTTCAATCTGCCTCAAGAATGACTTAAGATATGAAGAGGTAGAGGAAGTGACGGCGAAGGTGGTAGGGAATGACAACGCCACCCACACGCATGTGCCCAGCTGCAGAGAGTTGATTCTACAAGAAAATAAAATAAAAAGAGTAATAAAAATCATCCCCCCGAAAGAGGATAGTAGATGTCACGAGGGAAGAAACGAATTTAAACGATTTTAGCACAAGGCTGCGACGTAACAAATTGTGAAAGAAGTGAAGGGGTCCAAAGGAGCTGTAATTATGCGTACGTGAGGCATTACGATATATACTTTTGATTTATTTCCTTTTTTTTTTGTATTGTATTCTTGTCAAGTGTTCTGAGGAGATATGCAAGTAGGAATCTGATTGTTACTGCGCACACACGGCAATAAACTGGACACGTCTGGTTTGTCAGCCTCAACTGTACTGGAATAAATCCAATATGTCAACACAGCTCCTATGGGCGCAAGTGGCCGTCCATACAGTTGAACGTCGACGGACCAAGCAGAGCGACTTAACAATGAATGCCTCCATTTATTCAGACGTTCAGCTCCTTTCCAAATTCTATTGGAAGACTGGGAACAAAATCCACTTTGATACGATCAGCACCGTATACCGGCCATAAGCGCGACGGACATGCTGACGGTTATATTTAAACGATCCGCGTTATGAATGATGCGTTTTAGGCTTTTATACAATCCAGCTAATTTATTTTAACTTCAGAGTTGTGTAGGAGCTTGGCTACGGTGCCAGAAAAATACAATGGTTATAATTGTGCTCTGATGCCTTTAGAATGGAAAGCTTTCTGCAGACATAATTTTGGCTTCGAGGCCGGAGCACTTTCTTGGCAATGAAAGGGCGCTTGATTCATCGGGTGTTTCACAATGTATCACTAAAAAGTTCTGGTGAGCAGCCAGTTCCCTATAGGGTCATTTTTCCATCCAGATGCAAGTGCTATCGGAGGCCCTCGTCAGCTAAACTAATTATGATCTTGCATTTGCTGATGCCTGCTCACTCTAACGTTCGACATTGGCCATTAATCATCGATACAAGGAAAATGAATGAAATGAAAAGAAATGGGACACGGTAGCCTGTACGACCATAAAAATTCAAAATGACTGCAATAATTTAATGAGATTGGGGAAATGTTTTTAGTGAGCTATCAGCAAGTGCAAAGTCAGTCTGACAATTGCCCTTTTCAACTAGGAACATAATATCATTACTGTGACCGGCCGCCTTTCTTTAGGTGACGGGAGTCACATCCCAGTTTCTTTTTTGTTTTGTCTCGTTTGGTTTGGAAAGTCCGCGCTCAGCAGCGGGACGTTTATGTCTGAAGGATAATGTGGGCTTTCTTTGACGGCACAAATGGACTCCCGCTATACCCCATAAGTCTTGTTACCATTTGTCCCACGCGGAAAGGCCCGAAAACGAGAAAATAAACTTTAAACAAATGTGTTGCTTATGAAATCAAACAAAACATTTTGTAATAAAGAAACGTTAAACCAATAATTAACAAACAACGAGCCAACCAGTTATGGTAAGAATCCCAACGAGAATTACCCGATATTTATATTCCTTTAAAAAAAAAAAACAGAAATCAAGAAAATGCAAAAGACTCCAGACGGTGGGTCGGGGCTGGGGGGTCAAACTCCGATCCCAAGTGGGGGGCTCCATTTTTTTCATTATGACCACTTGCTTAATCAAAAACCAGTTGCTGCTGTTGTGTGGTTTTCTTTCAGACACTTGAAGACATTTCAAAGACATGGCTAACTGGCATAATGTGATAGGCGGGCATTCTGGCCAGCTGGTACTCCTGCTATGCTCCTGTTGGTGCCCTTTGGATACTTTGATTTCCTCTCACATCTTTAAGACGTGCATGTTGATGCACAACACCTGAAAACTCTGTGGTGGCTCACAGCATGTAAATGGCACCTAATATAGACTGGCACTCTGGTCAGTTATGGCTCTGGCTATGCCCTTGATGGTCACTCCATGTCCCTGTTGGTCCCCTCTGGATACTTCTGATTTCTTCTCACATCTCCAAGATGTGAATGTTCGTATATTGTACCTGAAAACTCTGTGGTGGCTCACAGCGTGTAAATGGCACCTAAGATAGACTGACACTCTGGCCAGCTATGGCTCTGGCTATGCCCTTGATGGTCACCCTGTGTCCCTGTTGGTCCCCTCTGGATACTTTGATTTCCTTTTACATCTTTAAGACATGCATGTTGATGTACAGTACATGAACACTCTGTGGTGGCTCACAGTTTGTAAATGTCACCTAAGATAGACTGTACACTCTGGTCAACTGTGGCTCTGGCTATGCCCTTGATGGTCACTCCGTGTCCCTGTTGGTCCCCTCTGGATACCTTGGATTTCTTCACACATTATGTGTGTGTTCATGTTCAGTACTTGGAAACTCTGTGGTGGCCCACAGCGTGTAAATGAGACTGGTGATAGACTGGCATTTTGGCCAGCTGTTGCTCCTGCTATGCACCTGATGCTGACTCCATGTCCCTTTAGGTCCCCGCTAGATACTTCTGATTTCACATCTCTAAGACATGTATGTTCATGTACAGTACCTATAAACTCTAAAATAGCCCATGGAGTATTAGTGTGACCCTGTAATGGACTGGCATTCTGGCCAGCTTTCATTTCTGCTATGTCCCTGATGGTGACACCCGGATTCCTGCAGGTCCCCTCTGGATACTATTCTCACATCTCTAAGATGTGTGTGTTCTAATAATTGTGGGAAGGCAGTCCCTTGCTGTGATGAACAGGTGGCCTCACCTCTTGGGGGGACCCCCCACAAAACACACAGAACATAAAAGAAGATACATAGAAAGTAACTGACCAACAACATTAATGGAAACAAAGAACATAACAAAATAGACACAAACATCACAATTGAACTCCAGCCAGGTGATGAACCCTGGCTAAAAAATAAAACTGGCCAGCTTTGGTTCCTGCTACGTCCCTAATGGTGACTCCATGTTCCTATAGGTTCCCTCTGGACACCTTGATTTTCCCACACATTTCCAATATTTGTGTTTTTATGTAAAGTACTTAAGAACTCTAGTGGTGGCCCGGAGTGTGTGAGTGTGACCTGTGATGGACTGGCATTCTGGCCCAACTTTGGCTTCTGCTATGTCCCTGATGCTGACTCCATGTCCATTTGGGTTTCTTCTTAGTACTTTGATTTCCTTGTACATTTCTAAAAAGTGCATGCTTACATACATGACTGAAAACTCTGGTGGTGGCCCAGAACTTGTGAATATGACAAATGATGGACTGGAATTCTGGACCATCTTTGATTTTATTCTTTGACTTTAAAATACTGCTTATGGTTTATAAAGCCTTAAATAATCTCGCTCCATCTTATATATCGGAATGCCTGACACGTTATATTCCAAATCGTAACCTCAGATCCTCAAATGAGTGCCTCCTTAGAATTCCAAAAGCTAAACTTAAAAGAAGTGGTGAGGCAGGCGGCCGTCTGCTGTTATGCACCTAAAATCTGGAATAGCCTGCCAATAGGAATTCGCCAGGCAAATACAGTGGAGCACTTTAAAACACTGCTGAAAACACATTACTGTAACATGGCCTTTCTATAACTTCACTTTAACTTAATCCTGATACTCTGTATGTTCAATTCATCATAATAACTATTCACAGTGGCTCTAAAATCCGTACTGACCCCTACTCTCTCTTCTGTTTCTTTTTCCGGTTCCTTTGTGGTGGCGGCCTGTGCCACCACCACCTACTCAAAGCATCATGATGCACCAACATTGATGGACTGAAAGCCAGAAGTCTACGTGACCATCATCATCAGGTCCTTCCATGAAAACCCTAAATCCAAAGAGGACTGTTTGATTTATGTTAGGTAGATTGCACAGAGGGGACTGGGCGGTCTCTTGGTCTGGAATCCCTACAGATTTTATTTTTTTTCTCCAGCTCTTGGAGTTTTTTTTTTTTGTTTTTTCTGTCCACCCTGGCCATCGGACCTTACTTATTCTATGTTAATTAATGTTGACTTATGTTTATTTTTTATTGTGTCTTCTATTTTTCTATTCTTCATTTTGTAAAGCACTTTGAGCTACATTTTTTTGTATGAAAATGTGCTATATCAATAAATGTTGATTGATTGATTGATTGATTGGACCAAGTTTGGCTTCTACTATTTTCCCAATGTTGACTCCATGTCCCTGTAGGTCCACTCTGGACACTTTGACTTTCCTACACATTTCTAAGATGTGTGTGTTCATGTAAACTACTTGAGAACTTTGGTGGTGGCCCAGAACTTGTGATTGTGACCTGTGAATGACTGGCATTCTGGCCCAACTTTGGCTTCTGCTATATCCTCAATGTTGACTCCATGTTCCTGTGGGTTCCCTCTGGACTCTTTGACTTTCTCGCACATTTCCAAGAGTGTGTGTTCACACACAGGACTTGAGAACTCTGGTGGTGGCCCAGAACGTGTGACTGTGACCTGTGAATGACTGGCATTCTGGCCCAAGTTTGTCTTCTACTATTTCCCCAATGTTGACTCCATGTCCCTGTAGGTCCACTCTGAACACTTTGACTTTCCTACACATTTCTAAGATGTGTGTGTTCATGTAAACTACTTGAGAACTCTGGTGGTGGCCCAGAACGTGTGATTGCGACCAGTGATGGACTGGCATTCTGTCCCAACTTTGGCTTCTGCTATGTCCCCAATGTTGACTCCATGTTCCTGTGGGTCTCCTTAGGATACTTTGATGTCCTCACACATTTCCAAAAGGTGTGTGTTCATATAAAGTACTTGAGAACCCTGGTGGTGGCCCGGAGCTTGTGAGTGTCACCTGTGATGGACTGGCATTCTAGGCCAGCTCCGGCTTCTGCCGTGTCCCTGATTCTCACCCTCTTGTATGTCTCCAAGATGTGGCTAATGGACAGCGCCAGGCTGGTCCAGTGTATGGCACTGTGAGCCTGTGGTGAACTGGCACGAGACTGGCGTTGAATCAGGTTTTCCATTGTGACTGCAGGGTTTAAGAAATGCTCTGACCGACTTGTTTCTTGCCGTGTCCTGAAGGTCATAGAAACAGCAGGAATTACTTTCTAAAGTAATAAAACGCCTTTCCACAGCAGGATGACCAAAGTACACATCCAAAGCGACCTCAGTGTTAAAAAGAAAATCGTTTGTCGAAACAGCGAGAGAGAGCATCTGCAGCGCCGCGTTCACATTACCATACAGCGCATTTGTAAATCTCGCCGCGGTAAGCCCAAGTAATTTGCGTGGTGGCCACGGGTCACGAGACTGGGGGGCTCACGGCGACCTGAGGAGATGAAAAGCATACGTGGGGTGCCGAGGCAGGAGAAAGGCGCATGTATGATTTCCTCCTGTTGTTTTTACAAAGGGCTACTTTACAAGACAACTTCAGATGGTGAATTTCCTCAGGAGCGCCGATGCAATTTGGATACAAATGAGGCTTCTATTCAGGGCGGGTCGTGTTTGTTCAGTCGGTTCAAGTGTCAATTGCTCAGGAAAGCAAGCTAATAAGCCGTCCCTGTCGAGGAGCTCACGTACCCAACTTCCTTTCCAATTACTCGCTCGTCCACACTGCCATCTGTAAAAACGAATCCACAGCCCCGCGCGGTCACAACAAAGTCAGCGCTGACTCCCGGCAAGTCCCTGGCTTGCAGCTGCTCATAAAGAAAGCTCCGATTGTCTTTGTTTTCCTTACGTGAAGCCCCCCCCCCCCCCCATTTTTGTCTTTTTCCCCACCCTTCAAGGTAATAAAATTGTCTCCTGCCAACATGTGGGCAGCCGTGGTAGGAATTGACTCCCCCTCACCCACCCAAACTGGCACAACTGCAGTGCATGTGCTGTGTGAGCAGGAGTGCAAGTGGGCACTGTTGTGGTGGGCTCCCCCCACTCCCCTGAATCGGATAAAGCTTGTTTCAGAAGGTTATGGCGCATATTATGGTGGTGTTCAGATTGTTTGGCGCTATGTAAAGCTCCAAGGATCAACCCTGCCAAACTGTAGAAATATATTAGAAACTGACAGACTTTATTGTGCGCAAATCTCATTCATATGCAAATCGTCATGAAAGGCGCTATATAAACCCTCATGCTTGAGTTACTCTTCCTCTTCACAATGCAGCAACATAAAAATAGACTCTGCGTACTGAGAAAGTGCTTGGGAGTACAGTATGCTTCACAATCAAAGGCGCTATAAAATATCACAAAGTCACCATCTCAATCGCCACTCTAACTCACTGGCACCATCATTGACACACCTGTGCACACTTTGTAGAAATCTGTGGTGTTTATGGATAAAACATTTTTATATAGTGCCTTTCAAATCATTCACAATGAAAGGCACTATATAATACTACTAGAAGGGTACCAGTTAATTTCCTGCTTTAATTCACTGCCACAATGACTGACGCTCCTCACTGGCCAGTGTTCACTTTGTGGAAATATGCGTTCTTTATGTAGAAATAGTTTTATATAGTGCCTTTCAAATCATTCAAACAAAAGAGACTAAATAAAACCAGAAGGGCGCCAGTTCAGTTCCAAACCTAAGTCACTAAACTCTGCTTGACACTCTTCACTGGCCTGTATTCACTTTTTTAGAAATATGTGTTCTTTATGGATAAATCTCTTTATATAGTGCCTTTCAAATCATTCACAGTGAAAGGCACTATATAAAGCCCCAAGGGCATCAGTTCACCCCCCAACTCTAACTTACTGTCACCATGATTGGCACACTTCACAGTCATGTGCTCACTTTGTGGAAATACGTGTTCTTTAACTCGAAATCCATTTATATAGTGCCTTTCAAGTCCATTCCACATGAAAGGCACTATATAATACTACAAGGACACCAGTTCATTTACCACCCTAAGTCACTGAAAGAGATGTTTGACACTCTTCACTGGCCGGTGTTCACTTTGGAGAAATATGCGTTCTTTATGTAGAAATCCATTTATATAGTGCCTTTCAAATCATTCAAATGAAATACACTAAATAAAACCACAAGGGCGCCAGTTTAATTCCCGTTCTGACTGACGTACGTGCTGGCCTGTACGCTGTTATTTTTGTATAAGGCACTATATAGCATATCAAAGGCCACCCAATCTGAGTCATTCACCTGGCCAAAGCTCAGACTGAAGAAGTGCAAAATAGTTTTTGTGTACCTCTAAAGCCTTTACAAAAGGCGCTATATTTCGGTCATAAGGTCACTGCCCTGTGATTCTGACCCCAAATTCTGATAATAATTGGATGGATAAGGTCACATATTCAGTCTTCCCCCCAATCTGCCATTGGTCACTTTGTGAAGCACTATAGGATGATGATCACTACAGAAAGGCACTATATAAAGGTACCTGTCTGCAACTTTAATCCCAGATGCTGGCTCAATGTGTGACCCTGAAAGAGTCACTCTACATACCAGCACTTACTCTGTTGAAACATGAAAACAGGGGTAGTTTATGTGTCAAAGATCCGTCCCCCTCATTTACTATTCACTGTGTGACACTGAGTGGGATACGGACCATATATACAGTCATATGAAAACGTTTGGGAACCCCTCTTAATTCTTTGGATTTTTGTTTCTCATTGGCTGAGCTTTCAAAGTAGCAACTTCCTTTTAATATACAACATGCCTTATGGAAAGAAGTCGTAGTATTTCATCAGTGACATTAAGTTTATTGGATTAACAGCAAATATGCAATATGCATCAGAACAAAATTAGACAGGCCCCCCAACAGAGATATGACATCAAAACTTAGTGGAGCCTCCTTTTGCTCCTTTGAGCCTTTAGATGTTGTCCTCCTATAGCCTTTGAGTGTCTGGATTCTGGACGGAGGTATTTCTGACCATCCTTCATTACAAAATCTCTCCAGTTCAGTTCAATATGATGGCTGCCAAGCATGGAAAGCCTGCTTCAAATCATCCCATAGATTTTCGATGATATTCATGTCAGGGGACTGTGAAGGCCATTCCAGAACATTGTACTTCTCCCTCTGCATGAATGCCTTAGTAGATTTTGAACTGTGTTTTGGGTCATTGTCTTGTTAGAATATCCAACCCCTGCTTAACTTCAACTTTGTGACTGATGCTTGAACGTTATCCTGAAGAATTTGTTGATATTGAGTTGAATTCAACCGACCCTCGACTTTAACAAGGGCCCCAGTCCCTGAACTAGCCACACAGCCCCACAGCATGATGGAACCTTCACCAAATTTGACAGGAGGTAGCAGGTGTTTTTCTTGGAATGCGGTGTTCTTCTTCTGCCATGCAAAGCGCTTTTCCTTCTGACCAAATAACTCCATTTTTGTCTCATCAGTCCAAAGCACTTTGTTCCAAAATGAATCTGGCTTGTCTGAATGAGCATTTGATACAACAAGCGACTCTGTTTGTGGCGTGAGTGCAGAAAGGGCTTCTTTCTCATCACCCTGCCATACTGATGTTCTTTGTGCAAATTGCGCTGAATTGTAGAACAATGTACAGATACACCATCTGCAGCGAGATGTTCTCGCAGGTCTTTGGAGGTGATCTGTGGGTTGTCTGTAACCATTCTCACAATCTTGCCTCTCCATATGCCACTCCTGTATTTTTCTTGTCCTGTCAGACCTGCTGGGTTTAACAGCAACTGTGCCTGTGGCCTTCCATTTCCTGATTCCATTCCTTACAGTTGAAACTGACAGTTTAAACCTCAGAGATGGCTTTTTGTAGCCTTCCCCTAAACCATGAGACTCAACAATCTTTGTTTTCAGATCTTTGGAGAGTTGCTTTGAGGATCCCATGCTGTCTGCCACTCTTCAGAGGAGAGTCAAAGGGAAGGAAGCACAACTTGCGATTGACCACCTTAAATACCGTTTACCACTCATGATTGGAAACACCTGTCTATGAAGTTCAAGGCCTAACGAGCTCATCCAACCAAGTAATCAACATTGAGCAGTGACAGGCATTCAAATCAGCACAATGACAAGGGGACCCACATTTGTGCACAGCCAGTTTTTCACATTTGATTTCATTTCATACAACTAAATACTGCGTCACTAAAAATCTTTGTTCAGAAAACACCCCAGTGCTCCGATGTTCCTAGGAAATGAAAGTCATACCACTGTTATCTTTACTGTTGAAAGGAGAGTCAATTATTATACAGGCTGAGACGGGTTTACAAACTTTTTCATTTGAATGTATATAGAAGAACATAGACTGCACCTGAGGGGAAGCTTCACTATAAAAGACACTATATAAAATCACACTGTTACCAGCACAACCATGGAGGACTCATTTCACCTGTCACTTGTCACATGTAGAAGTAAAGAAACAACACAGCATACCTGTAAAGTGCCAGAGGGTTAGCGTCACCACAACAGACACAACATAAATTCATACTGTAAACTGTACAGCTCCTTGATGAGACGCTTCACCTGTCACATGTCACATGTAGAAATATGGAGACACAACACACCCATAAAGTGCTTAAGGGTTGGCTTCATTACAAAAGGCACTATATAAAAATCATATGGTACACTGTGCAACCCCCAGGTGAGATGCCTCACCAGTCACTTGTCACCTACAGAAATAAAGGAACAACACAACACACCTGTAAAGTGCCAGAGGGTTAGCGTCACCACAAAAGAAGCAACATAAATTCATACGGTAAAGCGTGCAACCCCCAAATGAAATGCTTCACCTGTCACGTGTCACATGTAGAAATATGGAGACACAACACACCCGTAAAGTGCTTGAGCGTTAGTTTCGTTACAAAAGGCGCTATATAAAAATCATACGGTAAACTGCATAACCTCCAGATGAGATGCTTCACCTGTCACGTGTCACATGTAGAAATATGGAGACAATACACCTGTTAAGGGTTAGCTTCATTACAAGAGGCGCTATATGTATATTTATGGTGACACTGAATTGGCTCGTGTGTGTGCGTGTGTATGTGTGTGTGTGGTGCGTCTCTCTGCAATGGACTGCCACCCTGTCCATGGGTTTGTTTGTTCCTGCCTTATGCCCTATGGTAGCTAAGATAAGCTCCGGGACCAAAGAGACTCTGCTCAGATTTAAACTGGTTAGAAAATGACATGACATGGCACTTCTCTTCCTAGAGTTGGCCACCCAGCCAAAGTGACCAAGTGTGGGAGAAGAGCCATGGAAAGTGAGGTGACCTAGAACCTAAAGGTCACTCTGGGTGAGCTTAGCAGAAGTTGTATGCAGATGGGAGAAACTTCCAGAAGGACAACCACCCCTGCAACACTCCTGCAATCTGGGATTTATGACAGAGTGACCAACCAGAAGCATCTACTCACTAAAAGTCGCACACCAGTAGAAGCACAAGAAGGGACCTAAAGGACTCTCAGACTGGGAGATACAAGATTCTCTGGTCTGATGAAACCTCAAACAGTGTCATGTCTCGAGGAGGCCAGGTGACGCTCATCACCTGTGCAACACCAATCCAATGACGAAGCACCGTGGTGGCAGCACCATGCCATGGGGTTGTTCTTCAGCAGCAGGAACTGGTCAGGGAGAAAGCCGCATGGAGCAAAAGATCAGAGATATCCTTCATGGGATCCTACAGAAGAGCAGATTGGGCTGAGGGTTCACCCTCCGACAGGACAAAGCAAAGACCCTTGGCTTAGGGACAACTCCATGAATTTCCTAGAAATGTCCTAGCCAGTGGGCATCTCTGGAGAGACCTGAAAACATCTGTCCACCGATGGTCTCCATCCAACCTGAGTTTGAGAGATTCTACCTGAGAAGGATGGCTGAAAATTCCTAAATCCAGGTAATGGAAGCTATTGTCCAGTCAGACCCAAGGGGGCTCCAGACCACAATGGCTGCCAAAGGGGTTTCAACAAAGTGCTGAATAAAGGCTTTGTATGCTTATGTCGATGTGTGATTTTAATAAAACTGCTAAAATGTTATCGTGCATGTGTGTTGGAGGACTCCTTCACAGGCTCAGTAAAGGTATGCAACGACCTGCCGTGATAAGAGGGGGAGCTACCGCTAACTTTATCGTCTCGTTCTTCTTCCCTAACCGTACGGAGGAACCTTCCAGTGAGGTCACCTAACCCCGCCCCTTCCAGTCCGACAACCATAAAAGCCGGACGTCCCAGGAAGAGGTGTCTTACCAGGACAGAGCAAGCCACGAGTACCAAATCTTGAGAGACTGGTTTTCTTTGACGTTTATTGAGAAAATCCTGAACTGGGCGACAGTGCTAAGACACACCTGCTTATTGATATATTTCATTTTTTGAAGTTTGCCTCGCAGTTAGGAGACCCGGGTTCACTTCCGGCCTCTTTATACGTTGGTTTTGAAATTTGGTGTGGACAGCAAAGAAAGAATTTTGTTGTACAGGGAAACGTGTTTCCTTACTTGATTTCCGAAATTATTGATTTTCTCTTTTCTAAGGGCACTGGTAAAATACTTTGTGGACCCGAGCAGATCAACATTCCTGGGACCTTCACCTTTCTTCACCTTTGAATGATGGTCACAGTTTGCTGCTCATGTTTTGGCTCATATTGTATCTCATTATTGTTTGGCAGCTAATTGAGGAAAAAGAAACACTTAATGGGTCTGAGTCTTCAAGCGCAGGTCAATAAGAATTTATTCAAAAGAAATTAATTAGCAGCAAAAACACGTCACTAATTAAGAAAAGGGTTAGAATGAAAAGCTGCATAAATAACCCTGTTATTGTTATTGTGCTTTTAGCACAAGACTGCAGAATAACAAGATATGCCTAAAGTGAAGGCGCCATAAGCTCCCAGTTCTAGTAAAAGCTCACAGGACTTTGGGGGTCTATCCTGCTAGCACATTCTGTGTTATTCATATACAGTGCATCCAGAAAGTATTCACAGCACATCACTTTTCCCACATTTTGTTATGTTACAGCCTTATTCCAAAATGGATTAAATTCACTTTTTTCCTCAGAATTCTACACACAACACCCCATAATGACAACGTGAAAAAAGTTTACTTGAGGTTTTTGCAAATTTATTAAAAATAAAAAACTGAGAAAATCCCATGTACATAAGTATTCACAGCCTTTGCTCAATACTTTGTCGATGCACCTTTGGCAGCAATTCCAGCCTCAAGTCTTTTTGAATATGATGCCACAAGCTTGGCACGCCTATCCTTGGCCAGTTTCACCCATTCCTCTTTGCAGCACCTCTCAAGCTCCATCAGGTTGGATGGGAAGCGTCGGTGCACAGCCATTTTAAGATCTCTCCAGAGATGTTCAATCGGATTCAAGTCTGGGCCACTCAAGGACATTCACAGAGTTGTCCTGAAGCCACTCGTTTGATATCTTGGCTGTGTGCTTAGGGTCGCTGTCCTGCTGAAAGATAAAACGTCGCCCCAGTCTGAGGTCAAGAGCGCTCTGGAGCAGGTTTTCATCCAGGATGTCTCTGTACATTACTGCAGTCATCTTCTCCTTTATCCTGACTAGTCTCCCAGTTCCTGCCACTGAAAAACATCCCCACAGCATGATGCTGCCACCACCATGCTTCACTGTAGGGATGGTATTGGCCTGGTGATGAGTGGTGCCTGGTTTCCTCCAAACGTGACGCCTGGCATTCACACCAAAGAGTTCAATCTTTGTCTCATCAGACCAGAGAATTTTATTTCTTATGGTCTGAGAGTCCTTCAGGTGCCTTTTGGCAAACTCCAGGTGGGCTGCCATGTGCCTTTTACTAAGGAGTGGCTCCCGTCTGGCTGCTCTACCATACAGGCCTGATTGGTGGATTGCTGCAGAGATGGTTGTCCTTCTGGAAGGTTCTCCTCTCTCCACAGAGGACCTCTGGAGCTCTGACAGAGTGACCATCGGGTTCTTGGTCACCTCCCTGACTAAGGCTCTTCTCCCCCGATCGCTCAGTTTAGATGGCCGGCCAGCTCTAGGAAGAGTCCTGGTGATTTCGAACTTCTTCCACTTATGGATGATGGAGACCGCTGTGCTCATTGGGACCTTCAAAGCAGCAGAAATTTTTCTGTAACCTTCCCCAGATTTGTGCTTTAAGACAATCCTGTCTTGGAGGTCTACAGACAATTCCTTTGACTTCATGCTTGGTTTGTGCTCTGACATGAACGGTCAACTGTGGGACCTTCTATAGACAGGTGTGTGCCTTTCCAAATCATGTCACATCAACTGAATTTATCACAGGTGGACTCCAATTAAACATCTCAAGGATGATCAGGGGAAACAGGAGGCACCTGAGCTCAATTTGGAGCTTCATGGCAAAGGCTGTGAATACTTAAGTACATGTGCTTTCTCAGATTTTTTTATTTTTAATAAATTTGCAAAAACCTCAAGTAAACTTTTTTCATGTTGTCATTATGGGGTGTTGTGTGTGGAATTCTGAGGAAAAAAATGAATTGAATCCATTTTGGAATAAGGCTGTAACATAACAATGTGGAAAAAGTGATGCGCTGTGAATACTTTACGGATGCACTGGATTTGCGTCCATTGTGAGATTAAGCATATTAATAATCCCATCAAGACGTGGCATATATAAATACGATACAATTCATTTCTTTTTTTCTTTCAGGTGATTCGTTGGACTATCTAACAAAGCTGGCGCCAGGTGTTACCGCATTACAAACTGTACCGGGCACAATAAAAAAAAGAGAAAATCCACAGAGCGTCCTGCCAATTTCACGACGCTGCTTTATTACAGACAGGAGCTCGATTGAGCATATTATAGGGGGAGCACACGGTATGCAATGCGGAGAAGAAGCCTGAGAAAATAAGGTCATGTACTGCGTCTCCTGGTAGGGAGTACAGCCGAAGTGAACTTCTGAAGCGATGCGTAAAGGAGGCATTAAAACACCAAATCAGATCACTGGCTTTTAAAGTATCCAGACAGCTAAAAACTTTTTTTACCAACTTCTGCACTACAGCACATTTTGTTCTCAAGCCAGCTCAAGGTTATAGGAAGCTACAGGAGTCTATGCTGGCCGCTCGATGTGTCTGTGTTAAGGTTCATCGTTTTGTTCTACTTTAGGTTAGTTCAGTCCGTGTTGTTTTAATTGGCAAATCTAAATTTGCCCAACGTGGGTGTTGGGTCACCTGTAGTCACTGAATTAGCCCGCTGGGCATGTCAGGTTAACTGGCAACTCCAACTTAGACAGACGTTTGCTAATTGGCAGCTATCAATGAGCATAGCCTGTGTGTCATGCTAAACGATGTCTCCGTATTACCTCGATGTGTTTGTGTTAATCATCTCCTGTCACAGAGTTGACGTGTATTTGCTTAAATGTTCACTGCAGCTTAGTCAGGGATGTGTTAACTAGGTAAATAAATCATCACATTAGCAACTCTAACTCTTTCCATTATACTTTAACTAGCGACACTTAGTTAGCCAGACTGGGGTGTTAGGTTAGCCCGATGTACATATTAGGTGAACTGGTGTCTCTAAATTAGCTCAAAGTTCGTCTTACATTAATTGGCACATCTAAATAAGCTCTTTATGTTGAATGTCTATTAGCTGGATATGGACGAGGCTAATCACTAGCATAATCTGAAATGTTTGTACTGCAAAATGTGCTAAGTTAACTTCAGTCTAATAAATTTAGCTGAATGTGCCCTCCCTGCGTGGAGTTTGCATGTTCTCCCCGTGTCTGTGTGGGTTTCCTCCGGGTGCTCCGGTTTCCCCCCACAGTCCAAAGACATGCAGGTTAGGTGGATTGGCGATCCTAAATTGTCCCTAGTGTGTGCTTTGTGTGTGTGTGTGTGCCCTGTGGTGGGGTGGCACCCTGCCTTGTTTCCTGCCTTGCAACCTGTGTTGGCTGGGATTGGCTCCAGCAAAACCCCGTGACCCTGTAGTTAGGATATAGCGGGTTGGATGATGAATGGATAATTAGCCCAATGATTATGTTAGTTCAACTACAGTCACAGTTTGTTCCTGATGGATGGGTTAGGTTAACTAGCCCAAAACTAGCCCAATGTGCATATTAGGCTAATTAATATCACATGTTCTTTACTATGTTAGTATTCAAATCAAAATTAGGTTAACTTCAGTCACTGAATTATTCCGATGTATGGGTTAGGCTACCTGACAGCACTAATTTAGCCTGATGTGTGTATTAGGCTAATTATTAGCACGATTTTTTTGTTATGTTAATCTGCCGATCAAGTTTAGCCCAATGAATATGCTATGTTAACTGTAGTGACTGAATTATTTTGATGTACTGTATAGGTTAGGTTAACTGGCATCTCTAAATTAGCCCAATATGTGTGTCAGGTGAATTGTTATCATCATTTTTGTATTATTAATAATCTGCAAATTAAAATGAGTCCAATGATTATGTTAGTTCAACTGCAAACATACTTTGATCCTGATAGATGGGTTAGGGTTAACTAGCCCAATGTGTGTATTAGGCTAATTATTATAAGCTCTTTACTATGCTAATTTGCAAATCAAAATTAGCCCAATAATTATCTTAGGTTAACTACAGTCACTGATTTGATCCCAATGTATGGGACAGGTTAACAGATGTCTTTAAGTTAGCCCAATGTGTGTGTCAGGTTAATAATTACTGTAACACAAAATTGTTATTTGCCAATCAAGTTTAACTCAATGAATATTAGGATAACTGTAGTGATTGAATTATCTCAATGAATGGGTTTTAGGCTGACTGACCTCTCTAAATTAGCCCAAAGTGTGTGTCAGGCTAATCATAAGCACAAATCTTTCATTATGCTAATCTGCAAATCAAAACTAGCTCAATAATTATGTTAGGTCAACTGTAGTCATGGTTTGATCCCGATAAATGGGTTAGGTTGACTAGCCCAAAACTAGCCCAACGTGTGTATTAGGCTAATTGTTATAGAAAAGTTCTTTACTATGTTAATCTGCAAATCAAAATTAGCCCAATAATTATGTTAGGCTAACTGCAGTCACTGGTTTAATCCTGTAATATGGGACAGGTTAACAGACGTCTCTAAGTTAGCCCGATGTGTGTGTCAGGCTAATGATTACCATAACAAAACAATTGGGCTAAGTTGCCAATCAAGTTTAGTCCAATGAGTATTAGGATAACTGTAGTGATTTAATTATCACAATAAATGGGTTTTAGGCTGACTGACCTCTCTAAATTAGCCCAACATGTGTGTCAGGCTAATCATAAGCAGAAATCTTTTATTGTGTTAATTTGCAAATCAAAATTAGCCCAATAATTATGTTAGGTCAACTGCAGTCACACTTTGATCCAGATGGCTGGGTTAGATTAACTATCCCAAAACTAGCCCAATATGTGTATTAGGCTAATTATTATCAAAAGTTCTTTACATGTTAATTTGCAAATCAAAATTAGCCCAATAATTATGTTAGGTTAACTGAAGTCACTGGTTTGATCCCGATGTATGGGACAGGTTAACGGACGTCTCTAAGTTAGCCCGATGTGTGTGTCAGGCTAATGATTACTATAACAATACAATTGGGCTAATTTGCCAATCAAGTTTAGCCCAATGAGTATTAGGTTAACTGTAGTGACAGAATTATCTCAATGTCTGGGTTTTAGGCTAACTGACATTTCTAAATTAGTCCAATGTGTGTGTCAGGCTAATTATAATAACAATCCCTTCATTATGTAAATTTGCCAATCAAAAGCAGCAGCCCAATAATTATGTTAGGTCAACTGCAGTCACTGAATTATCCAGATGGATGGGTTAGGAAAACTGACATCTCTAAACTAGACCGATGAGTGCATTAGACTAATTATTATCAAAAGTTTTTTATTATGTTCATTTTCAAATCAAAAGTAGCCTAATTATCATGTTAGGCGAACTGTAGTCACTGGTTTGATCCCGAAGTAAGAGTCTTGTTAAAAGACATCTTTAATGTGTGTGTCAGGTTTATTAACGTCTCTAAATCAGCCCAGAGTGAGTGTGAGTGTGAATGAGTGTGTGAGTGTGAGTACGAGTGAGTGTGGGTGGGAGTGTGGGCTTGCATCGCATCCAAGTTTGCATCGCATTTCAGACCCAATGCCACGTGGTTACACGTTCCAATAGTTAAAGTGCTCTCCGAGCCAAGATAGATGGATGGGATTAATTTGTTACTTTGCATACAATATAATTAACAGCAAAATGGTATTTAGTAAGAGAAAGTTAGACTCTATAAAGAAAAAAGACAAAGCCTAGAGGAGACATGGATAAAGTCGGATGGTCACCCTGGCCGCACTTTGTCTTTCATTTGCTGCTGCACAAACTGTTAGGCTGGAGCCAAATGTTACTCTCATGGCTGAGAAAAACTGAAGGTTTGCATGGGTAATACAAATAAATGGCTTAAAAATGACATTGCTGAGCCGAGAGCCTAAATCATGATTAATGAGGAAACTGTATCAGGATGTTAAAAGATTAGCGCTGAAATCCTGAGAGGAAGGTAATACGTCCCCAAGTCCCCGAGTCCCCGGCCAAGCGCAAATAGACTGCAGGCGAGCAACACTGGACTTGGCTCGTTGTTAAAGGTTATTAACATTCTTAGAAGGAAAACTTATCCAATTTTTTTTCCTTAAAATGACATTAAGTTTATAGTAAATAAGTGACAACACATGCAAAGGATTAATCATAAAATACAAGATACTTGAAGAAATAGGCATTTTTGTGAATATAATTAAAAAAAACGCAAGGCTGCCGAATGACAAGAATATTCTGAATGAGGACAACAGTACTGGGTGGCACAGTGATTAGCTCCGGTGCCTCAAGGATTCACCATCCTGGGTTTAGTTGTGGCGTCTGCATGTTTTGTGTGAATTTCCTCAAGCAATACATGCCGCTAAGGTTAACTGGCGATTTCAAATTGGCCCCATTGTCAGGGTATGAGATGACCGGGCACCACGTCAAGGGCCGAATCCTACCTCAAAACCAGTGCTACCAAGAAGAGAGACGACTCTAAACTGGATTAGGTGGCTCTGGGAATGTTAAAGTTATGTTAAGTCGGTACTGTTGGAAAGTTCTAAAGTAGGAATATCACATATAAAACTGAGTTATGTGAAGCAAATGTGAAAAACGATTTATGCCGATTCCACTTTTACTGTACATCTTTGGGGAAATGTGGAATGCAAAAAAAAAAAAAAAAAACCTGCTCCAAAACTACACTGGGTGCCCACTTCATGCCCCTCGGCTCTGGTAACTGTATATGCAGATGGCACAGTTTAAAGGAGTTAGGCAGGTGCCAACAGATCATGAGTGTGCAACTCTGAACGGCACTGTGCTGTTTTATCACACAACAGTTCATCAGAAATCACCACATCTTTAATAGTGAGCTGAACGTACATCTGGGAGACAACACTGAGGACTTGCAGCCAGCGGAGAAGTGACTACATGACGAGGGCTCCTTTCTACCCAAAGGCCTGTGTAGCACCTCACCGGGCCTGCCAAGTCAGAAGTTTTAGTCATTCTGGTGTGTTCAGACCATAGTGTGTGTGAATCTATTCAGTCATTCATTTTCCACCGGTGGGACAACAGTCTTAGCGGTGAGGTCCTAATGTCCCTTTCCCGAACCACACTTTCCAACTCATGCTGCAGGATCCCAAGGCATTCCCAGGTCATCTGGGAGACGGAATCCTTACACCGAGTGCGGGTCTGCTGCCAGCTGGCCGTGCCCATTAAAGCTCCATGGGTGTTTGTCCAGGAGGCATCAGTATGAGATACTCAAACCACCTCAACTGTCTCCTCTCAATGTGGAGGGTCATCTATTTATGTATTTAAGGAGCTTCTGTAAAAGGTTAAATGATCCCTCTGGGGACAAATAAAGTTTTAATCTAATCCTGCATGGACTCACAGATGTGTGACGGACAGCTGGGATGCCCCTTTGACACTAGATCTGGGGGAGCAGCCATGGGATCAACGGTATGTCCCCCCGGAACACTTGGTGACAGCCCCCCTGGGTTGCATCGGGGCCACAGGCATGGGACTTCGGAGCTCATCCCTGTTAGGTTCCGTGGCCACCGCCAGGGGGAGCTGCAAGGCTTCCTGAGCCCGTGTGGGCGATAACGCAGCCACCCCCGGAAGTACAG
The DNA here is from genome assembly GCA_026402145.1 of Polypterus bichir lapradei. Taxonomy (NCBI): domain Eukaryota; kingdom Metazoa; phylum Chordata; class Cladistia; order Polypteriformes; family Polypteridae; genus Polypterus; species Polypterus bichir. Next base: position 14,132,402 of record JANRMT010062845.1, on the reverse strand, counting down.
CCTAATTTAGGTTAACTGCCACCTGAAGCACTTCCGGGTGGGCTATAAAGGGAGCCTGCAGCCACTACTCAGTGAGCCAGAGTCGGGAGGAGTAGGAGGAGACAGCTGCCTGGGAGGAGTAGTGGAGGAAGAAGTACCTGAGAGTATTTTGTTTGCATTTATTTGGTGTGCTTGTGCGGGACTGTGCTGTGGCTGAGGGTCACGGGGAAGACGTGTCCCCCAGCTGTAGAAAAATGAAATCATTTTGTGTTACTTTTACATGTGCCTCCGTTGTCAGTCTGTGTCGTGTCGGGTCGAGTGCCTATATAGCGCCTTTCACACCGCGTTATGTACCTTACCCTGGTGTTTTGTGTGAGTGTAAACGCACTTATTGTTTTATCCATAATGAATTCAGAGGGAAAATACTATTACTATTACCATTAGTGGAGGGGGATCAAATAGAGCGGAGGAGTCCTCGGAGTTTTACCGTTTCCACTAAATCCCACTTCAAACCTAATGAAGGTTTCTGAAAATTACCCCACGTTGCACTCCTTTCTTGTATTCTGTATTCGTTTCAGAGAATATTTTACATTCTGCTTTATAAAGTTCTAGGGATTAATTACCAGGTCTGGGCATTCCATTAAATATTAAACCAATATCCTCAATATTGAAATGTCTTTATTGCAGGTTTTCATCTATTTTTCACCAACTCAGGATCTGAAAAAAATATCTAATTTCTGGATTTAAACGTTACGCTAAATATTTGCAAATGGTGTGAAAATTAAGGCTCTGATTGTTTCTTTGCATTTAATAATCTCGTTTTCACATTCATCTGTCTTTTATTCTTATGTTAAATGAAAACAAAGCCTATACTGTTCATTATTTTATAAAGATGTAAAGAAAATCCTATTTGCAGGGTCTACAGGCAGCGTGAATAATCAATATTTTATGGTCCATTCCCATAGATGTAACTATTTTGTTTTAGCAGAGGAACAAATTTGCTGGCGGCGAGACTGCCTGCCACATTAAAGGCGATTGCACACGAGTTATGCAAATCTCGGTCTACTGTACAGTAATTTTATTTGGTCAAATGTTTTGCTTTTGAATTGTAAATTGCTTTAATGTATCTGATCTACCGAAAACAGCCCTGCATACTAATTGTCTGCCGCTAAGTGACAGTCTCCAGCGCGAGGATATGCTGCAGTGGGGGGGACACACATGTAGGGACTGAACAGATTAATAAATAACACGCGTGCATTAGAACATCTATCTGGAATGGCAGCTGGGATCTTTTACGTCTTGGGATGTGCTTCAGGCAGTCGGGCCGAGTGTCCCTCCTTATAAGAAAGAAAGAAACAAAAATGTGCAGCTGTTAAAAGTTTCAAAAATTCAGTTTCCTCCCACAATTCTCAAGACGTGGTGGTTGGGTTAACTGGAGACTCTTATTTTGAAACGATTTGTATGAGTTCATGTGATCTGCAAACGGATTGACGCCACGTTCGATTAGAACAACTGGGACGAGCACTGGCCGCTCGTCCAACAGGTTCGTCCATCCTATTCAACGAGATTGTCCAAAATAATGTCAAGTCGAGATCTGAAGGTACTACTCTTCATCACACAGCTTAGGTCTCCACATTTGTAGGGGTTACGTGTCAAACCTGCAAAAATCGAAATCCATGAATATAGTCGCCCTCGTTTAAATATGTCATGTTTTTTCACATAAGTGAAAGATCTTTAATGTTGTATAAAGTAGATTTAGATTTGCCATTAATAGAAACATTTAAAATAGTACCGTAAATACTCGCATTTAAGTTCTCCCGCGGATAAGTCGGGGCTTGATTTTACCGTATAATTTCCAGTATTTTAAAATGTCAGTCGTATAAGTCGAATGTGGAAGACTCACGCTATTGGTCCAAGAGATCACGATTTGCTAATGCCCACCTGAGAGAGTAACCACGGAGCACATGGCCTTTTATTTTCTGTGTATTGTGCCTACGTGACCAAACAGTAATACCCGCACTATTCCGAAGCGACGTTTGCACTGATTTGTGTTTTTTGTATCTGACACCCTCATACACCTTTATCGTACGAGCAGCCCTTATCTACGATGGAGCGTTCGATCACACGAAAATATGAAGCTGGTTTTAAATTAAAAGTCGTTGAAGTGGTGAGAGAAATTGTTAACTGCGCTGCTTCAACAAAAGCCGATGCATCTGAGAAACTGGTGTGAGATTGGAGGAGGCAAGAAGATGTTAAGTGTCGTATTTTTGAACGGGTGTATAAGTCAAGATCTGATTTTTCGGGTTTAATGACCCGACTTATACACAAGTATATACGGTAATTTTAACAGGTTCGTAAGTTTACATGCTTGTGTATACATTTTACAAAACAAAAAAAGAATTAAGAATGCAGCTTGACAATTACACGGATACAATTTAAATGACCGGAGAAAAAAAAGATGCACTGCCCGAGGTGAACTGCTCACGGTAGGAGCTTCTGTTTCTGTAGCTGACGTCGGATCAGTCCAGGCTGTGATTGCTGGTTGCGCAGTTGGCGTATTTTTACATTGCAGAAACATTGTGATAGGAGGTTGACTATTCCTTTATCTCTCTCTCTTTTTTTTTAATTCATTCTGAAAAGGACCTCAGTTCCCAGCAGCCACGGGATCACTGCACCATTTGGTTCCTCAGGGGTTTCTGGGAGGAAAAAGATGGGTTTAAAAATGGAAGCTATAAGAAGCCAGAAGGATTGTGATCGATTTGTGTGTCTGTCATTCTCAGAGCTTCAATAAACCCATTCATTTTGAATACAACTACTGCCACCCTAAAAGATTATATTTTTTTTTTTTCTGGGTTTTTGTTTCCTACGCGTGGCTTGTTTGTGTGATTTCATTTGCTTTGGAATTTGAAGGCTGTGGAAGTGATGTCAACTCATTAACTGCCTTCCGCAAATACTCAAATTTGTGAAAAACAGATCTTGCACATATGTAGATGAAGAAAAACTTGATGACATTTGTGCAAAATTTGCACTTTATACGTTTTCAGCTGTGACAACTCATACCTTGATTTGGAAAGGATTTGAAGAGCTTCTTCTGATTGGGTTCAGTTCATTAGGTTGGAGCATTTTGCTTTAACTGCATTTTACTGTGCATGGGAATGTTTACCAGTAACTGAAAACGTGATCTTCTGAACTCTAGCCTGGAGTTACAGTATCACCTTCACATTAGAGCAGGCTATTCACCCCTATGAGGTCGCCAATCCCCTGGACTCTCCACAATAACATGAAGTCGAGATTTGACGGCCCCTCAAGTCCAACTCCCCACTGCGTATCTATAGCTCTTTGGGAAGAAAGAACTTTTCGCTTTTTTCCGAAGTCTACCCTTGACACGTTTCCAACTGTGTCCCCGAGTTCTTCTTGCAGAATTTACTTGAAAGTAACAACTGGGATCTACTGTACAAAATTTTAAACACTTTGGTCATTTTCCCAATTAATTAATCTCTGATTAAACTGAACATGTTCAGCTCCATCAATCTCTCTTCATAGATCAAACGTCTCAGTTCTGCAGTCAACGTAGTTGCTCTTCTCTGGACCTTCTCCGGTACGGCTATGTCTTTTTTATAATATGGAGAGACCAAAACTGAACACAATACTCCAGGAAAAAGGGGCAAGTTTGCAATTCACTGTAAATGTGGAACGGTGCTGGAAAGTCAGCAGGAAGTCATCTAACTTGACATATCCGGTGATTCCTAGTTGTGTAATTCTGACATCTTCTGGCGAAGAGACCAGCAAGTGCGGTCATCATGTTTGATATCCACTCCCGACTAGAAGTCATCTAATGCGACATCGGCTTTAAAGAATGTTGGACTGACGTTCCTGTGGTGTAGCGGGTCTGCGGTTTTGAATGAAAGGCCATTTTTTTAAATAGACCATTTGACCGTGGACGCGATTGTGCAGCCGTGGGGATTAGATGAGGTAATTGGGGCGAGTCACACCTGCACGTGAGGGTGCAATTGTTCTTAATTGCTTAATCGGCTTCCTGCGGTGCGTGATTGAGGTGCTGCATCAATGGAGCCGTATAAGTATGGACCGGCACAAGAGTTCGGGAGGAAAAATGGAAAAGAAAAACAAAGGAAAGGCTAAGAGACGGAGAGTGAGAGTGAAGCATTGGGGGCAGTGAAAGAAAGTGGACGAGCCAGCCGGCTGAAAGAGAGAGGTCAGCATGGTCAGGGGTCCCGTGTGAAGCAAAGGAGCGCTCGAGGGATGGATTGCGCCCACTGAATGGCAGGAGTGGGTTTAATCGAGGTGAAGTCCTTCCTAGAGATCCGAGGGACGACTACGTGTGCGAGAAGGAAGACAGGAGGACAACCCACCCCAAGCGGTCTGG
>JANRMT010062845.1:14107246-14124834 GCA_026402145.1 Polypterus bichir lapradei | reverse complement strand
TCCTTAAACCAGCCTCCCTTTCACCATGAGATAAAGAAGTAACTTCATTATCTTTAGGTGCAAGGACAGGCTGTAAGCAGATTGCTTCCTGGTGAAGTCAGATGGGTTCTCGCCCTCACCCAACCACCACTCTACTGGGCAGCTCCACACCAACACCACACTCCACCCCTACCACAGTTCAAATCCTGCCGACTACGCCATTTTTTCTGTCATAGCTTTTACACACACACGCACACTGTAACTCTTCTCAGTTAGCAGATTTGCACCGTGGTTAACTGCCAGCAGAGAGCCACAAACCCACAACTTCTGGATTCTAAGAGCTCCCTAAACCAACCTCCCTTTCACCATGAGATAAAGGAGTAACTTCATTATCTTTAGGTGCAAGGACAGGCTGTAAGCAGAATGCTTCCTGGTGATCTTTAATCGAGCACCCCTGCTGTACTGTGCAGCTCCACACCGACCCCACAACAGGTAAGACTCTATACAGCCACTTCATTCATTCTTTTCCAGTTTACTTCTCCTGCCTATTATGATTCTGCCCATGAATTGATTCTAACCAGATAATTAACTGCCAGCAGACACAGGTGCAAACTTCAAAGCATTTATCGCCGAGTGACTGCATCTGCAAAGTGAAAAATATTTAGACAGTGCTATGGAGAACGGCAGTAAGCTGTCATTCAGCGGCCTGATATATTAATGTACTTAAAGGACACTAATTAGTCAGTAAATTGCCATGTGATAAAGCCTGTTGGCAACCACAGCTAATTAGGGCCTGATTAAGCTCAGAGGCAAGAAAGCTGAGAGACGTTTGAGGTGTGACTGCAGGTAGCTGGCTGGGAGCCATTGATAGAGGAGGCCCTTTTAGGGATTTAGCTCGCCTCGGCAACGTATTGGAATGGGGACCAGAATTAAACTGTGGGGGACATCCATATTTCGAAGCAGAGACACCCTTAGGGTGACACCATAAAACAGGACTTGACATGACTTCTAGTCAGCTAAGCAAGTAAAGTTTAACGATTGCAGCAGCTGGATCTTATTGCTTCTTACAGGGCTACGAATCGCAGGGTATGACTAATTACATGACTCCTTCGTGACTTTTCAGTAAAGATGTCATATTGTGCTACAAAAGTGCCACCTAAGTCTGGCAGCCAATCAATGTGGAGCACACAAGAATAAGATATGCATTGTTTGAAAGTTAACGTAAAACACAAGGGGGCACAGTCCAAAACATTTGGCTTCCCTCTTTTCTTGTAACTGTATTTTGTCATTTTAGGGTCCTTAGGTGACCTTCTCCTTCCCTTTGTTACATAGACCTAAACCAAACATCTCAAATCCCAAACTCATACCACACTGTCAGTTACTATAGTTCAGCACTGAGGTTGTCCTGGGTGGATGGGATTTGCATTGTGGGTGAGTGGAGTGTAGTGGTGGTGTTGTGCAGAAAAGGTGAAGGCTGAAAGTGACAAGAGAGCGCAAGGGTGGGATTTGCACTGTGGATAGGTAGAATGTGCAGGCGGTACTGTGTCAGCTGATGTCACCAGGAAACACTCCGCTAACAGTGTTCAGAAACGGCCTCTGCCTGGCTGACTAACGGAGTTTTCCTATTGGCTCACGCTGTAAGCAGACTGGTTTGTGGCTGACAGTTTACCACAGTGCAAATCTGAGAACTGAGGCACTGCAGTGCGAGTCCAAAGCAATACACCTGACGGCAAGGGTGGGATCTGCACTGTGGATGGGTGGTGTGTAGAGGCGGTACTGTGTTGGCTGACATCACCAGGAAGTACTCCACTCACAGTGTTCAGAAATGGCAAGATGTTGCAGGTTTGTAGCTGACCACACAGCGAATCTATGAATTGAGATGCTTTGTGGTGTAACTCCAAAGCCATATACTTGGCAACAAGGGTGGGATCTGCATTGTGGACTGGTGGAGTGTAGTAGTGGCATCATTTAGAAGAGGTGAGGGCTGAGAGAGCGAGCTCAGCTGACATCACTAGGAAGCGCTCCGCTTGCAGTGTTTCAGAAATGGTCTCTGAGCGGCTGACTAACAGAGTTCTCCTATTGGTTCATGCTGTAAGCAGATTGCTTCACTGCCAGACGTAGAGGGTTTGCGGCTGGCCACCAGCAGTTCACCACAATGCAAATCTGTGAACTGAGATGCACCGCAATGGGAGTCCACAGCAAAACACTTGGCGGCAAGGATGGGATTTGCACTGTGGATGGGTGGAGTGTAACGGAGGTACTGTGTCAGCTGATGTCACCAGGAGGCGATCTGCTCCCAGTGTTCAGAAATGGTCTGTGCGTAGCTGGTTAACAGAGTTCTCCTATTGGCTCACGCTGTATTCGCACCATGGATGGGTGGAGTCTGTGTAGTGGTGGTGCTGTGCCACCTGCTTGCACTGTTCAGAAATGGTCTCTGTGCAGCTCACTAACGGGTTTTTCCCATTAGCCCATGCTGTAAGGACAGCACTTCTGAGACAGACCTTGCAGGTTCACGGCTGACCCCACAGAGTATCTGCAGACTGAAATGCTAGGTGCTGTGACTCTACAGCAATACGATTATCATCTTGTTTTTATTATTATTATTTTTATTTACACAATGCCATTATCCATGATTTGTCACCTTCCTGTTCTTGCTGTTGTAGGAGCCAGGTTCACAGATGTCACAATGGCACACCCTATAAATACAGCAGGGTGTGGTAGGTTCCATGTCCCTCAGTGGGCACACTGCACAAAGAACACTTCGTCCTAGTGACAGATGACTTTCTTTTCAAGTATGCCTAGCATTAGGTTAATTTCTTTTTGGCTTCTACCCTGGTTCTGTTCTCTGATTTTGAGTTCCCTCTTGCACTTTTGGTTTTGCCACTCTGGCTCTTTGGTTTTCTTGGTTTTGCCCTCGATTTGCCAGGGGACAGACATCTTTCTGAATCCACTGTATGACATTTAAACCCAGGATGCTGGGTCCATGAAGCAGCACACCAAACCACTGCACGACTGTGCTGCCCATAATCAACGGCATCAAGAAAAATGCAACAGTAATAATGGGGCCAACAAAACGTTTTCTACAAACTCATATCGCTAGTAGGCGACCAATGTCTCTCTCACCCAGCCACCACTCTATTGGGCAGCTCCTCACCAACACCACAACAGGTATGACTCTGTACGGACACCTCCTGCCTATTATGATTCTGCCCATGAATTGATTCTAACCAGTTTATTGACTGCCAGTGGACACAGGTGCAAACTTCAACGCATTCATCACGGAGTGAATGTATCTGCAAACTTCCCTCTTACACAACAAAAGTGTTTCTACAAACAAGTATCGCTAGTAGACAACTAATGTCTCTCTATCTCCCACCCAGCTCTACACCGACATCACACTCCAGCCCCACAACAATGCAAATCCTGCCGACTACGCCAATTGTCCCGTGGTAGCTTTTACACACACGAACACCACAAGTCTTCTTAGTTAGCAGATTTGCACTGTGGTTAACTGCCAGCGGTGAACTACAAACTTCTGGATTCCAACAGCTCCCTAAACGAACCTCCCTTTCACCATGAGCTAAAGGGGTAGCTTCGTTATCTCTACATGCAAAGACAGGCTGTAAGCAGAGCACTTCCTGGTGGTCTTTCACAGAGCACCCGCTCTACTGTGCAGCTCCACACCGACCCTACAATAGGTAAGACTCTGTACGGAAACCTCATTCACTGTTTTGGGTTTCCTTCTCCTGCCTATTATACTTCTGCCCTTGAATTGATTCTAACCAGTTAATTAACTGCCAGTGGACACAGGTGCAAACTTCAAAGCATTCATTGCAGTCTGACTGTATCTGCAAGCTTCCCTCTCACACAAGGAATGTTTTTCTACAAACTAGTATCACTAATAGACAACTAATGTCTCTCTCTCTCTCACCCAGCCACCACTCTATTGGGCAGCTCTACACCGACATCACACTCCAGCCCCACAACAATGCAAATCCTGCTGACTAAGCCAATTGTCACGTGGTAGCTTTTACACACATGAATACCTCAAGTCTTCTCAGTTAGCAGATTTGCACTCTGGTTAACTGCAGCAGTGAACTACAAACTTCTGGATTCAAACAGCTCCCTAAACCAACCTCCTTTTCACCACGAGCTAAAGGGGTAGCTTAGTTATCTCTACACAAGGACAAGCTGTAAGCAGAGCACTTCGCGGTAATCTTTCACCGAGCACCCACTCTACTGTGCAGCTCCACACCAACCCCACATCAGGTAAGACTCCGTAAGGACACCTCATTCACTGTTTTCGGGTTTACTTTACCTCTTCTGAGCCAGACGTTGCGGGTTTGTAGCTGACCACACAGCGAATCTATGAATTGAGATGCTTTGTGGTGTAAGTCCAAAGCCATATACTTGGCAACAAGGGTGGGATCTGCATTGTGGACTGGTGGAGTGTAGTAGTGGTATCATTTAGAAGAGGTGAGGGCTGAGAGATCGAGCTCAGCTGACGTCACTAGGAAGCGCTCCGCTTGCAGTGTTTCAGAAATGGTCTCTGAGCGGCTGACTAACAGAGTTCTCCTATTGGTTCACGCTGTAAGCAGATTGCTTCACTGCCAGACGTAGAGGGTTTGCGGCTGGCCACCAGCAGTTCACCACAATGCAAATCTGTGAACTGAGATGCACCGCAATGTGAGTCCACAGCAAAACACTTGGCGGCAAGGATGGGATTTGCACTGTGGATGGGTGGAGTGTAACGGAGGTACTGTGTCAGCTGATGTCACCAGGAGGCGATCTGCTGCCAGTGTTCAGAAATGGTCTGTGCTTACCTGGTTAACAGAGTTCTCCTATTGGCTCATGCTGTATTCGCACCATGGATGGGTGGTGTCTGTGTAGTGGTGGTGCTGTGCCACCTGCTTGCACTGTTCAGAAATGGTCTCTTCTCCTGCCTTTTACGATTCTGCCCATAAATTGATTCTAACCAGATAATTAACTGCCAGTGGACACAGGTGCAAACTTCAAAGCATTCATCGCAGAGTGACAGCATTTGCAAAGTTCCCTCTTGCACGACAACACTTTTTCTACAAACTGTTTAGCAGTTGCCAGTAGACGAGTAATGCCAAAATTACTTTTTCACGTTATACTTATGACATACTCAATGCTCACTTCTCAATATTTGGAAGGCATCAAAGTAAATGGTGGTGAGGCAAAGGGGGCCTTGGCAGTCATCACAATGGGCTCTTGCTTCTTCATAGTTTGGATGGGCAAGATGAGTTACCAAATTATTTTATTAGATCTCTGAACCACTGATGTCTGTTCTGTATAACAAAGAATAAAAGAATGTCAATTGTAAAAAAAAAAGTAAATAACTACAAATCAACAGGGAGAAATTCACGTCACATTTAATGAGTGCTCTCCTCCTTAGAGAGCAAAGGGGTTTAAAAAAAAAAAAGTGCAAGGCCAAAATAATTCTGAAAATTCAGCTTTAAGGTTGCAGAAATGACGAAAAGTGCGGAGTTAATAACATCTACCCTAAAAATCCATTGGGTGCCACCTGCGCTTTATCACGCTTTTCTAATTTTCTGATCAGCAAAGTAATTTACCGATATTGTGCAAGCTCGGTCTTTTCTCTGCGTTGACTTCTTGATTTCTTCGGTGACATGGGTATTTTTTTTCCCCCCTAAGCAATCCATGGCCAACTGCTTAAAAATTGGGGAATGAGTAATCAATCTCCTGATTATAACAGCTTCATCCCCACGGGGGGGTGGAAATCAATACGGACTTGCCACAGATTTGACAGGGATTGACCTTCAATAAAACTATTAAGGAAATTTGAATTTTAAAATATTTTTATGTGCCTGCAATCAATAAGAATGCAAGTCTTTTAATATGTTCTGTAAATGGGGTATTTAATGATTTTTAAAAAATCAATGATCTAAGACTTATGTTGATCAGATGGCACTATTAAATACATCACAACTGCTCGGCCATCGGCATCCTAATATTGCTTCCTTCTTTATGTAGCATTTGCTCTTAATTCTTTGATGGGAGGTCAGAAGCAAAACATCAGAGCCAATATGGCCGGCGTGCTGCTGTAATCCAATATGCATTTTGGAACGTCTTCTGCAGTTAGGGAACAAGAAGCTCAAGTGCCATTTAGTTCATGTCATGATCCCAAAAGAATTTAAAAACAATTACCTGTTTATAGAATCCATTTCTTCATTTTCCTAGCTCTACTTCTTCCATTAAGAGCTGTAGTATTGTTACATGTATGGAGCAGACCTGCTGCCCAAAACAGGTCTCACGCCGGGCATTTGCTTGTCCATCTATTGTCTACCACTTATCCGGTCTGGTTCAAGGAGGAAACAGTTTAAGCAAAGATGCCCAGAAGAGCCTTTTGCCTGCTACATTCTCCAAGCCGGCTGGGAAATATAGTTGCACTTTTTAGGAACCCTGAGAGTCGCTGCCCAAAACAGGTCTTATGCCAGGCATTTGCTTATACCGCTCCCCAGGAGTCGTCCATCCATTTTCTACCACTTATCCAGTCCAGGTCATGGAGGCAGCAGTCTAAGCAAGTCTAAGTCTGACCCTTTTATCCGCCACCTCCTCTCCAAGCCAGCTAAGAGACACAGTTACACTCTCAGTGATGCTGAGAGTCGCTGCCCAAACCAGGTCTTATGCCAGGCATTTACTTGTACCACTCCCAAGGAACTGGACTATACACATTGCAATGGCATAAAACGGCATATCACATACATCCATTTCCAACTGCTTATCTAGTCCTGGTCACGGACGAAGCAATTTAAGCAAAGGTGCCCAGATGACCCTTTTGCCTGCCATGCCCTCCTAGCCGGCCAGCCAGCTGGCTATCAAATATAGTTGCACTCTGATCAACACCATTCTTATGCTGGGCATTTGCTTGTACTGCTCCGCAGGAATCGGAATATACACAGAGCAATGGCATAAACCTGGCATAAAACGGCACATCCCAAGCATCCATTTTCAACCGCTTATCCAGTCCTGGCCATGGTCTCTCATTATTTCCAAACGTTTTTCGCTGGGTGTTTGTGTTTGTCCTGGTCACGGACAAAGTAATTTAAGCAAAAATGCCCAGAAGACCCTTTTTGCCTACCACCTCCTCCCAGACCGGCGGGCTATGAAATATAATTGCACTCTGAGCAACACTGAGAGTCGCTGCCCATACCAGGTCTTATGCTGGGCATTTGCTTGTAGCCTTCCGCCGCAATCGGACAATACACAGAGCAATGGCATGAACAGATGAACCACAGCAATTCTGTCCCATCCATTTTCTGCTGGATCAAAGGGGCACTGATCTCAGCAAAGATGCCCAGAAGACCCCGTTCCCCGTCACCTCCTCCAAACCAGCTAGGAGACATAGTTGCACTCCCAGCAGTTTACCAATATCAGTGTTTACTAAACTATGTGCTGTGAGTTACTGGGTCGCGACTTACTGTTTGTTGTAATTATAGGTAAAGCGTCACAGATGGTTTTCAAATTGGGTTGTGGCAGGTGGATTAAGCAAAGCATTTAACATTGTCCCCTAAACGATCATCTGTCATTTGACCCCAAGATCATGTGAAAAGGCAATTTCCTTAGGGGGATTAATAAAGTGTATCCAAATCAAGAATGTTTTGCGATTCTCCAAGGGGGAATCATCACCATGTTCTGATGATCAACCACGATGGTCCAAGAGGACCCCCTTTCAACAAATTCTCGAACACATTAAACATGGCAAGACTGGGTTGTGACTAAAAAATAATAAAGTTTAAAAAAACCCTGATAAGAAAACACCACTGTCTGTTTGTGCGTGTCCAGGAATTCCGAGCATTCTGATTGGTCACTTTCGCTGTGGTTGCTCAGTCAAACGGAGGCTGACACACATGAGGATATCGAGGAAAGACGTAGGAGGAACCCTGAGAGTCTCCTTCTTCAGACATGGGAAGAATTCGCAAGAATACAAATGGTGTTTTCACAGTGGATAGTGGGGGGGGTCCTTCAACCATTGGTTTTAGTCAAAAAGTGGATAAGAGGCAAGCAGCGCACCTTAAAATGACAGAGCCTGAGAAGCGGGCTTGACGGGAATGCGATTGAAGTTGAATGCTAAGGGTTAGATAAGAGATATCAAATATTGTAAAATGTATTCTACTAGCCGCCCCCGTGGCTCCACCCACATAGTAGTGAAACAGGACAGTGAGGCGGGCCCCACCCAGCTCCCCACTCCTAATGTCACGCTTCCCACCTCCCCTCGGCCCGCAGCCTCTGTCTCGGATTACCGCCAATATATTGCCACTGTAAGAGAAGTATGATTCTTAGCGCGATGAGAGAAGTCGCAAAATCGACTTGAATGTTCAAGAACATTCTAGAAAAAAAGCCCGATCTAAAATCTGTTAAGTAGTTCTCTTGTTCGCTAGCTAAGTGGAGGTAAGATACGCCCCCGAGGCTGGCACGTGAGTGCAGATGGCTCCGCCCCCTCCCTACTCCTGAGGTCACGCCTCCCCCTCCCCTCAGCCTACAGCTTCTCTCTCGGATTCGCGTTTATAAATCGCTCCTGCAAGTGAACTCTGACACTTAGCGCAATGAGAGAAGTCGCAAAATCAACCAGAATGTTCAATTAAATTCTAGAGAAAAACCCAATGTAAATCCGTTAAGTAATTCTCTCGTTCACTAGCTAAGTAAGGTAAGGTACACGCCCAGAAGCTGGCGCATGAGTGAGGAGGGCCCCGCCCCCCCTTCCCCTCGGCCCACTGCGTCTCTCTCAGATTCGTACAAAATAATCGGTAACACAAGTGAACTCTGATACATAGCGCGATGAGAGAAGTCACAAAATCAACCAGAATGTTCCAAGAAAATTCTAGGAAAAAAAAGCCCGATCTAAATCAGTTAAGTAGTTCTCTCGTTCGCTAACTAAGTGGAGGTAAGGCACAAAGGCACACGCCCTAGAAGCTAGCTTGTGAGTGGAGGGCCCCGCCCCCCTCGGCCCACAGCCTATCTCTCGGATTCGCACAAATACATTGGCACCACAAGTGAACTATGATACTTAGCACTAAGAGAGAAGTTGCAAAATCAACCGGAATGTTCAAGAAAATTCTAGAAAAAAAGCCTGATCTCAATCCATGAAGTAGTTCTCTTGTTTGCTAGCTAAGTGGAGGTATGGAACGCCCTGAGGCTGGCACATGAGTGAGTAGGGCCCCGCCTCCCTCTCGGATTCGCACAAATACATCGGCACCACAAGTGAACTATGATACACAGCACAATGAGAGAAGTTGCAAAATCAACTGGAATGTTCAAGAAAATTCTAGAAAAAACGCCAAACTAAATCCATTAAGTAGCTCTCTCGTGAAAAGCAGACAGACAGACAGACATTGGATTTTATATATATACAGATTATCTGTCAACACGTAGCTAATATGTGACATAAATATATAAATTTACAACGTCCGGCACCGCTGGAAGAGAAGACGGCCATTGTGATCACCAAGACGGCCAATCCAAAAGACAGGGGGCGTGGCACTCATTAAAAAAGCCGTCACACACATGGAGGTCTCCCCATGACGTCTATTCTCATTCCATGTACAGAAAGTCCATGGCACAGGGTGGGACTCCTGTCCTCCAAACAGAAGACCACCTCCCCGGCCAGTCCGCTCTTTCCATAAATACGTTTATTTTTTTTTCCCCCCATATCTTGAAATGGTGTAGCCGATCCCCACCGGACCGCACACACAAGCACGCCATCACACAACAAAGCCCTGGCAGCCTCTTTGGTCTTGGTGGCCTCTTACGCTCTCTCATTTTTTCCAAACGTTCTTCGCTGGGTGTTTTGCCCGCATTAGTCACACTGCCTTGAAAATGAAACACTTGGAAAAAATCAATACAAAAAAAAAAAAGAGAGAAAAGAGACAATTATTTATACTGATTTTTCTTTTTCTGTCATTCTTTCTATGAACTCAAGGTTGTGTATTCCTCTTAAAACAAAGGGCACATAATTGGTAGTGGAAAAGAACTGCAAATGCCAAATGCGGAGGAATTTGAAAGCTGACTTTATATTTTCCACATCTGTGTTCAAAAAGTGCCAATGAGCAAAAGAAGCCAGTCGAGTGGCTCGACATTCTTCAGAACTCCATCTCCTGAAGCGCCAATGCAGTCGACACGTGAGCGTGGCAGTGCCAAGTAAAGTGGGAATATGGGACCCCCAAATGAACTCGTCTGACACCCTGATAGTCTCAAAACAAGGACTGTGATGGTGTGAAGGGAGTGAGCCGTGGCAGCACAGCTTTCAGGTTCTGTGGGGGCGTTCGCCGCTGAGGAGCTGGGCAGACATGGGCTGCTCAGAAGGGTGGCGAGCTGATTGGTTGGCGGCACTCTGCTGATTGCAGTGAGGGGGCCACACCCATGGGTGGACAGAAAAAGAGTCTGAGTGGAACTGAAAAAGAGGGAGATCATGAAAAAGAAAGCATGGAGGTTGAATCCAAAGAGAAGGAAGAGGCAGGCAGCGTAGCCCCAAGCTGGTGCGCCAGTGAGAAGGAAGGCAGGTGGGTGGTTGTGATTGATGCTCTGTGAGGAGTGTGTGACTGGTGGTCACATAGATGGGACCAGGCCCCACTGAGCACTCTGGGAGCTGCAGCGACCACCCGCTCTGTGTGCTCCCACCTTAAGGCCACGTGGTGGTGACAGATGGAAGACACAGCTGGGCATGTCAGTCCCTGCAGACCCTGCAAGGGAGACCCCCAGCGGTGACCAAATGAGGTGGCTGGGGTGCAAGCCTGCATGAAGGTTGACTCTGCTTGTCAACAGGCGGCTCTGTGAGCGGAGTAGAGGAGAAGGAAACACCGGAGCCCCTATTCTTTGCCAGCGATTCTAACCCTGTTTTACAGACTGATTATTTATTATGGACTTTTCATCCTCCTCTTATGGATTATTAATTTATAAAGGGTGGAGGACTGCACAATTTCTGTTTCTGTAGCTACCAGACAAGCACATAGATACACAGGCATTCATTCTTTTATTAAGGTGGACTACGAGGGTGACATCGACTCATTAAAGTTTTTTTATGTTGTTTTTACAAAATCACATTTATGTTGTCATTATTGTTAGATACACACATCCCATCTAAAATGCACTACAACAAATGTTTGTGATGCACCATCTATAGGAATAACAAATGAAATGCATAGGTCTCTGTTATATGCCGTCAGGTATGGGATTTGTAAAAGCAGTATTGACGTTTGTGATGCACCATCTGCTGGAATCACAAATGCAATGCAAATCTCTGTTAAATTGCCATTCGGTATGGGATTTGTGAAAGCAGTGTCAGTGTTTGTTGTGTGCCACCTGTTGGAATAACAAATGCAGTACGTTTTTCTTATATAAATTTATGTGATATGCCATCTGTTGGAATGACAAATGCAATTCATTTTCTTAAAATTAATGTTTGTGATGCACCATCTGTTGGAAAGATGAACTCCAATGCACATGTCGCTGTTACATGCCATCTGGTATGGGATTCGTAAAAGCTGTATTAATGTTTGTGATACACCATTCAATGAAATAACAAATGCAATGCATTTTCTGGTAATAAAGTTTGTAATACGCCATCTGTTTGAGTGACAGATTTGCCTCTGTTATATGCCATTCGATGTGGGATTTGTAAAAGCAGTGTTATTATTTGTGATGCACCATCTGTTGGAATGACAAAGGCAAAGCATTTTCTTACTACAAATCTGTTGGAATGAGAAACAATGCATATGTCTCTGTTGTGTTCCACCTGTTAATTGATTCGTATAAAACAGCATTAATGTTTTTGATGCACCACCTGTTGGAAAGACAAATACAATGAATATGTCTCTGTTGCGTGCCATTCGTTAAGGGATTTGTTAAAAGAAATGTTAATGGTTTTGAGGCACCATCTGTTGGAATATCAAATGCAATATGTCTCTGTTACGTGCCATTCGATATGGGATTTGTAAAAGCAGTGTTATTATTTGTGATGCGCCATCTGTTGGAATCACAAAGGCAAAGCATTTTCTTACTACAAATCTCTTGGAATGAGAAACCATGCATATGTCTCTGTTGTGTGCCATCAGTTAATTGATTCGTATGAAACAGCGCTAATGTTTTTGATGCACCTCCTGTTGGAACGACAAATGCAATGGATATGTCTCTGTTACATGCCATTTGTTGAGGGATTAGTAAAAGAAGTGTTAATGTTTTTGATGCACCATCTGTCGGAATGGCAGAGACATAGTGACCGGGCAGACAAAGAGTTACACAGACACTTGTCCCTTTATTAAGGTGGATTAAAGTGCACTATATAAGAATAAAGTGAAGTGTTTTAAATGCCAACTGTAAAGAAATGCGGTTCCTAAGTGAAAAATAAGGCCTAATGAGAACTCAACCTTCTGCTTTCTCTTATGGTTTGCCCAGGGGGGTCCCAAGGTCACACTGATTAGTGTCACCAAACAGTGGTGTTCAGATCATTCTCCTATCGAGTCAACTTTTCATCCTGTTTAATTTGTCTTCTTATCATAGCTTCAGACAGATGGCTAATGAAGACCACTTCATTATATTAAATGCGTCTTAATCATAGCCATATGGAAAAGTGAGCAGCACGCTCCATCTAAAAGGTATAATCGCGCTTCACTTTACTCCCTGTGACATTCTCTAAAGTTCTGTATGACAGATGTGAGCACAAAATGTAAGACAAAACCATTTCTAGGGAGGAAAAAAATAAAAGAGGAAAGAAAAAAAAGCAATCTGGTAGGAAGGAGATGAAAAAGAGCCCATCTAAGCCTGTGTCACAGCTCGGGGAAAAGAGAGAAAGGAGAAAGTCTGAATTTCCTGCGAGAAATGGAAGGGGTGAGAGTGCGGCGGGTTGTATCAAGTCAGACATCTTATCACCGTGATGGATTAGGATAACTATATCCTGTGTCTGCTCTCCTCAGTAATAATAACGTTAACACTCGTCTTCATGACTTTAGCTCGCCGTCTACAGTATGTGCATGCGAGGCAAACAAAAAAAAAAAAAAAAAAATGGGTGGCCGGGGAAGAAAACAGAATTTAGAAAATGAATTCCGAGTCCCAAGTGTTTAAACTCAGTTTGATTTTCTCTGTCAACCTGGGGAGCTTCAGTCTGGCAGCAGTACGGCACACACCGGACCTGGGGGGGCTCAGACAAAATAAAAAGATGCCTCCGCATCCCAGCAAGCCACCGGAGCAAGCACGCCACGTACTTTGTCACAGGATGGGAAAGAAAATTGCTTCTGTCGATCAGGCCGGTGACTGACAGGCGGTACGGCTAATTCAATACTCCTCTTTGATGTCTTTCATTTGATTGTGCCAATGCCCAAATCGCAAATCTGTAAGCCGTTAAAACTGTGGCCTCAAACAAGAGGATGTCTGCCCAGTTTATTTATGTATTTTTACATAAAGGGGACTCAAAAGTTGTCACCCTATCAAAAGTTGTCACCCCCTTGGACGTTTTCACTTTCTTTATATAGAATACGCTACCGTGGCTGTCTGTTTGTCTGTCCAGGATTTTAAATTACCTGTCGCTCGCAAACCGTTTGACCAATTGACCTGAAATTTGGTACGCATATACTACGTGACGTCTACTGTCCGGTGATGGTTGACCTCTAAGGTTATTCCTCTTTTTATTTTTATTTTATTGTAGAATCAACTCTCGGCAGCGGGCAGCAGGAAGGTTGTGTGGCGCATGTGTATGGGCGTCATTCTCCTCCCTACCCCCTTTGCCGTCACTTCCCCTACCTCTTCATATCTTAAATCATTCTAGAGGCAGATTGAAGACTTAAATGAAAAATGACAAGAAAAAGTACTAAGTAATTGCAACACAAACACTGACAATCAGTTTTAACGTGAAAAGATGCCGACGAAAGAAGAGAAGCAGCGGGCCGCTAGGGTGGAGAAAAGAAGAGCTGTTCAAGAAGCAGCAAGCGCATCAACCTCTGAGCAGACGAATGATCAACGTCCAGAGGAACAAAACTAGGAATGCTCAAGTCAAGTGTAGTCACTGCACGTTATCGTTGTAGCAGTGTGCCGTTCCTGGTATTTTAATAAAACATTGCCTCTCGGTGGATTCAATTTGGCTAAACTGACTCACAAATAGAAAGAGGATAATAAAAAGGATTACATCTCGCCTGAAGAAGGGGCCTGAGTTGCCTCGAAAGCTTGCATATTGTAATCCTTTTAGTTAGCCAATAAAAGGTGTCATTTTGCTTGGCTTTTCTCTAAATAAAAAGAGCGAAGAGAAGACAGTACCCTAAATTAACTGCAAATATCAAACACAATATAAGCGACTGCACAAGTGTTCACCCCTAAACGAACAAACCTAAATCGTCACAGTTGGTCTAAGAATGGCGGTCACCTTGTCTGGGCCTTCAACTGATGGATTGTACGTGAAGGTCCAACTTGTGCCGAGTCAGAATGGTGGGCTAACCCACACAGTGAAGACAAAAAGGAACACAACCCAAGTCACGAGAAAATCTCCAAGTGACTGAATATCCAAATCGGGAAGACGAGGAAAGAGGACGGCAGAAGGTTCAGCCTGCAGACTGTCAAGCACCAGCTTAATGAGAGCTCAAAAGGCCCCGCCCCCCCTACTTTGGAGCACCGCCTTCATGAAGCGTCGGATTGGTTTAGCAAAGTGACACTCAGTGATGCTGTCTACCTGGCCCCGCCCACTTTGTCTCCAGACTCTTTTTTGTGTGGGAACGTAACGTTTAATTGTGAGTTTTGCTCATTAAATTAGGACTGCGGTGGGCTGCCGCCCTGCCCGGGGTTTGTTTCCTGCCTTGTGCCCTGTGTTGGCTGGGATTGGCTGCCGCAGACCCCCATGACCCTGTAGTTAGGATATAGTGGGTTGGATAAAGGATGAATGGATTAAATTAGGAGATTAAAGCAACCCTCCCGATTTTACAAATCACCGTTGGCAGTCCATGCGTCAAGGAGGTTATACGGGGTGTTTTCATCCGATATGTACAGCTCGACGGCACGATAAAAATGAAAAGACTGAAGTGAAGACAGAAAGAGCTAACGGCCCTCTTTGTAGTTTGAACCGCTGACACGACCACGACGAGCAGTCGGAGAGGAAGACAACATGGCAGATCAATGGTCTGCAATCCGGGGAACATCTTACAGGTTCAATATCTATATCAACTGCTAAGGAAGACTGTGAAAAGTCATCAATCATTACATATTAGTAGAAAATATCATTAGCGTAAGCCATTATCCTAAGCCCCGGCTCTATCATTTTTGGAGCCTTTTCAAAGAATCCCTCCACCGTTATTAAGAATGAACGCCATTGAGCCTCATTACAGATTCAATTTGGAGGTACAGTCAAACACTTGCCCTCGACGCCCTGCAGCAAATTGAATAACTAGCCTGCTTCGAATTTCTGCAGACTCGTATTTAAGGAGAGCCTTGGCAAATTAAACACTGACCTAACGCGTAAAAATAACATGTCCGGCGTTTTCCTAACAATCATTCTATTGACCTTTGCTTATTGCTGTAGTTCCAGATTATTATTAATTACACTTTGGAGCCTCCTATGCATACTTCCTTAGGACATTTAATTAACATCGCTACTGTAAATCTTGTATCTTGTGAACGCTGAACGGGAATGATTAATATTCCCCGGAGGTTGTAATAGATATTTTCTGTTTAGTGCATGTTTCACATTCAAATCCATTTACCAGATGAAGAATTGCATTCAATGCACAAAAAATCCTTTGAGATAACCGCTTGATAAAGCTGGGACAGGAGGTAATTTCTGCAGGCCTGTGACAAATAGGGGATAAATAAAAATACATACTGTTTACTAGTACAAATGAGAACATAAATAATAATAATGATGAGGTGGCTTAGGTAATACTGTGGTAAATCAAAGTGGAGCCCGTGGACGTGGATCTCCTGTGGATGATGGACTGTCTGTCGGGGCCAGGCCGCACTGTGTGAGGCTCAACAATGGGACAGGCCCGTCCGCTACTCTCCTCCACTCTGCCCACCGCCCACTCAAAATACAGCAGCAGGCAGGTCACGTCACTTGCAGACATTCTCAGAGGGTGTGTTGATGAGGGGGGATGAGACAGGGGAGACGAGTCGGGGGGAGAACTTTGAGAATTGTCTGCTGCTCCAAATCAGCGATACCAAAGAACTGCTCATTGACTTTCACCAAACAGCCTCTACACCCGGTCACTCACACTATTCCACTCCAACAAGTACTTGGGGCTGCACATCAATGACTGGTCTCATAACACAGAGGAGCAACAGGAGAAAGGAGAAAGCAGACACGTTTAATGTGGGAAGTGATATCCCTCACATCTTCTACAACTCTGTGATGGCCAGTGTGTGGTGCCCGGCTGGTCAAATCACTTCAGGAGAGACCCACCGAATCAACAAGCTCATTAAAAGGACAGGCGCCATGATGGGACACACTCTGGACCCCCTGGAGGTCGTAGTAAAAGAGAGAAAGAAGACAAAGCTGAGTGTCATTATGAACAACACTGCACATCCTCTCACTGACACATCAGCCAATGAATCATTCAGAAGTGTGTCAAGAAACCTGACTGGTGGGACGTGACTGGTGGGTTTGTAGGGGTCCCTTTATACCAACTGCAATATGCCTGTATAGCACCTCACTGGGACTGGGACTTGGACTGCCAAGTCAGATATTTTCTCTCTTTTTAAACTTCTGGTGTGTGTGTGTATCTATTTCATAGTGCCTTTCCAAGTTATCTATCTACTATATAGTGCCTTTACAATCTCTCTTATCTATCCATCTATCTAGTGCCTTTATAAGCTATGTATTATATGGTGCCTTTCCAAGTTATCTATCCATTATACAGCCTTTACAATCTATTATAAAATGTTTCTCCAAGCTATCTATTTATCGTCACACACGTGTGCAAAGGCTCAAAGAATGTTATTTTTCAGCCAGACCAGGGGTTGGTGCTCTCAACTGATCCGTTCTCTTCTTGTCCCTCTGCAGACCAGCTGAAGACGTTGGATTGGTTTAGCAATGTGACACTCAGTGATGCCGTCTACTTTGTCTTGCTTGTCTCCAGACGTCTGCTTTCAGTGAGACAAACTACAAGGTAACTTTTTTTGTGGAAACATAACGTTTAATTCTAAGTTTTGCTCAATAACAAAAGGCATTTGCTTAGGAGATTAAAACAACTCCCTGATTTTACAAATCACGGTGGCAGTCATCATTTTAAGGAGGTTATATGGGGTGTTTTCACCAATATGTACATCTCAATGGCATGATAAAAATGAAAGGCTTTGAAATGAATTGAAAACTGAAAGAGATAACAGCCATCTTTGTAATTTTAACCGCCGACACAACCATGAACCTCTCAGTGACATCACCACCGGTCCACCCACTGATGACATCACTTCTGTTACCCAGAACCCATCTATCTGCCACATCAGCTCCTGTTTCGACCTCCCTGATTCCACCCCTTTCTCTAATCCACCTTATTTATAGCTCAGACTCATCCTGTTAGTTATATTGGTTTTGATCTCCACCTTTATTTTTATCTATCTATCTATCTATCTATCTATCTATCTATCTATCTATCTAT
>JANRMT010062845.1:14066339-14078058 GCA_026402145.1 Polypterus bichir lapradei | reverse complement strand
CTATCTATCTATCTATCTATCTATCTATCTATCTATCTATCTATCTAATTTTAGTGCCTTTCATATCTATCTATTAAAAAGTGACATATCTATCTATCTATCTATCTGATCCTGCCAAATTACGCTAAAACATCTATCAATCTCACAGTGCCTTTCATATCTATGGAATTACCTATTGTATAGTGCCTTTCATATCTGTCTATTAAATAGTGAGTTTCACATCTATCTATCTATCTATCTATCTATCTATCTATCTATCTATCTATCTATCTGTCTATCTATCTAATCCTGCCAACTACACTAAAACATCTATTTATCTATCTATCTATCTTACATCGCCTTTCACATCTATCTGTCTATCTATTATATAGTGTCTTTCATATCTATCTACCTATTATATAGTGCCTTTCACATCCATCTATTTATCTATCAAGCAGTAACAGTAGTCGTATTCTAAAAGTCAAGCTGGAAGTAAATCCTGGACTCTGACCTAAACTCTAAATCACACATTAACCAGGTTACAAAGACTGCATTTTTGCATTTAAGGAACATTACAAAAGTTATACCTCTTATATCATTGCCAAGAAATGAATTCACACTTTTCTTTTCAATCGGTTAGGCTACTGTAACGTAATCCTAACTGGTCCACCCAAGAAGGACATCAGTTGGTTGCATTTCGTTCAGAATGCAGCAACAAGAAATAGAAAATCTGAGCACACCACACCAGTTCTGGCGTCATTACACTGGTTACCCGTGTCTTTTAGAACTGACTTTAAAATACTAGTCATGGTATATAAAGCTTTAAATGATCTCACTCCTTCCTATATACATTCCAAGTCCTGACCTTAGATCTTCTAATGGTGGTCTGCTTATTATTCCAAGAGCCAAGCAGAAAAGAAATAGTGAGGAGGCCTTCTGCTGCTATGCACCAAATGTTTGGAATATGTTACCAATAGAGACGTGCCAGGTTAATACTGTAGATTATTTTTAAAAAATACTCCTGAAAGCCCAATTTGTTTATCTGGCCTTCTCGCAACTACAATTTAGTTCTACTGAAAATAAACTAGACATGCACAGAATTATCATACTTTTGAATGAACCTTTAATCTTGATTAATCTTTCCTTTCTTCTGTTTTCTTTTCCAGTTCTTCTGCGGTGGCGTTCTGCATCACCAGCACCTGATCAAAGCCCTGTGTGGCAGCCTGTGATGTCTGAATGAAAGCGGACACCCCAACCTGCCACAAGACCCACTGCGTCGAATCTATTTAAGATTTAGTCCTATTTTAAGATTCCTATTTAAAAAAATCTAGATACTGTCATTTATTTATTAGATCGGCCTCTATTTAATTATAGTGTTGTGAGGTTGTTGTTATTAAGTCTGCCTTTTATTAACTTATTTTGTCATTGATTTTCTTGGCTTTGGGTTTAAAGCCTCAAGTTTCTGGTGCTAAAGTCGAATAAAAGAAGCTATGCAGGGCTCCGCTCAGTCGCTACTTGGATGGCGTCCTGCCTGGAAATAGTGATTTCAACATGTGTATGCACTTTCTGGCCAGCAGGGGGTGACATTTCCCCATTATTGTCCTTTGCCAGGGCTATAAGACTTTGTTTCAGCCACTTTCTTAATTAGCAGCCAATTAGCACTGCTAATGCAACAGACATCTTTTTCTTACATTTGAATTAATTTGATTTTGAAGGACAAGTCCACATTGTAGTGAGAAAAAGCACTGCCACCCCCCCCCCCCCAGGGTCTCACTCACCTACGTCTATCTGGTAGAAGGTACCGTAGAATCCAAACCCGGTCTGCCAGGCTCTCCAACAGCGTCTACCCCTTGGTGGTCCACACTCTAATCTCAGTGCAGACCCCACTTGCCCTCAGATTTGCACCTAGCAGTGTATTTATATGCTGTACATTTGTGACACTTGTTGCCACTGGGCAGTTTTTTTATTATTTGTTTGTTACTGTCTGTTTTAAACTATTACTACCGATTTGCTCTATTGTATATTTTCTATTTTTCATTCTATTTTTTAATTGTTTATTTATTGATCTACAGTAAAGTTCAGTTCTTGTCTTGGGTGTGCCCTGTATTTAAGTGTATGCTACACTGCAGTGGTCCTGTTATTTCACTCCAACATGTGGTGCAATACGGTATATGGATGGGATGACAACAATGCCACTTAACTTGGCTTCAAATATTGTGGTCACAAGAGTTCTAATCTCTGTAGAGCACCGACAGCCACTGTCACCAAGCGGTGGCACACATTTTTTGTTTCCGAGCTGACTGTGCAGACGCCTTCCTTGTACTTTTTTTCTTCCATGGAACACACACTTGTCCACAGTGAGGTGGGCTACACTCACAAGTTCTACACAAGCGAGATCGGGGAGTGAAATCAATATCCAACAGGGCTGCTACAGCTCTGCGATGTCACGCTGGCCTTGCAAAGCATCATGGGGTGTTTTGGGGGAGGGGAAAGTTTGCCTAAGTCGGCCGCTCTGCAGATTTTCAAGGGAATCTTCGGAGAACAAGGTGACCTGCGAACCCAGCAAATTCGATGTGCCTTCAATATCTCTATCTACCTATATATATAAAACAGGGTGCTTCATATCTGTCTATATTATATAGCGCCTTTCATGTCAATCCATGCATCTGTAACATATAGTGCTTTTTATATCTCCATATCTATGTTATATAGTGCTTTACATAACTCAGTCTACCTTTATATAAAATAGGGTGCTTCATAACTGTCTATTTCTATTATATAGTGCCTTTCATAACTATGTAGCTGTCTGCTGTAGTACAGACTGTGTATCATAACTACATGCTGATCTATTTCTCAAAAAGTGCCTTTTACATCTATCTATCTATCTATCTATGATATAGTGCCTATCTATCTATCTATCTATCTATCTATCTATCTATCTATCTATCTATCTAATCCTGCCAACTACAATAAAACATCTATCTATCATGTAGTGCCTTTTGATCTATCTATCTATTGTATAGTGCTTTTCACATCTATCTGTCTACCTATTACATAGTGCATTTCACATCTATCTATCTATCTATCTATCTATCTATCTATCTATCTATCTATCTATCTATCTATTAAATCTACCTGTTGATCTCCTGTAACACACATTGTGTTCCATTATCTACCTACCTATATTATACGTACTTACTGTACATTGCATTTTCTATCTATTCACACATCTACTGTATCACATCATGACTTTCATATCTATCAGTGTGTTATATAGTGCCTTTTGTAGCTACCTATTTATCAAATGCACTTATCCACTTAAGGGGAGCGGAGTGCTATTATTAATTTATTTCATGTTAAAAAAAAATTAACAACAAGGCCAGCTTTTTGAAGGTATTTATTCCGCACAGACCCCACTGGTATTAACGTGAAGGTGAAGCCGCAGCCTCTGATTTCGCACAGCGGGCGCGCTGTCACTTACGGAAGCTCTGCTCTTCTCCAAGTCCTCTCCTGAGACTCTGGAGGCTCTAACATGGAAAGCGAGAAGCCCTCACCCGATTAGAGTGGGACAGACTTCTTGTTCCACATTCTGTATAGTTTCACGGGGTGGTGGTGGGGGGGCGACTGCACACACACACACACACACACACATGCATACACGTAAATCTCCCCACAAAGTCATCCTGGCTGTTCCTAAATCCTATTTTTTTTTTACGGGATGGCTATCCACATCCCCCCAAACCCCCCCAAGAATTCCTTCCAAGAATGCCGAACTCTGAAGACATTGCTCCGCTCCGCTCCGTTCGCAGGTCCCGACTCCTTTTTCCCTTTTTTGTCTTTTTTTCCAATTTTGCCGCATAATGCGCGCATTGATGGCTCTTCCATCTTGTAAGAAAGGAGCCCCGTCGCTGGGTGAACAAAGCCACAGCTTTTGCTGCGCCACCTCATTCTTTACCTCGCCGGCGCACAATGGCACAGTGAACTCCGGTTTCTATGACAGCAGCGGCTTATTCTCCTTCTCTTTTCGCGGCCGTCCTCCTCTCCCATGGCTTGAATTAGTTACAAAACAAAATAGCCTCTAAGACCCTATTGGAGCCAATCGCCTCGCAGCTAATCTACTAATAGGAAATAATCTCGCGCTAATACACACATTCCAGGGCACAAGTGTGTTTTCTTAATGCTTTGTTTCGTGGGCTCCACTCCAAAGCCTGCGGTGGGGGGTAAAAGAGAAGAATAGAAAGCAGACGTTAACAAAGAGATAACGACGTTACCTGCCTGTTGTTACCGCTGCCGCTGCCTGTGAACTTGACCAAACTTGCTCTCGGAGATTTACAGAATCGCGCAGAAGGTGTGGCCCCTCATAGGCTAAAGATCTTAAATTATAAAACTTGTCAAATTGATGCAAAGAGTTTTTTTTTTCTTTTGTTAATTTTCCCAGACATCAGAGTCCAAAAGTATTCATTGGCATTAAGCTTTAAAAAAAAATCCCTAAATCTCACTTCGTCCCCCGGAGCGAGCGCTCCCACCGTAAATGCGCCTCTGCCTGTGCGCCGCTCAGACTCAGGGAGCTGCATATGGGTGTTTTTACTTTTTTTTTTTTTTTAGACCGCGATTTAATTAAAAACTTTGTAATTTGTCAGCAACAAATACCTGCTAATGTATGATAGAGTCTGAGATAAGAGGCTTCTTTCTGCTCACGCTAATTTGTAAACTCTTTCCAATTTGGGGCGATTTAAAATGAAGTGAAATTAATGCCTGGCAAGATGGGAGATTCTTGGAGCCAAAATAAAATGCAATCCAACCGGTTAACTGCACTGCAGTGCGATCCATAAGCACGGGGTGCGCTTCATTTTGGGACGATTTTCTCAAGTCATGACTTTGTCCGCGAGAAGCTCCCTGAAAGTCCGTGTTCAGAGAGCTCCGACTCTTGGCGGCTTCAACGACTGAAGGAGAACTGCTGGCGAATACAACGGCGAAATGTGTCGTTACGTGTTGGGACTCTCACATTTTTAACCTCGGTATGACTTAAAAATTAAATAAAATAAGAAGTTGTGCTCTGTGCCATATGGAAGACTATTTGCATCAAAATGAAATGTAATCTAATGTGTTAACCACCCCGGTGCAATGCATATGCACGGAGTCCATTTAATTTTGAAATGGTTTTATCGTGTCACTAGTTGTGCCACTCATGTAAGACGAGTTGAAATCCAAGTAATCAACGTACACCTCAGTGTTAACGTTAGCAGTGCAACATCTATTGGAATGTATTTTGTAATACATGTTGTAATATGTAAAATGTCATTCCAACAGATGGAGCATCACACACATACTGTAAATGCAATGCAAACATCTCTGTTATATGCCATTTGGAATGTGATTTGTTAAAGCAGTGTTAATGTTTCCAGTGTGCCATCTGTTGGAATGACAAATATAATGCATATGTTTCTGTTATGTGACATTTGATATGGGATTAGTAAAAGCAGTGTTAGTGTTTGTGATACTTCATCTGTTATATATCATTTTGTATGGGATTAGTAAAAACAGGATTAATTTTTGCAATATGCCACCTGCTGGAATGGCAAATGCAATGCATATGGGTCTGTTATGTGTCATTTCATATGGGATTAGCAAAAGCAGTGTTAATGTTTGTGGTGCACCATCTGTTGGAATGGCAAATGCAATGCACACATCTCTGTTATATGCCATTTGGAATGTGATTTGTAAAAGCAGTGTTAATGTTTGCAGTGCTCCATCTGTTGGAATGACAAATACAATTCATATGTTTCTGTCATGTGCCATTTGGTATGGGATTAGTAAAAGCAGCGTTAATGTTTCTGATACTCCATCTGTCATATACCATTAAATATGGGATTAGTAAAAGCAGTGTTAATCTTTGCAGTGTGCCACCTGCTGGAATGGCAAATGCAATGCATATGGCTCTGTTATATGCTATTTGGCATGGGATTAGTAAAAGTGGTGTTAATGTTTGTGGTGTGCCATCTGTTGAAATAACAAATGCAATGTATATGTCTGTTATATGCCATTCAGTATGGGATTTGTAAAAGCGTTGTTATTGTTTGTGGTGTGCCATCTGTTGAAATGACAAGTGCAATGTATATATGTCTGTTATATGCTGTTCGGTATGGGATTTGTAAAAGCAGATGTTGCTCTGTTCAATAATGGAGATTCCACGACTCTGAAAATTGCCCTTGAATCATCATGGGGGAACCACTGTGACGACTGCACTCGATTCACCCCTAGGGGGATGCCATCCCCAACCCAGACAAAGTGGTTTACAAATACACTTATATAGGAAAAAGGGGGTCACAAAACCAAGAAAGTTGAGAAAAACTCCTCAATATGAACCATCTTTACTTGGATGTCCAAAGGTCTGCATGTTTCTAAGTAAACCTACTGCACAGTATAATAATTCAACATTAGTATTTTCAATTGTGTTTGATGACCAATAGGGAGTCAGTGTAAATGACACAGTACTGCTCTTTTTCAATTGTATCTACTAAAATCAAGCATATATTCAGCTAAATATTCAGATTGCTCTACGTCAGTATTTCTCAATCATTGGGTCATAGGAGGCGGGAAGCCGCTGGTGGGTCACGCGTTGCTATTGTTATTAATGGTAATTTATCGTGGTGGATCATGAAGTGGGTTGCACAGGATCGCCACTCAGACAATCGCACTTGATTTGCCCCCTCAACTTTGATGACTGCAAAAGCTGGTGCTCAATTCACCAAGGGAGATGCCTTCCACCCCGCTCTGTCAGTCGTGCTTGAATCTACAAGGGGGAACCGCTGTGACAATCAAACTCAATTCACCAAGGGGTCTCTGACACTCGTTCTTGAATCACAAAGGGGGAAATTCCCAAACTCCACCCCAAGTGGGTCACGACACCAAAAAAGTTGACTGCTCTGTTTAAACTGCCTTTATCTGAGGACCAGAGGTCCACATGTTTCCAAGGAAACCTATACATAT
This sequence comes from Polypterus bichir lapradei, assembly GCA_026402145.1. Classification (NCBI taxonomy): domain Eukaryota; kingdom Metazoa; phylum Chordata; class Cladistia; order Polypteriformes; family Polypteridae; genus Polypterus; species Polypterus bichir. Next base: position 14,071,089 of record JANRMT010062845.1, on the reverse strand, counting down.
TCCACATTCATATTTTCAAGTGTGTTTGTTGACCGATGGCGAGTCGGCGTTAATGACACAACTCTGCTTTCTTGCAAGAACGTGTAACCAAAATGGAAATGTTCAGCTTGCTCTGCGTCAGTGTTTCTCAATCACTGGGTCATAGGAGGTGGGCTGCCCCAGGTGGGTCACGTATTGCTGTTGTTTATAATGGTAGTTTATGGTGGTGGATCATGAAGTGGGCTGCACAGCCAAAATAGAAATGTCAGTGTTTCTCAGTCACCGGGTTGGTCACCAGTTGCTATGTTTTATAGTGGTCGTTGGTCGCAGCGGTTTGTGAAGTGAATTGTGCAGGGTGGCTGAAATCGTGTGTGCACCAGGAAGCGAGCTGCAAAATGTTGAACCAACCGGGAGCTGAAGACTGTGCTAGCCGCTCCAGGCCTGTCGATGGGAGCCTTAACTCTGACTAATAACGCAGCAGATGCCATCGCCGTCATGTTCTGCTTAGCGCTGCTCCACTGTGATGAAATGAAACCTGTGCGGGAAGTCTGCCTGTTCTGCCGGCCTTCCTCCGGTTCTTCCTCTCACAATGACTGCTTGTATATTTTACATGTAACTAGGAGAGCCCACACATCGAAACATCATTTCTTCAGTGAATTGTACGAATCGGACTTAATCATGATTTACAGAGCGACTTTTTCGATCTCCTCAAAACCCCCCGTTCCTTTCAAACTGAAGTGGCAGCAATCCCACAAAGTGAGTTCGTTCGCCGTCTCCCTGGCTCTTCAGGCTGTAACAGTCATCCCACTGTCTGTCTGAGAGCAAATCTCGTCGGTAAATAGCTCTAAGGCTCGGCTGAAGAATATTGTATGGATCAAAGAATTCATGTCTTCCTGTATAAAAACGACGAAGCCACAAGCTTGCTTGTTTGTCTAAAACAATTAGGGCTGCTATGAAAGGTGGGTCCTGACAAATAACTTGCAGCTGATTTTGCTTTTCCAAATATTTGGGGGGTTCAAATTAATGATTGGTCAGGGTCTGAAGCCAGGCTAATCGTAGCCAATTGCAGCCTAATTATGGAAGGTTCTGCCAATTTGAGCTGTCTAACAAATCAGTAGGACCCCGTGTACATTACTTGTACGCTGAGGCCTGATTGATTCTGGTCATTATTTGGGCTGATCTCATTTTCACACATGGAACCAATATACACTCCAGATGTTCATTTGCAATTGGGCACCACATACAACAGTTCATCTACACGCAACCGAGATGCGGACGGCGGCGCTGCAGGCCGCCACCCCCTCGACCGTACAAAGCTAAATACGGTATGAGACTAATAAATTATTCAGGTTTTATTTCTGTCAAGCCGGCACGGTAGAAGAATGGTCTGACTGCCGAGAGGGACGCAATTCACTTAAGGGGGCTCCCCAAGCAGAGAGGCGTTGCAGCAGCCCAACCTCGAATGGATTTTTTTATATTACAGTCAATCCATCGGCAAAAAAAAAAAAAATAAGAAAAGTGAATTTTTCAAAAAGTTTACAAACAACAAGATGGCTTTGGGTTCTTTTCTTTTTATTAGGTGATCCCACCTGCTTGACTCAGAAAAAGCTAAGATGGCCGTTCGTACACTCCGCTCTTGAAGCCACCTGCTCCATTAAAGGGGTTGTGATGAGCAGGAGTCCACTCTGGTAGCATCAGGAGCCAAAACCGGACCACCCATCCCTCATAGGACACACACGCACACACAATGTCATTTATCCATCCATCCATTATCCAACCCGCTATATACTAACTACAGGGTCACGGAGGTCTGCTGGAGCCAATCCCAGCTAAAACACGGGGTGCAAGGCAGGAAACAAACCCCGGGCAGAGCACCAGCCCACCGCAGGGCACACACACTCACACACCAAGCACACACTAGGTACAATTTAGAATCGCCTATCTACCTAACCTGCATGTCTTTGGACTGTGGGAGGAAACCCACGCAGACACGGGGAGAACATGCAGACTCCACGCAGGGAGGACCTGGGAAGAGAACCCGGGTCTTCTAACTGTGAGGCAGCAGCACTACCCACTGTGCCACTGTGCCACCCCAGTGTCATTTATATTATTAGAAACTCACTGGACCAAAAAAAAAAACAAGTCACCCCCTGTCTAAATCTTATCTTATGACCATGAGGCCTAAAAACGGCACCAATTCTGCCCAATTTGTAGATGCACTTCAATTTCCATCCACTCTTCCGGCTCCAAATCCCACAGTTCGGCTGGATTCCTCAGAGGACTCCGGCCAGCATTTCACTCGTTGCTCCAAAACGGTCCCACAGATGATCTGTGGGATTTAAAGCTGCGGGTCAGTCCAGATGTTCTTTGTGCCAATCACACGCCGTTCCAGCCATGTGCGCGTGATGATTGTCATCTTGGAATAGTGGGGCAGCCATTCTGCATTCGCACTGGAGATGGGAGCACAAAGGATAACACGGTTTGTTCTGCCACTGCTATTTACACAAGCATAGGGGGCTTGTAAGTAATCAACAAAAGTTGGGTCACCTGTAGGAATTGCTTATGATGACAGTCCATTGCTCTGGTGATGATTAGCGTTGGGCTGTGATGTATGCCACGGCCACATGGCACACTTTGACACACAACTTCCAGCACACTACGGCCGAACCCAAAAATGAAAGGTGGCGCCTCACATCGACCCAAACTCGCAGCAGGGCGGAGCTTCCAGTTAGACGAAGCAGATGAATATTTTGTGTTCTAGTGCCCCCACCGTGTGCCTGTTCAGTTAACTGCAGCTTTTTGATTTTTAAAAAGAAATATTAAATGGGGTGTCCCAGTTGGCACCTCATCTACTTTTGGGACTCTGCCATCTCACTCATTCACCACATCGATGATAAAACAAAAATGTGCTCACCCTTAAATGAAGTACATAAAAAAAATTAAAAATAAAACGGTTAACTTATCTTCTACTGAGGTCGCTTGTGAAACTTCTGCAGTGAATGCACAAAGAGAACATTTAATGCACGACTTGCTGCTAAACTTCGTCACGCTGTAGGCCTTTTGGAAGCCAATGGCTGCCACTGCCATCAAACGGCTCATTCACAAAGCAGAGGCGAAAACAAAATAGAGGGGGACATGAAAACTCGAAACTCCATTAGAAGACCCACTAATGTCACCGCATTCTCTTGTGCAAATATTTACTTTATCTTTTGAAAGCGTTCGCCATCTCTTATATATAAATGAAGCTCCATTCTCCTCAAAAAGGTAAACACGAATAAGCCTGCTGACAGCTGAATCGGCGACAGCTGTGGACGGAGTCGAGGAAAGAAATGCAAGCGGCGACTTTTAAAGCAGGACGCTACAACAAAAGGCACAAGAACACAGCGGTCCGGTTTTAGGACATCGGTGAAGAACAACTTTAGCAAAGTGATTAATGGAGGTATAATGTTATGATACATATTTCGCTTTATTGTATGGTTTTCGCCTTATACTTTATACACACCAGAACATAGACACCCCTCAGCAGCCACCTCTTTAGGCCCACCACTTCAGTGGCTAGGAGGACCACCATTTACCCCCAGGACAGCCTGAAACATTCCTTATGAATCCTGGTCCTGGCTTACTCCACAGTGTCACACACTTCCGGCAGATTCTGGGCAGCGGACCTCCCAGTCCACCTCACGCCAAAGAGGCTCTGCTGAACTGACGTCTGCAAATTGTCCAGGCCATCACACTGACGGGACCACTTTGAGGAGATGGGGGCTTTGTGCCACAAAAGACACTGTCCATGTGAAAAGGGCTGCGCCAGTAGACCCCAAAGCCATTTCTAGTTCTGGATTTTGTTCCCATCACTCATTTTCTAATTGGGCTATTGTTTAATAATCTCAGATTATTTCTCCTCTTGTTCTTCATTTAGAAAAGAGCAGAAGTGTGAGATTTACATTCATAAGAAACATTCAAATGCTGCCACAGTTTTAAGTTATTAACTCTTTATTATTTCGTGTTTTATCATAAGAGTGAATTCTGAACACTTAGAAACCACTCATCAGCACGAGAAAACCTCCATGTAAGACATACCGTTTGACTTGTCCTGATGGCTATTTATGCAAAACATCAAGATTTTGGGGGTCCTCTCTTGATCCAAAAACCCCTCATTTTTTTAAGGCCATTTTTGGACCATACGTTTGGCAGAAAATGACACCCTTATAATAAAGAATAACCCAAAAAAATGGTGAGAAGGACTTGAGGTGGTGCAGACCACATCAACCGACCCCAGGGGTTCACACCCTAATGGGATACAAGAAACTGACAAATTGTACACTATTATTATTATTATTATTATTATTATTATTATTATTATTATTATTATTATTATTATTACACAAATCCATTCAACAGTCAATGAATTTTCAATTTTATTATCACCTATCCATCTGTGTATCACCTGTAGTATTACATTGAAATTCATATCCATTATTACTATCATTATCATTAATAACAACAATCATCATCATCATCATCATCATCAACTATATTCAAATTTTGTACTTTTGTTATCTATCTATCCATTTATGAATTTTAGATTTTGCTTATTTATTTGGCAATTCATCAGTCTAAGTATTTCTAATGTCATCACTCATCCATCCATCCAGCATTTCTATTATTACTCTTTATATTACCCACATGTTATTTTTTAATTTAATACTATTACTGACTGTTTTCACATTATTATTATTATTATTATTATTATTATTATTATTATTATTATTAT
>JANRMT010062845.1:14046319-14056336 GCA_026402145.1 Polypterus bichir lapradei | reverse complement strand
TCGTTTAACTCACTTTTACTCACTGGATACTCATTTAACTCACTTTTACTAACTGGAGACTCAGTTAACTCGCTTTTACACACCGGATACTCGTTTATCCCTCTTGAAACTCATTGGGGACTCATTTAACTTCAATGATCCTCACAGAATATTTATTTGTGTGCTTTGTGTATTTGTGTATTGTGATATTTATCAGATGTTAATTTAATATTCATTTGATACTTGTTAGATACTTCAAAACCTACCTGACAAGCGCTAGAGACACTCATTTAATTCATTTTAACTTTCTGGATAATAATTTAATGTACTTGAAATTCATCGATTCTCACGGGATATTTATTTGATGCTTACTGTATTTAATGTAGACTCATTTATCTGATTTTTACTATCTGGATTCTTGTTGTATACTCATTGGATACTCACTAAAGTTATGATTAAATTTTGTATTTTGTTTCATGGTTCTTTTTCAGTATAAATTGCAATAACTTTAGTTCTCTATAAGAGCTTTCTACCTTGGAGAATCCAAAGGCGGCACATATTTTGTGTTCCATATGGTAATTTAATAGTTGAAAGATACGTCTCCACATCTTTCATGTCACCATATTGTTTATGTTGTAATTGCCTTCGTTTTGTTGCTGATGTCATGACGTTGTTAGGTTTGGAGAATCACAAGTGTGCAGCATGTGATGCCGCTCTGGTGATGGTATAAAGGCCAGTGTCCTGTGCTTCCTGGTAATCCAAGATTACCAATAAAAACAAACACACTCTCTTAGTTGGTGAGTTGCTTGACTCTAAAATTTCTGGTATACAACTCTTTGCTTGGCCTTACGACTCTGATTTCTGGTTAGTGTTTTGATTTATGATAAAAGTAGGATGGGATTTATGGCTATTTATGGATACTCATTTGATGCTCACTTTTTACTCTTTCAAATCTGTTACTTATTGCTAGATACTCATTTAACTCATAACAAACTTAGCAGATACGTTATGTAACTTGACAGGTGCTTATTGAATATTCATTTAAAACTCCTTTAATTATTTTGTTAGCAACTGGATTATTTCTCTCATAGGGTACTCAGTTGAAGCTCATTTATCTCATTGGCTAAACATTTAATTCTCACAGGATGCTCACTTTTTACGCATTCATATCTGTTATGTATCGTTAGATACTCATTTAATTCATCTCATACTTAGCAGATTCTTATGTAATTCAATACTCTTTGGATATTCATTTAAAGCTCATTTAATTAATTTGTTAGTAAGATTAAATTAAATTGGATCCTTGACATAAACTGATTTCTCTGGGCTAAAACATTTGATACTCACTGGATGCTCACTTTTTACTCATTCAAGTCTGTCACTTATCATCTTATATATAAACGTCTATGCCTGAAAGTGTGTCTGTCGATCTGTCCGGCCCGGAAGTGCGAGGCTTCAGCGTGAAGCGCAAAGAAAGTGAATCTTTCACCAAAAGTGAAACAGCCGCCATTCATACACAAGCGAGGCAAGCACATCGGCGAAACAAAATCTCAGAGGAGAGGAAAAACTCGCCGATAGTCGGGGAGGGGCGAGTATGTGCGCAAAACGAAACCAACAAGGAGTTGCTAATACACAACCGATGCCATTGATTGATTGAAGTGCTAGAATCCATGGTTTCTAGGAGCCCGGGCTTTTTTACAGCATGGGCTTATACAGCTAGTTAGACAATAATTTAATTCATCTCGTACTAAACAGATACGTGATTCATCAGACACTTACTGAATTTTCCCTTAAAACTTGTGTAATTAAATTTTTAGTCATTGGACTATTGGCGTAAACTGATTTTTCTCGTAACGTATTTAGTTGAAGCTCATTTATCTCACTGGCTAAACATCTGATACTCACTGTATACTCATTCGATGCTCACTTTTTACTCTTTCAGCTCTGTTACTAATTGCTAGATACTCATTCAATTCATATCAAACTTAGCAGATACGTCACGTAACTTGACAGGTGCTTATTGAATATTCATTTAAAACTCCTTAAATTATTTTGTTAGCAACTGGACTACTGGGGTAACCTGATTTCTCTCGTAAGGTACTCAGTTGAAGCTCATTTATCTCATTGGCTAAACATTTGATACTCACTGGATACTCACTTTATACTCATTCAACTCATTGTTAGATACTCATTTAATTCATCTCGTACTTAGTAGACATTTCCGTAACTCGTCAGATATTTACTGGATACTCATTTGAAACCCGGTTAATTTGTTAGTAAAATCAGATTTCAGTACTGAACTGAGTTAACTCATTGGTTACTCATTTAATGCCCACTACATCCTGTAGAGCTGAAGGAATAACTAGGACAGGGGTGGGCAGCGCCGATCCTGGGGGGGCCGCAGTGGCTGCAGGTCAATTATTGCTGATGAAGCCAATATTGCTGCCATGACATTTTGAGGTTTCATTATAGGGGTCTCGCTTGTTAAGATTCCCCACCCTTAATTGCTAATTTCCGTCTTCAACAGCTGCATTCACTGCTTTAATGGCTCCTCATTAGCTGCAAATGACAAACGAGCCTGCATTCTCCATCTTAACGTGTTTCCATTAACACCTGCGCGTGAATTTTTCCTGCACTGTTTGATTTAATAAAACACTTAAGAGAAAAATGTGATGGACTGAAAGTGATCCATTTTAAGGTTCACATCATTTGGAGAATATCCTTGGAAAAGAAGAAAATCAACAATCTAAGAACCTAACATTGGAGACCAATAAGCCATCAAATTAAATAAGGTCCGAGACTGGCAAGGGTTGGTTTCTAATTAAGCAACTGGGTTGGAATGAAAACCTGCAGCCAGTGCGGCCCTCCAGGACCGACATTGCCCACCCCTGAATTAGGGACAAGAAAAATAGACGTGTATTAAAAATCAAACTCGAGTTTGTTACCAAGAACACCAAGCGATCTTTTACCAAACCACAAAACAAAACCTTAACTCGGAGCCGAAGTTCACGCCTAAGTTTCAAAAAGCGTACGTAAAGCCTCGCCGTTGTCATCCAAATCTCGGGTGACGGCGGCGCCCCCGCTGGGGGTGCTTAATGTCCGGGGTGACCTTGATAACGGCAACCAACGTTACGAGTTATGCTAATTAGATAGCAGCACTTAGCAACCGCGCCACAAATCGACGGCACCCGCCAAAACCCAAATGGCGCTGAAGAGGATACAAATAATTTAAAGCTGCTAGAACTTGACTTCACATCAAAGAAATAACATTGAAAATGAATTCAGCAGCTCCCAAAAACACAGTAATTATGTTTTAATATGCAAAATTCACTCAAGGAAATTAAAATTAAAAACGAAACAAGATCATAACCCACTGGATACTTATTTAACGGATTTGGTACTCATTTTATACAGAGCTGTAAAAAAATAAAATAAAAAAGCCAAGCATAATTCATCATTTAAAAGTTAAGCGGCCCCTGACTTGATGCCCTTGCATTGGCGCTGCACCCTAGCATGAGCTGGCACTGGGCCGGCGTCACTCCATTATCAGAATGATTAGGTGCTGATGATGTCGGGCGGCTTTCTGTCACATTTGTTCGCTGGTTTGGGTTTCGTTCAGCTTATTTTATTTTTACAATCTCAAAGGCAAAGGCAAACACTTTAACAAGATTGCAAGTGACAAAGCAGAATCGACGTTTCTTAGCAGAGCAGATTGGAAACAAAAAAAGAAAGAAAGAAAGAAAGAACGAGAAAGAAGCAGTAAATGGTGTTTATAAGAGGATGAAAATGAGCAGGAAAATTCCCAGAGCGTTCCATAAGCTAATGATTCATGTTATTACTTAGTGAGGCCACTGAAACTCACAAATTCCAGCTGGCACATTGGATCAAAGACCACCCAGCTTAGCTTTGCCCATCGACACTGTACATGTGTGTGTGTGCCCCACCTTGGAAAAAGACAGCTGCGGGTGTGCAGAAAAAAAGAAATACATGTCTATCACAGGGTGTCCTGCCATTCACGGAAATCTGACAGTCCGGCAAAGGCGCTATATACAGTTGGAATAAACTGAACACACAGTGAATCCCTGAAGGGGACTTGGGTATGTAGAATTGTTCTTGAAGGTGCCATCCATGCCGTGCCACCCTCAAACCCGCTTAATTGTTGGAAAAGGACAGTGGTAGCACTGGGTGCAAAGCAAGAAACTCCCCTGGGCTGGGTGCCAGTTTTTCACCAGGTACACTCCTGGCCAATTTGGAACTGTCAACTGATGTAACATCAGGAATGTGGAAGGTTAACACCATGCAGACGTAAGGAGAACCAGTACAGTCCAGGGGAAGGGATGTAATGCCGGCTACTGGGTCTGTGAAGCAGCTGTGCCAACCAGTGTGTTGCCATTTAGCATATTGTGCCAGTTCATCCATCCACTAGAGTGGGGTGGCACTATCAAGGGGGAGACCGACATGAGCACTTGAAGAGATGCCAGTCATGGCTGGGTACACACACTTACATCATGCTCTGCCAATATGGAGTGGGAGGTGAACCCACGGAGACATAAGGAGGACATACCATCTCCACGTGGACAACAACTGAGAAAAGGATTTAGTACCAGGCTGCTGGATCTGTGAAGCGGCTGTGTGAACTGGTGTGATACCGTTTAGCACATTCTGCCATTTCATCCATCCACTAGAGTGGGGTGGCACCATCAAAAGGGAGATTGACATGAGCACTTGATGAGATGCCAGTCATCACTGGGTACAAAAACACACACACTCACATCATGCAATTTGGAATCAACAACTAACCTAACATCAGAGATGTGGTAGGAGAAACCATACAGACACAGGATTGGGACCCCTGATGAAAGATCTGCCAGTCAGTTCTGCCAGCCACTGTGCTACTATACAATACATTCTGCCATTTCATTCATGTACAGTATTAGAGTGGGATGGCATCATCAAGGGGGAGAGCGACATGAGCACTTGAATAGAGATCAGACATCACTGGGTACACACATATACACACACACACACACTCAAACTCACACATCCAAGCAATTTGGAATCAACAACTAACCTAACATCACAGATGTGGAAGGTGAACCCATACAGACACAGGATTGGAACCCAGGATTCCAGATATGCCAGTCAATTCTGCCAGCCACTGTGCTACCATTCAACATATTCTGTCATTCCATCCATCCCACTAGAGTATCAGCCTATCCTAGCAGCATCAAGAGATAAAATCGATATAAGCACTAGATGAGAAGATGCCAGCCATCACTCACACACACGCCATGCTAGACCAATTTGGAATTGCCAACTAACATCTGAGGATGTGGGAGAAGAGTCCATGCAGACACAAGGAGGACATGCCAGCTCAACCTGGACAACAACCAGAAGAGGGATTCAGTGCCAGGACGCTGGGTCTGTGAAGCAGTTGTGCCAATCGTTACCTGTGAACGAGCCACAGAAACACACAGGGTTCCTTTTGCCAGCAAAGCATTCGTAAAGACAGATAACTTTTAAGAGAATGGAATCTGGACCTCTGAATGATCCGCAGAGAAGGCACTAAGCCCTGATCGTGAAACGTCACTGATTTCCAGGTTAGACTGACATTTTTGTCATCGGGGGGACTGAATTGGATGCAACACCCGCTGCTTAACCTCAGCCCTTCTCTCCTGCTGGTGGTCCCGGAAGTAGCCCAGCAATGTGAATTGTGCGGTTCATTTGTTTCTGAACTGCAGTATGAGTGTTATAAGATTAGGGGGTGTACAGCTTGTCAACTGTGTGTCACTGCTTAGTGGTATGCTGGCATCCATTGCTTTGTAGGAGTCTTCAATCCCCCAATCCCCTCGATCGTTGATCGTGTGTCATCTCCTTGCAGTGTGTGATGCTTCATGGGATAACCCTCCAGATTGTCAAGTGAAGTGTCTAAGCTTCACAGAGGGGACACATTTACAAGATTATTGAGATTTATAAAGGTCAGTTGCTCCATTTACCTTTAAATTGTATGCACTGAGTTCAACTTGTTCACTTGCAGTAAGGTATGAGGTGCAATTTGTGGTTTATCTTCAAATGTCGGGATGCAGACATCAATCAGACATTTTCTAGGGGTGCCTGGAATCGAAAAGTTTGGGGACCACCTTGATTACTTATTTAATGCCCACTACGTCCTGTAGAGCTGAAGGAATAACTAGGACAGGGGTGGGCATTGTCGATCCTGGGGGGGGCCGCAGTGGCTGCAGGTTTTTGTTCCACCCCACAAGTCAATTATTGCTGATGAAGCCAATATTGCTGACATGACATTTTGAGGCTTCATTATAGGGGTCTCGCTTGTTAAGGTTCCCCACCCTTAATTGCTAATTTCCGTCTTCAACAGCTGCATTCACTGCTTTAATGGCTCCTCTATCCATGTCTGACGGCCATTTTCTCTGTTTTAGTGTTGGGGTCACACAGTTAACTTTAAGGGCGTGTTGATGGGACAGAATAAGGACAAGAACAGAATGGGCTGCAGATGTAGAGCAGCAACCACATTTCTACAACGTCTACTTCTGCACTTGTGTTCATCCTATAAGTTTCAGTCAGCTAGGCCGAGTGTCACAGAAGGCTGCTTGAGCACTGGGCGCATGGCACAGTCCCCTCAGCTGATTTCCTGAGCCTTTAATGTAAACCAGGCAGCAGAATTCTGGAAAACAGCCTGAGAGGAAACTGTGAACAAATCACTCACAGCCCCCCAATGACTCAGCTGACAGCTGAAGTCATCCCTACGTGGGACATTCTGAATTAAACTCGGCGTCTCTGGGGCTCCGTTACATATGGTGGGGCTTCTTTAACACGTTTCAGTACTATTGGGAGTGGCACACTGGTTAGTATCAGTGCCCCCAGATGGACCAGGGTTCAGGTCCTGCTTGGGCCCTGTAAAGCACCAAAGGGGCTTCAACCAAGTACTGAGTAAAGGGTCTGAATATTTGTGACAACAGGATATTTCCGCTTTTTATTAAACTTTCTAAAAATAAATTGGGCGGCACGGTGGCGCAGTGGTAGCGCTGCTGCCTCGCAGTTAGGAGACCTGGGTTCGCTTGCATGTTCTCCCCGTGTCTGCGTGGGTTTCCTCCGGGCACTCCAGTTTCCTCCCACAGTCCAAAGACATGCAGGTTCGGTGGATTGGTGATTCTAAATTGGCCCTAGTGTGTGCTTGGTGTGTGGGTGTGTTTGTGTGTGTCCTGCGGTGGGTTGGCACCCTGCCCAGGATTGGTTCCTGCCTTGTGCCCTGTGTTGGCTGGGATTGGCTCCAGCAGAACCCCGTGACCCTGTGTTCGGATTCAGCAGGTTGGAAAAGAGATGGATGGATGGATGGAAAAATAAATTGGATGCACAAGCACCGCTTCAGAGTTAGCAGCACTCAGGCAGAGAGGGTGGACGATTTCAGATACCTCAGGGTGACCCTAGTCCAAGCACACTGACACTTCAATGAGGAAGGCAGAAGAACACTGTGCTGTGCGTATAACTGTATGTGAAAAACAAAATTTGATTTTAAAATCTCCACATGGGGAGCACCCAGGACTTGAACCCCAGTCTCCTTGTTGTGAGGACGCAGCGCTGCCACCGAGCCACTGTGCCCACCACCCCCATACTGACCTTCATTCCATATTAAATATTTTCTACTATGGAAGAGGCCGTTTATTTAACTCTGCGAAGATGTAACATTTACACTGCATTGGGAGTGTGTGACATTTCAGTCTCACCGTGTCATTGTCATTATAAACTGGTCAATTTGCACAAGATGAGCCAACACAGTTTATGAAGCCAGATAAGGAAAATAGAGTTAGTTTTTTTTTTTCTTAAATACAAATATGCCGGCCTCCCCTAAAATGGAAGTAAATGAAAACAAAGCGCTCCGCGGAGAATTCTGCTCAATTATGTGAGTGCGAAAGCCTGATCAGACTGACCTTTCAGCAAATGAGAAGATGACAATCAATGGCCGTCCACCTTTATTCAAATTCCTCCGTGGCCGTGACATGATGTGCATCGTTCATCTCGGCGAGTGCAGTACATCTTGTTAGCACGGCGAGGCTGCCATTCCGCCACACCCCGCTCCATGACGGATCGTTCAATCCCTGTCTTTTGTCACGTACATGTCTGACACGGACAGGGCCATTTTTAACAGACGCCTGCGGAATCACCGTCAGTGTTATTATTCATCTCCCTACTGCTTTTTCCAATAGAATGTTACGGGAATCCGGAGGCCTCATTATGCATCTCCCCCCCCTGACCGCACCCATCAACGTTACAAAGCTACCGGCAGACCCTCACAGTCACAGATACTCGGGCAATTTAGTGGCACCAATTAACTCAACCCCCGTGAGTACAGGGAGGACCTGCAGCAGAGACTGAGGGAGGCCCAGAAAATCTAGAGTCGTGCCACCCGCCTGCGCCATCTTGCCACCCAGTATGTAACCCCTCACAGCTGGCCTTCTTACTGTCCCAATTTCCCATTGCACGACGCTCACTGGGCTTTGTGTCTCCAACTCTAGATGTGCTGATGGAGGACCCATCTGATGTCTGGTCCGGTCATTTATGAGTTTCATCACCACTCTAGGAACTGACTTGGCGGTATCAGCCACCGAGTGATGGCACTAAATAAAATGAGTGACTCCTTAAATGAAGATTGATTGATTGATGGACTGACTGAATGAGCTGTAGATGGATGGCACTATATAAAATAAAGATGAATGGAAGGGATAGCATGATATAAAATAAAGAAAGATCGATCAAACAACAATTGGATTAAGTATAAAACAATTAATGGTGGTGCTATTTCAAATAAAGTGGAATTTTCCAGTATGTATTGTGTGTGAAATAATAAAAACCATGTGTGACTGGTTAAGTGAAAGGCAATTATATAAAATAAAGTTTGAGAGATTGATTACATGATATAAAGATTGACTGACTGGTGGATGTAAAGACTGACTAACTAAAGACATAAATGGTTAAAGGTGCTATATAACATCAAGGTGGAGTCACTGACCGCTGTGTATCCATCCATCTATCCGTTATCCAACCCGCTATATCCTAACTACAGGGTCACAGGGGTCTGCTGGAGCCAATCCCAGCCAATACTGGGCGCAAGGCAGGAAACAAACCCCGGACAGGCAGCCAGCCCACCGCAGGGCACACCAAGCACACACGAGGGACAATTTAAAATTGCCAATGCACCTAACCTGCATGTCTTTGGACTGTGGGAGGAAACCAGAGCACCCAGGGGAAACCCACGCAGACACGGGGAGAACATGCAAACTCCATGCAGGGAGGACGCAGGAAGCAAAACCGGGTATCCTAACTGCGATGCAGCAGCGCTATCCACTGTGCCACCGTGCCACTGCTGTGTATGTAAATTCCAAAATATTCAACTTTTTAATTAAATTCTTTGCTAATTGATTGACTAAAGGAGTCACCGAGTGATGGCATTATGCTGTATAAAATGTCAGTCAGTCAGTCAGTCATCTTCCAACCCGCTACATCCTAACATGGGGGTCTGCTGGAGCCAATCCCAGCCAGCACAGGGAGCAAGGCAGGAATAAACCCCGGGCAGGGTGCCAGCCCACCGCAGGAGCACACACACACACACACACCAAGCGACAATTTAGGATCGCCAGTGCACCTAACCTGCATGTCTTTGGACTCTGCAAGGAAACTGAAGCACCCGGAGGAAACATGCAACCCAGGTCTCCTTACTGCGAGGCAGCAGCGCTACCCACTGTGCCACCGTGACGCCCAGTATAAAATGTGTGAGATGGCTTAACCGAATATTTATTTATTGATTGACTGAATGATTTGTAAATTGATGGCATTATATAAAATAAAGATGAATGGAAGGAGAGCATGATATAAAATAAAGAAAAATTGATCAAATAATAATTGGATTAATTAAAAAAAAAATTTATGGTGTTATTTCAAGTTATGCATTGTGTGTTAAATAATAAAAAAAGGTATAACTGGTTAACTGAAAGGCAATTATATAAAATAAAGTTTGACAGATTG
>JANRMT010062845.1:14013202-14027356 GCA_026402145.1 Polypterus bichir lapradei | reverse complement strand
AAGAAAGAAAGAAAGAAAGAAAGAAAGAAAGAAAGAAAGAAAGAAAAAGAAAAGGTCTACATATATCAGTCTTAGTCTCTGTGGTCCGAGTCATTTGGCAGCCCACTCACAGTCCAGTCACTTTATTACATTTTATTAAGTAGCCAAGCACAAAGAGTGCTGGACGCGTAACACTTATGGGATCTTTTTTAATGAATATTTTTGTTTTTTTGCCCCGTGGGTTATGATTAAATCTGTAAAACCCTGGCCAGTTAATACAAATGCATTCTGTCATGACTCTAGATGTGTTTGGAACACATTTTTCTTTTCCACAAACCTCAAGTGTTGAAAGCTCCACAGGAAAGGTACAATAAATAATTATAAAGCAGCGGTACACCTCTTTGCTAAACTCTAACTAAGATAACTAAGCACATACCACTTCTGAACCTACACACTGAATGCCAATCTTCTCCTCGTCTGTGGTATCTTCTTCTTCCCCGATGGTTTCCACAAGTTACACAATTGCAATCAGCAAACAAGTCATCTAACCACAAGTTTTACCTAAAAGCTCTAAATCCATGTTTCTCACTCTTTTTTGGTGTCATGAAACTCCATTTCCCATAAACTGTAAGTGTCCTTATATAAGGGCACCCCTTGGTGAACTGAGCGCGATCATCAGAGCGAAATGAATGATCGAGCGCCATCATCAGAGTCACAGTCCGTAACAACCCACTACTAATAATAACAATAGCGACTTGCGACTGACTGGGGGCAGCCCGTGACACAGTGGCTGACAAACTCTTCTCTAAATTACGACTACTGGATAGAAGGAAAGCCAACAAAAACAGGAATCCTGGAAAAGGAGCGAACACTGAATGAGGTGCCGGGTCCACGACACACAACAGGTAGAGACACAAAGAATTGAATGAAAAGGGTCAAGGGAAGAGACAGAGTCGTTAAATCAAAGCAAGGCCGCAGTCACAAAAAAATGACATTTTTGCCAACTCCAAAATGCTAAACAAAAATCGAAATTCTTTATACCCAAAGTTCCTTAACCAGATAAAAACAAATCAACACTTAAAGAATCGAACACCAACACTAAGTTCATGCAGATCTCAAATGGTCCAGGAACGCATATGCCAACCAAACCTATGTTAATGGCCTCCCGGTTCAAGACTCGTTGAGATGAGGAAAATTTACAGTCACATGCCCAAAATTGATGACATTTATAGAAATCTAAAAGCCACCATAATCACCAAACACCACTAGCAGGTTTTCATGTTTAGAAGAGCCATGTAATATGAGGAAGACGATGCTTGCTGTTACCTCCCATGGCAGCAGGTCAGATTCCATGAGTTGTAATTAATTACAATCTCGTTCACATTTCATATTCATATTTCATTTAATCCAGCAGAAAGCATAAATAAAGCGATTCTTACCCGTAAAAGTGACTGGGATTCCTCCTTGGTCTTACTGTCACTCGGTGAAGAATACTGCGGCGTAAGATGACCAGACTTGTCCCCACTGCCTGCTGGGGAACCCTGCAAAAAGTTTTTAGGCTCTCCAGTCATCCCAAAGACAATGGTAGGGGTATCCCGATGAGATTTTGGTTGCTCCTTGTTCACTGCTGCTGTGGTCAGTAATCCCAAACCTCCTTGACCATAAGGACTTGCCCTAAAGATGTCCATTCCTCTTTCTTTGGGAACCCAGATAATATTGTGACTCTGCTCATTGGAGGCTTCACCCCAGCCTTTATCTTTGCCAATCTCCTTTTCGTCTGCAGATTCCCTCTTCACGGTACCTTCGGCGACGGCTTCAACAAGTTTGTGCTCCTGTTGCACCAGGCTGTACAACTTCAAGTCGTTCTTGGACTCTTCTTTAATACTCATCTTGCAAGGGAGCTCGCTTGCCTTGGCTGCGGCTGAGTCGAGATCGTGACAGTGCACCGTGTTGAAGTGCTCCAGCAAAGCTTGGGTATCCGTGGCCGTAAAGCTACAGTGGCGACACTTGCAACAGCTGTGAGCTCTCCTAGACAGGGGATAACGAAAGAAGACAACGTGTTAATCATACGTTTTGCTTTTCAAATTCGTTCTCGTATAACAATTTAAATCGCTAATTCTGACACAAAACTGAATGAGGTCATCTAGATGACTGAATGTCGCATTTCGTTTTTTGTGAATTGTAGTAAGAAGTCTTTGTTCATTCATTCATCTCCCGAGTCGTGGGGAATGGTGGCCTTCCCCAGCAATCTCTTATACATAGTTCACTTCTGGTTCGTCCTGCTTCCCCTTCAAAACCACCCCCCCACACGCAGCCCACACGGCATTTCTCAATTCCTATTGGTTCGTCCTGCTTCCTCTTCAAAGCCGGTCCCACCCACACGCAGCCCACACGACATTTCTCGATTCCTATTGGTTCGTCCTGCTTCCCCTTCAAAACCACCCCCCCCCCCCACACGCAGCCCACATGACATTTCTCGATTCCTATTGGTTCGTCCTGCTTCCTCTTCAAAACCACCCCCCCCCCCCACACACAGCCCACACGACATTTCTCGATTCCTATTGGTTCGTCCTGCTTCCTCTTCAAAACCGGTCCCTCCCACACACAGCCCACATGGCATTTCTCGATTCCTATTTCTCCTCTTACAAACCCTTCCCCACACCGCTCTTCTCGATTCCTATTCCTCCTTCGGACTATCACATTCCCCGCTCCTCTCTCATGACCCCATTGGTGTCACGTCACTGTCCTATATCTAGCCTGACCACGTGCCCTTTCACTTCGGCCATGTGTGCCTGGGAGTCTTTTCAGTAGCCTGCTACAGGAAGGCACTCTCTCGACCATTGGCATTGGTTTAGCTCCTTTCTATTGGTTTCGCCCCTTGCTATTTTCGTTATACTGCGACGGTTGTTTCCTAAGGCTTTGTTATAAAATGAACGACAGTATCTTCTCTGTTGACAGTTTTTTGTACAACGTCATCTCTATTCCGGGATCCGGCAACTGCCTGTTCCTATCAGTGGATTATTTCTTGACACAAACGGTTGACGAAGGCAGTGCACTCTCATTATGACACAGGGCAGTAGATTTCGTTGCATCACATTGGGACATATTTGGAGTCATTCTTCCTGTTATTCTTTCCAATACAAGTCGAGTTATCACAACAAGTCACAAGTACTATCAATACATGGCAACATCTACAGTTTATGGTGGTGAAGCTGAAATTCAAGCTCTTTCTGAGATTCTCCATGCTACCATTGTCATTTACTTCAAACACGACCCTAACATCCCGTCTTCCATTACGTTTGCAAAGATTTGCATTAATCTACAACAAGCAGTCTTCAGCCACGGTCAGTTGTACGTGGCTTTTTCTAGGGTTAGATCTTTCAACTCATTATCTGTCATCTCCAGTAAAACACCTATTCACAACTGCGTCTTTCAAGAAGTATTTCTTTCTTTTTGATTTCTGAATTCCTTTCTCACCGTTTTTCGTTCCTATTTTTACAACGCCGTATGTTACGGTGGGCGTTGGCTAGTAATGAATATTAGAACAATTTTGACAAGAATTCGAGTGCACGAAGATTTGTTGACTTAACGATCGTGCGTGTTTCGAAAATCGCCAGCAGACTCGTCAACTTTGAACGTTACCTCCTAACCTTTGTCAGCTTTGTGTCCCTTCACTTTTACATTTTCAAAACTTCTGACCTCTGGTTAGATGAAAACGAAGATCTTTCATTGATATCTGTTTTTTGAACAGTTACTTACATTTGTTGCGACATTAAAACATGAAACAGGCACCTGATCAGAGGAAGGAATTTGTTGACGATTTTCATAAAATTAGCAAACAAAGACAAAACAAAAATCGATTTACAGGAATCGTTAGGAAACATGGAATCAAGGAGGTGACCGGGAACCCGATCATCTGAAAATTCGGTAGGAAAAATCGGCAGCCATTAACAAAAGAGAAGGAAGCCCCAACGTGTATTTGCCCAAATGGCTGCAACTTCCCAGTGAACTTGGGTAAGGTAGCACCTGGGAGGACTTTGGACGTATTTTATGTCACACAAAAGAGACATAGCAGCACTTGAAGCTGTGCAGAGGAGAGCAACCAGGTGTATCATGGGATTTAAGGCCCTACTCTAATGTTACTCCATTATGTTTACCTCCTTTGTAAGTTGCTTTGGACAAAAGCGTCTGCCAAGCAAACGAATGTAAATATATAAGAGTTTCACTACTGCGCCCTCGATCACCCACTTGTGGCACAGTCGTCGAGACATGTCTCGGCAATTTGACGGTCCGTGTCACCGAATCCGAAGGGCACATAAACCGCAAAGCAAAACCAAACCTTTTAGAACAATTTTACTCATCTGGTGTCAGATTTTCATTTTTCAAATTCGTTTTCTAAAATTTCGACCAACTGAATAATGAAAACACTAAAAAAAACATTGACAGGCTCCAAAGTTGACAGTGTGGCGACAGGGTTTTCAAACCAACAAACTTCAACAGAATTGAATTTCTGTGAAAATAATGCGATTAAAATGTGAAATACTCATTGAACGTAACATCTCTTTGATGAATCTGTTATTTTCTGTGAAATATACCGCCATATAATACATTATGCATTACTAAATTAATACAAAGCAAAAAGGCCCCGCATGGTCTCTGTAAGCTTCGGGTGGCTTCTGTTTCACTTGATCCGATATTTTTTATTTGATTCCCTTTTTGTTTCTCTCTTAGTATGGAAATTTTTCATCTTTAGAGAATACTTTTTTGAAGGGCATCTACAAATGGTTCACTGGACCAGTATATTGCTACACATTTTATAGGCGGTAAAAGTAAATATGGAGAACGGGGAAATCCTTAAATGCCATCTTATCCAGAAGACGACAACCTTAACACATGGCTAGCCACATGCATTTTTCATTTTAAAGGAAGAAGCCTACTGCTTGGGGAATGGCTGTTCTAGTTCAATGCTCCCCAGTAAATGAATTGGGCTATAAAAGGTCCAAGAAAATGTTGGAAGGTAGAAAAACTTTTTTTTTGTAGTCGACAAAGCTGGCGTGTTAAAGTTTAGGTATGACGCCAAGATCGCTTTAGTTAAAGCCTTCAGAAAATTCTGGAATCTTGCTAAAACCCTGGAGATCACGTTACCAAATCCCATGGAATTTTCTCTCCCCGTCCACCAATTTCACACAGCAATTGGGCGCTTCTTTGTACCGAACCATTTATTATGACAATGAATATAAGGCATGAAAATGACAATGGTGACCGTGACGTGCGTCCTTCTTTCACTTCTCATGTCTCCACATTACATTTAGGAGGGGACATATTTAAGATTCCTGCTTCTTTAACATACAAACCAATTGAGAATGCAGCTTTAAAGGCCTATTTCCTTTCCTTACATTAATTTTTGCTCTTTTCGGTAACAGAAAATCGAGAGTGCGGCAATTTATTTTAATTTCTATTTAACTTTGTGATCATTTTTTTTAATTCAACTAAATTTTAAATAGGAAATAAAGGAGGCCTCAAATATAAAAGGAGAGCAACGCAACCCATCCCAGCTTAACTCAACCCAGAGGTAAGAAGCAAATACTGTAGGATCACCAATCCCGAAAAAGACTGAAAAGGACTGAAAGGGGATTACGGCCGTAGCGCGCCACTTGGTGGAAAAGAAAGGCGTATCATGGGAAGACAGTACTACTAATAATAATAATTATACATTTTATTAATATAACGCCTTTCCCGTGCTCAATCAAACCATGAGCTGAGCTGAAGAAGTCAATTATTTGAATTAACTTGCTCCATTAGTCTGTGATACTGGCAATTTGGGGGTGTTACGCGTGTGCGCATGGGAGACAGCTTAAGGGCTCTAGTGGATGTAATTACCCACCGAGCCAGGGGGTGGTGCTGTTTTCGGATCCTTTCCCCCTCTGTAGACCAGGTGACTGACAGCCCTACCATCACTGACATCACCTCCAGTGTCCGTCCTCCTGGACCCGCCCCTTCCTACACCGGCAAGCCAGTTACCTACTTCGGTTCGGTTTCCGCAACTAACTGCATGTTGATCTGCTCATAACCTGTCAAATCATATGGGGTTACCAAAGATGGTACCCCAGATCTTTAACTGTGTTCTTTGTGTCTTTTTACAAGGGAAATGCAATGCGTCTCAATAACCTAGTTATTCTAAGACTCCTCATGCCATGTGAACCTTTATTCTGATTAGAGAACTTGGGTTAGTGGCCTCTGAGAAACCTGACTAACAGAATTGGATTTCTCCATGAATAGCCCGATGATGTGGCCGCATAAACCCTTAATCATGTTGCCGTTAAGGATTTTGTAGTCTGTGCATGTCCGGCCAGTAATGTGGAATCTGCAACGGTCTGTCGTGGTGAAGAGAGAGCTGAGCCAAAAGGCGAGACTGTCAATTTACCAGTTGCCTCACCTATGGCCATGATCTTTGGGTAGTGACCGAAAGAGCAAGATCGCGGAGACAAGCGGCCGAAAGGGTGGCTGGACTTTCCCTTAGAGATAGGGAGAGAGACTCGGAGTAGAGTCGCTGCTCCTCCGCATTGAGAGGAGTCAGTTGAGGTGGTTCAGGCATCTGGTCGCCTCCCTGTGGGGGTGCTCCGGGCATGTCCCACTGGGAGAAGGCCATGGGGCAGACCCAGGACACGTTGGAGGGATTATATCTCCCAGCTGGCCTAGGAACACCTTGGAGTCCTCCCAGAGGAGCTGGAAGAGGTGGCCAGGGAGAGGGAGGTCTGGGCTTCCCTGCTTAGGCTGCTGCCCCTACGACCCGACCTCAGATAAACGGTGGGTAATGGAAGGATGAATGGATGGATGGATGCATGTCCGGCTTCACCCCAGCCAAAGTTGGCCACAGTCCACAGGTTGGGAAATGCTGCTGTACATGATCTACAACTCTGTGATGGCAAGTGTCGTCTGCTGGGCCGGTAATGTCACGTCAAGAGAGGCCCACCATATCAGCAAGCTGATTAAGGCAAGCAGGCTCAATTAGCGAATGCCCTCTGGACCCGCTGTAGGTGGTAGCAGAGCAGAGAATGAACAGAAAATGGACAGCCATTATGAACAATGCAGCACATCCTCTCTGAGACACTAGCACTGAGGACTTCGAGCCAACAAACTACTGAGCAGAAGTAGTTTGCTTTACTAATATTTTCAGTAGCCACAGGTAGAAGCATCCACAAAATAAACTTCGACAGGCAAATCTTCAGGCCATCGCATTATTCCTTCTCCTGGCTGAAATAATCTCTCTCAATATCGCAGAAATCAGTAAATTTAATGTCGATGAGCATAATGTGCTAAACCCGGCAATACAATCTCAAAAATCAGTAGGAAAACACATTAAAAGTTACATAGGTTATGAAGTCCGATTACTTTTTAAACTAACGAGTTGCCTAACGCAATACTTATAGAAGTAAAAATTATGAGTGTAAGGCAAGAAGCCCACGTACTGGTATACTGGTCCTCTGCAGGGCTCAGTCATGCAGAAAACAGTTTGCTGTGTGTACTCCGGTAGCCAAAAACCAATAAATAAAGCATCAGTTTGCCTAAACGGATTTTGAAAACACAAGTAAAAGATCACAGGCGTCGTTCTTGTTTTCAGATTTTAAGTACGCAACTTAATGACGTCGGATCGTTCTGACACAGGAGAACTCCAGAAGATGACTTGCCCACTGTGGCGAGTGGCTGGGGGTGGTACCTAGCCGGGATGCCCAGGAGGACCGGAGGAGGGCTTACGCCTCCTCCAGACCATGAGGGGGCAACCGCACTGGTGGCTTTGTGGACCACAGGAACTGAGCTTGGAAGCTCAACCCTATAGGGGCCCGTGGTCACCGCCAGGGGGCGCCTCAATGCCTATGCAGCCCTGGGACTTCCGCCACACCCGTAAGTGCTTGGGGGAAGAAGACCAGGAACACCCAGAGTGCTTCCAGGTGTGAAGCCGATACTTCCACCACAATGGGGAGTGCCAGCGGAAGATTATCGGATGGCACCTGGAGCACGTCTGGGTGGGTATTATAAAAGGGGCCGCCTTCCTCCATTCAGTGGCTGGAGTCGGGAGAGGAGAAGGACAGAGCTCGAGAGGAGAGGAAAGGAGACGGCCTGAAGAGAGTGACGCATTGTGAGGCCTGGACTTTGGGGGAGTTTTGGGGGTTGTGTGCTGCACCTTGTATATAGTAGATGTCTAATAAACGTGTGGTGGTGCTTTAAACATGTCTACCTGTCTGTGTCCAGGCTGTCTTCCACACCATGTAAACGAGAACTTTTAAGAAACCAAGTTCCTTTCTAAACCAGGTTGTTCACCTGCATGTAAACGCACCGACACGAACAGCGGTATTGTCAGGTCTAGGAGCACAGATGGGCTGCAGTAGGATCAAAAACTGTCCCTGGACTTTTATCGAGAAAATCAGCCAAGCACCAACCAACCTAGCAAACGTTTTTCGATTACGGTTCTTGGGTACAAATTGATTTTGCTGATCTATGTCTAAAAGTGGTGTCTTCCACACTTGCATTTTCATATCGTTTCCAAACACTAACTTTGCCTGAACTAAAACAACTGAAAACGTATATGACGCAAAAATCCCTGGCCCTGGGCTTTTGTTGAGAAAATCAGCCAACCTCGCAACCACAATAGGTGCGCATACACATCACAATCCCCTTTGATTTTTAACTAAAATAGTACAAAATGCTCAGACCGGAGAGTTTACGCCTGAGAATGGAAGACAGGACTTTTGACCAATGAATGAGGTGGAGTGCTGTGTCTTTAATTCAAAGGTGAGACCCCATGGGAAGGGGCATCCTATATGTGGACTACTTTTATTTTCCAAAAGTATTTACTTAACAATATTTTAGCCATAATAAAATACACAAATTATGCAAATTTGTTGCGTTCAACTTTAACGTGTGAATTATGTTAGTAACTTGTGAGTTTTTTTTTATGAATGTTTCATAATCTTTTCTGTTGCCCAATGTTGGTCACCATAGACGTAAAGTTCATTTGATACTTGGGTGCACACAGAGGATGCGCACCCTTCTGGTCTTTTTATAGTACACAACAGAATCCTCTGGCTTACACCCCTTTTAAATATCGATCTCGAGAATGTTTCCATTTCTGCATACACAAGCTATCATCTGTGCTGAGGGTCTGGGCGATGTCTCGCCGTGTATCTGTAGACATTTGGCTATGGCTGCGTGTTTTTAATGTTGGATTGTGTACAATAGATGTGGGAAGCGACAATCCACACAACTCTTCCTTCCAATAAGCACGTGTTTTCTTGTCAAGGCACATGTGGCTGAGCAGTTACTAAATTCTGGAGGCATGCGGTCGCCGACACAAGGGTCAGAACCTGAAGGCAAAATTTAATTTACGTCACACACACCCTCGTGGTGACACAGATGCGTCAAGTATGAACAGCCTCTTACATTGTATCAGAAACTTATGTATGACAACAGGAGACTAAAACATTTTCTCGGCTATCACTACAAACTACAGGGGTAAATAACATATACGGTACCAGTCAAAACTTTAGGAACACCTCTTGTTCTGTCACTGGAATGTACAACTTTCTGGGGTGGCGAGGGTTTAGTAACACAGTCTGCTCCAACTCTGCTTTAAGACAGACAGACTGAGAGTTTTTAAGTAATCAGCAGAAGTTGGGACACCTGTGCAAATTGTTTCCTTCAACTTACAAAGCTTCATTTACTTGAATTGCTGCAGAACATCTGCAGGTTGTAACCTATTAGTTGTTCCCTGAAGAGGGCCCATTTGTAATATTCTGAAATTTGGTTATTCTTTTCAGTTTGTGCTAATCTAAACTTTAAATGTAAACCTCTGCCAGTTTATCATTTCACCATTTAAGGTCATTCATTGCACTGCCTCTGATTTAAATTTGAAGGAAAACTGGAAAAAATGAGGTGTCCTAAAACTTTTGATATAAAAAAAAAGCATAATTCCGGTGGATTACTCCTAAGGAAGCTCTTTTTTGGATGCACGAGTCAATTCAAACACTCAACGTACAGAACTAGTGATTAGCATGGCAAAAATAAATAAATAAATGAATCTGACATCAAAAATAGGAGACTCAATATTTGTTCTTCAAGGTGGCCTTTTGGCATTTTATTTTGAAGCAATATTAGGATGAGAGAAAATAATCCATTCTTCCATTCCCTTTCAAATCTACCTGCAAAGTATGCAAGTCAATGAGACACCCGCTTAATAAGCTTCAATTTTCTGGAAAATTCCGAAAAGTCCGATTTTTTTTTTATTATTATTATTATTGACTAACTGCCTTAGTCAAGCTGCGACTCGAGCCTACTTTCATATTATGCGCTGCTGGAAGGTCCACAGGACAGCCATGTTATTTGATTAATGATTAACTATCCATCCATCCATCCATTATCCAATCCGCTATATCCTAACTACAGGGTCACGGGGGTCTCCTGGAGCCAATCCCAGCCAACACTGGGCGCAAGGCAGGAAACAAACCCTGGGCAGGGCGCCAGCCCACCGCAGATGATTAACTATTGCTTCATTATTTGTGCTCCGACAGTTTGAAGTCATTTACGGTAAAAGTGGACTAATGATGTTAGAACTTCTTAAAATTGATTTATGTGTAAAATGATACGGCGGTGGAAGTACGGCATGCACTGTTCTTCTGGCAGCAGTAGTGCAGCCCGGGCTAAAGTTGTATTCCATGTGCAACCATTTATTTTGAAAAATGCTCTAATATTTCAAGAATGTAGTCATTTACATTGCCATAGTAAATTCATTATGACATAAGGCTACTGTATTCTCAAAGAAAAAAATATTTTTATATATAAGATGGGAAACTTTTACAGCTGTTGAAGATCAGGAAGCAAAAAAATAAATACATATAATAATAGCTAAGTTGGGTTAAGTTTCATCCATATGCAATTTTAAAAATTTTAAATTCAAGCAGTTTGGAGCATGTATCAGATAAAATTTGGAGCAATTTTGTAGTCAGTCATTCTGATTAAGCAATAACGGAAATACGGTATTGCAGCATTTAAGATTCGGAAATTTAAGAAAAGACGCATCCCACATGTCCACTCCTTCAATCTTCTTCCATGGATAATTAAACACAATTTCCCTGATTTTCCCGACAGGAGCCTTCCTTCTAATTTGACTTTTCATCTCCTTCCATCGACCACCAAACCTACGCTAAGCCCCTCCAGAATGCAGGACCCCACTTAAGGCAAGACAAGCGCCAGCGTGCCTCACCAATGGGGATTGAACTAAAGACCCAGCACTCCACCTCATTCATTGGTCAAAAGTCCTGTCTTCCATTCTCAGGCGTAATCTCTCCGGTCTGAGCATTTTGTGCTATTTTAGTTAAAAATCAATGGGGATTGTGATGTGTATGTGCACCTATTGTGGTTGCGAGGTTGGCTGATTTTCTCAACAAAAGTCCAGGGCCAGGGATTTTTGTGTCATATACGTTTTCGGCTATTTTAGTTCGGACAGATATACTGTTTATGAAAATGTGAGTGTGGAAGACACCACTTTTAGACTCAGATGTAGCCTAAGACAGAGATCAGCAAAATCAATTTGTACCCAAGAACTGTAATCGAAAAACAAAATCAATAAGTCAGCAGCTATGAAGTCAAAAGACAAAATAACGAAAGCCTGCCTTAAAAGTGACGCTGTTGGGGTTGGCTTTATTATAGAACAGATAAAAAAAGAGAAATGAATGAATGGTAATAACATCGATATTTCTTAAAATGACATTTGATTCGGTTTTCATTGTGTTATGTCAATGCTACCTCTCCACTTTAAAAGGTGCCATCTCATTAGGATGCCACCCTAGGGAAGTGTTTTGGGCAGGTCCACCTGGCAGGAGACCTCTGGGAAGACCCAGGACACCCTGAAAGTGGGGGGGGGGGGTGGCACTGGGGAAGCCCAAGTATCCCCCATGGAGGATTTGGAGGAGGTGATGGGCAAATCGGGATGTCTGGGAATCACTGTTTGGACTGCAGGCCCTGCAACCCAGACCCAGATAAAAGGACAAAATGAATCAATGTCTTCTGTTGACAATACGGTGACCAATGGATGTCCAATTCTTATTCAATTATTCTGCACTTAACATTTAAATGTAATGAAGGGGAGTATATTAAAAAAAATGGTCAGGGTGTAATCTGAAATGTTAACATATTTGAGTATCAAGACATTCACTCGCAAATGTTCTCACTTCTGCATCTATGCCAGTCTGGTGCCCGGTGCCCTGTGGGCTATCCAATGAAGCTGTTATCAGTTAATTATCAGTCTGAAGCTGGCACGTTGAGTCTCTTTTGTTGTACAATTTCACCACGCTGGGAGCTGTTGTCTGCTCATCGACAGTCTTGTGGCTTCCCTCTGGTTCTGGAAATTACATTAAATCAATGTCTCTGCCTATCGGACCCCCTATCCAACTTACGAGGGTTGAAGGGCTGGGGTCAAAAAACTCCAAAGTTGTTTAACGCTCTTTTAAAAAGTTACTTAGCCTGTCTAACTGGAAAGAATATCAAACGCTGCACTTGTTTGCAGAATTTTTTTTTTTTTGTTAATTTTAGTGAGTTTTCCGAAATGAAAAATGAAAATGTATACGACTAAGGTTTTTGGAACTCAAGGATTCTGAGTACCTGTGATAATTAATTGTGTTTTGTGTTTGTTTTTGACTAATTGGAGGAATCCCTTTGGTGACATCATCAGCTTCATTCTGCGTATTCTTTGTTTTGATGATACGCTTGTGTTTACATGTGTGAGTGACGTCACGGCGGCCGCCCATGAAAGGCTGAGATGTGAATTGGCTGGCATGTGAAATTTGTTCCTCCAAAGATAAAGAGTCATCAGTGAAAGAAGATTAGTTTGTTACAATATTTTTCTTTTATCATTACTATTTTTTAATCGTCAAAGCAGAATGAGGAGGTCCCCATCACAGCGTTACATGAAGCAGATGCAATCCGATCATCAATGCTCTTCATCCTTGGTGAATCTAACATGATCGTCACAGCAGAGGTTAGGGAGGTCATCCGGGACTGGCCATGATCTACCCGCTGACATTGTGAATCGAGGAGGGGTGCAGGATTTCGTCTGGGATCGGTCACGGTTTACAGGTTTGGAAATGCTGCTGTACATGATCTGCAAACTCTGTGATGGCAAGTGTGGCGCCCGGGGATGGTGATATCACATCAAAAGAGGCCCACCAAATCAACAAGCTGATTAAGGTAGGAGGCCTCAGTTATGGGACGCCCTCTGGACTTGCTGGAGGTGGCAGTGGAGCAGAGAATGAAGAAACATCTGAAGGCCATTATGAACAAAGCTGCACATCCTCTCTCTGACACACTATCATTGAGGACTTCCAGCCAATGAACTGTTGAGCAGAAGTCTGTAAAGAAATTCTACTGGGGCTCCTTCACACCTACAGCAATTCAACTTTATAGTGCCTCACCGCGACCAGGACTGCTCTTTTTATCTTTTATCTCCAAGGGTGAACTGTGCTGATCAAGCTTGATTCACCAAGGGGGCTTAAAAGGTGTTCACCCCGCCCACCCTGTGGGTTGTAAAGACACTTATATTGGAAAAAACAGGGTCAAGACACCAAAACTCAATCATACAGTACTATCCTTATTTATCAATCTATCTATTAATCATATAGTGCCATCCTTATCCAACTATCTACCGATCTTTCTATCTATCTATCTATCTATCTATCTATCTATCTATCTATCTATCTATCTATCTATCTATCTATCTATCTATCTATCTATCATAGAGTGTCATCTTTATCTACAGTATCTCTCTCCCTCTCTCTATTTATGTAAGTGGGTGCACCCAGTGAAGAACTGGCATTTCATACCGTGGTTGGCGCCAACATTAAATGTGATCCATTTGTACTCCTGCACCTGCCATAACTGCTGTTGCTCTTACGTTTTCAAACCAGTGTATGGCCACGAGCTGGTGGTGGATTTTAGGAGGCCCAGGCCCCTCATGGACCCCATGATCATCAGAGGTGACTGTGCAGAGGGTGCAGACATATAAATACCTGGGAGTGCAGCTGGATGATAAATTGGACGGGACTGCCAACACTGATGCTCTGTGGAAGAGAGGACAGAGCCAACTATACTTCATTAGAAGACTGGCGTCCTTCAACATCTGCAATA
>JANRMT010062845.1:13996784-14008202 GCA_026402145.1 Polypterus bichir lapradei | reverse complement strand
CTATCTATCTATCTGTATTACCCTGTGTTGCCTTGAGTGTTAATTCCGTGTTGTGTTCAGACTACATGCTGTATAATCGGTGATTTGACTCAGCTGTGGGTTTCCCAACACCTGATGCAGTTACTTCATATGCGCCAGGCATGGTGTGATGGTGACCATCTTACCTCTGAAAGGGTCTGAATGCGCCCTGAATCCACCGTAAATGTTTTTGCGTTTTGCTCTTTGTACAAAGACAACCCTCACACACACCCGAGTGCCTCTGAATTTGCCCAAATTTCTTTCATAACTCATTTCAATGGTACTAGAGACATTTTTGGAATGAAGACTTTTAAGAAGCAGCTGTGTGACAACAATAGGCAGGGAAACAGTTTTTAAAAGTAAAGAAAAAAAAAAGTCTGGCTAACTGAATCAATCGGCACATTAAATTTTGATGCAACTATCGATTTTAAAGCACAGCAGAGTTACTTCAGGCTAAGTGAATTCATGAGCACAAAATATAAAAAAAATCCTTAAACCCCCATCAAAGTTTCCTGCCTCAGATAATCCCGATGGATATCAAGTAACCAAAAGCACAATCAATTTGGCTATTTTTTATTTTTTTTTTAATTTATTTATGTATTTTTTTTTCCCCTTACCTGTAGTGACGGAATATTTCCTCCTCCACCTCGGTGACAAAGTCGCACTTGGTACACGGATGCTCCTTGTTCTCCTTGACTGACAATTGTCCCTGATGGTTCCCTGGGAGTTCGTCTTCAGGCTTGACTTCCTTGGCCACCGGGGAGCTGTGCACGTTCTCGAAATGAAGCAGGAGAACGTCGACGTCGTGAGCTGCAAATGAGCACTGATCACACTGGTGCTTAACTTTGGCACTTCCCGTCACGCCAGGGGATAGCTGCAACAACAGGAGGGCACAGTGGGAACAATTACTTTTCCTGCAGGCAAACGGGTAGGCGATCTCCCCCAGGTGCTTCTCCGGGCTGCACAGCCCCCTAGGGCAGAACTGACAGTGCTTAATGGTACATTTATGAATGCTGTGCACCTGCTGGTAGTGACGCAGAAGCGGCCCCACTATAATCACGTCCGGCCCGTGGCTCATGGAGTACCTGAAATCACAAAACTGACAATTGTAGCTCGTCACCATTTTATCCTCGCCAGCAGCCGCCTTGCCCGACGCCTCTTTCTTCTTGCTGATTGTTATTAGCTCTTCCACGGTTTTCTTGTCACTCACCGTTATCAGACTTTCTTTCGAGGTCGGGTTGTTCTCTTCTTTATTATGGTTCACCGCCTGACTTCCAGAGTGCTGCCTTTCGTAATGTTCCAAGAGTCGAACCGCGCTGGACGATTCGTAGCTAAAGCTGCAAAACTTGCACCAGTAATAGCTGGTGCCATCGGTACCGTTGTGTTTGGACGAGTCCAAGGGTTTGATAGGAACAAAGTAGCCAACGGGAGTCTCGTCGTCACTCCTAACGGTGCTCCTCTCCTGCCACTTCTCACGGCTGCCCGTTTCCACGTTGCGACTTTTGTTCTTCTCTGACAATTTGTTAAATTCTCTCGGAGAGTCTGAGTTTACCGGCTGGGTTTTGATCTTATTGGGGTGCGTGGAGAGGAAGTGTTGTTCTAACTCCGTGGAAGTGCTGCCCATGTAGGTAAAGTTGCAGAATTTACAGCGGAAGTACTTAGTGTTGCCCTGACAGTCTGGGGTTTTCCTGCCAATGCCGATGAATGTCCCACCCAGGTTGACCTAAAAGAAAACACCAAAACGTCAATGATTTATTTCCATTTTTCTGAAGACTTTGTGCAAAGATATGAAATGAAAGGAAGCAACAAAAAGGATACAATCTGAAGGACGATGCGGGTTCCGCTCCATGCTCCCATCTTGCTTCTGGGAGCTCTTGAACCCGACACCGTCGGTAATGTCACCGATGAGCTGGACAGTGAGGCACAACAATGAAGCAAGGGGAGGGCGCAAAACGTGCAAAAGTGTCAACAAAATCAAAACAGTGTTCAAATAAATAGTGTTGTGCTTCAAAAGTCTTTAAATAAATAATCCAATAGAAACAAGAGAACTCGTGGAGGTTAAAAACACAATAGAAAAAATCCTTTAAAAATCGAGGTTAAAACAATGGCCGGAAGCAGTCTTTTAAAACAAAGCCCGGTGCCTTCTTTTACTGGTGACTCCACTGTTTCTCCCATTCAGGCTATGCGCCAGGGGAGTCATCCTACATGCAGCTGTACTGGTCTGGTGGCCTTTCCAATCCCTGGCTCCGGTTCTGCTCACCCAGACCGAGACTTGGGCTCCCCAGTGCCCAGGACGCTCACATTAGGGCTTCGACTTCCCAAGTTCCCCGACTCCCGCGGCCTTCGCTGCAGCGAGCCAACCTTCTCTCTGTCACTCCTGCTCCAAACAAGCGCTCAGCAAGCGTCGGCCAAACACCCCACTCGGGCTCTCCTCTCCCAGCTGCCCGCAATCAGCGCGAGCCTGCGCTCGCGCACTCTCGCTCTCCTGCACTGGCTTTCTCCTTTCTGCT
This sequence comes from Polypterus bichir lapradei, assembly GCA_026402145.1. Lineage (NCBI taxonomy): Eukaryota > Metazoa > Chordata > Cladistia > Polypteriformes > Polypteridae > Polypterus > Polypterus bichir. Next base: position 14,005,674 of record JANRMT010062845.1, on the reverse strand, counting down.
TCCTTCTCCATTAACCTCCCTTCACGTTCTTTTTTTTCTTTCTTCCCCCCATCCGCCTCGCACTTCTATTATATGACGTGGATCAGGTGTGGCAATCAGCAGCTCCCGGCAGCAATTACAAATGCAGATGACTCCCCACCTAAGCACTTAAGCGAAGACCACCCGCATCACAAATCACCCCGGGAACCGCCCCAGCCACACTACCTCAAAAAGTGGCCTTTTTGACTTGAGCTGTGGACCCGCTGCACCACAAGGGTGCATACGATATTATTTATCTTGACTCTCAGAAAGTATCTGATAAGGTCCCACATGAGTCCTTGGGCATCAAATTACAAGAGGTGGAGTGTAGATGGGTGTAGGACTGGCTAAAACACAAGGTGGGTACCCAAACAGCATACCGATCTGCTCAGGCCAACATCCCTTCGGTGAATTTCAGCAGGTTCCCCTCCCTCTGTCCCAAAAAACCTCACTATGATGCGTGGGCAATCCGACAGCAAAGCATCCATGTTCATTTGACTGTGGCTTCAATTAGACACACTACCCATAAGCCATTGTGTTGTATTGCGTCAGCTCCTTCGGTTACCACGTAACATTTTCAAATTGCCTTTACTTTTTGATTAACAATTATTCAGCACAAGTGTGTCAAGAAACACTACATGCCAACGACAACACGGCTGTATAGTGCCTCGCTGGGACTGTTGTCTTATCTTTAGGGTTTGTAATGAGTGTGTGTGTGCTTGATGGAAGTTGTTGTTGTCGACTGTTGTAATATTTTCAGAAGATCCTGTAAAAGCTAAACTTCCCCCTTGGGACAAATAAAGTACTATCAACTTATCTACTGTATCAAAGTGAAACACGAAAACACGTATGTGTACAGGAAATCGCGTATCCTATATATAAACGTCTACGCGTGGAATTCTGTCTGTCTGTTTGTCTGTCCAGCTCGGAAGTTGGGGTAAGGGCTCCACCTCCGAGGACACACAAGCGAGGCGAGCACGTCGGCAAAACTAAAACCTCTGAAGAAAGAGTCACTTGCTTCATTGGCAAAGCCATTTGTGTTTTTACTTTTCCTCCTGCCGCTAATACATATGCGAGGGAGGCATGTCAGCAAAAAAGACAGTCGCTTAGCTGCTAATGCAGAAACGATGCGAGCACATCGGCAAAACGAAACCTCCTAGGAGAGAGACGGCCCGAGTAGTTCCTATCAATTACCTGACATCTCTACATTTCAATTTTTTTTCTGATGATTTCAATAGTTTCTAGGACCCCATGCTGGCTTACACAGCTAATATACAGTATGTATATATATATATATATGGGATATTTTTAATAAATTTACAAAAACATCTAAAATCCCATTTCTGCGTTTTCATTTAGGTTTTTTGATGAGGTAAAAAATGAATTTAAACGATTTTAGTGCAAGGCTACAACAAAACAAAGTGTCAAAAATGTGAGGGGGGTCTGGATAAGCATGGCACGTAAATGACGAACATCCCATTCACTTCCAGCCTTGTGCCCAGTAAAGCCAGACTAGGAAGTTGCTCAGCAAGACCCTGCAAAAAGGAAACTAAAGGGATGATGTTTGTTGATTTGTCCAGTGCCTTCTGTACCATCCAACCATCTCTGTTAAGGGAATCAATTCAGAGATACGCAGGTGGACGAGCCTGTGGTGTCCTGGATGATGGTCTCTCTGTCAGGCAGACCACAGTTTGTGAGACTCGAGGACTGTGTGAACAACACTGCAGTACCACAAGGAATTTTCTCTTCTCCCTGTATGCCTCGGACAGTAAATATAACGCCAGGTCATGTCACTTACAGAAGTTCACGGATGATTCTGCAGTAACAAACAGAGGAGCTATAGAAGAAAGGACAGAGCAGACTCTTTTCTTAGGATACTGCATTCCTTTAATGTGGGCAGAGACATCCTTAATATCTTCTACAAACTCTGTGATGGCCCAGTGTGGTGTGCTGGGCCGGTAAAAACACATCACGGGAGGCCCACTGGATCAACAAGCAGATTCAAAAGGGCAGCCTCAGTTATGGGACGCCTTCTGGTCCTGCTGGTGGCGGTAGTGGAAGAGAAAATGAAGACAAAACTGATGGTGCTGATGAAAGAATGCTGCCCATCTTCAGCATTGAGGACTTTCAGCCAACAAATTATTCAGCAGAGGAGTCCTGTCACCTCATCTTCATATCCTGTGCTCCTCGGCTCATTAATATAACACCAGAAATTCAATGCAGAGATGATTTGGGGTGGGTGTACTGACAAAGGAGATGAAAGAAGGGGAACTTTGAGAATTGTCTGTAACTCAAAATAAACAAAACCAAAGAACCGCCAATTGACTTGTGCCACACCAAAAGCCTCAACGTCTGGCCACCATTCAGGGAGTGGATTTGGAGGTGGTGCACTGCTACATGTACTTGGAGGTCCGCATCAATGACAAGCTACAGTGGTCTTGTAACACAGAGGAACTAAAGACAGACGCTTATTTCATGGCAGACTGCGCTCCTTTCACATGGGTAGTGACGTCCATTACATGTTCTATAATTCTAAGATGGCCTGTTGGGTATGCAGGGCTGGTAATATCACTTGAAGAGAGGCCCACCGAATCAAGAAGTGGGTTACAAGAGCAGGCTCAGTTATGGGATGCCTTATGGTCCTGCTGGTGGTGGTACTGGAGGAGAAAATGAAGATAAAACTGATGGCCGTTCAGAAACAATGCTGCCCACTATCTGTATGACACACCAGCACTTAGGACTTTCAGCCAACAAATTATTCAGCAGAGGAGTCCTGTCACCACAGCTCATAAATATAACACCAGAAATTCAGTACAGAAATGATTTGGGGTGGGTGGACTGACAAAGAAGATGAAGGGGGAGAACTCTGAGAATCGCCTGCATCTCGAAATAAACAAAACCAAATAAATGCTAAATGACTTGTGCCACACCAACAGCCTCAACACCTGGCCACCATTCAGGGAGTAGAAGTGGAGGTGGTGAACTGCTACACGTAAATGGAGTTTCACATCAATGTCAAGCTGGTGTGGTCTTGTAACACGGAGGAACTAGAGAGATGAAAAGGCAGAGCAGGAGATATTAGGTGATGGCACTCCTTTCACATGAGTAGAGACATCCATTACATGTTCGTCAACTCTGTGATGGCCAATGTGGAGTGTTGGGCTGGTAACATCACTTCGAGAGAGGCCCACTGAATCAAGAAACTTATTAAAAAGACATACTCTGGACCCCCTGGAGGCAGCGCAGGAGGATAGAAAAAGTGCCATTATGATCAATGCTGCACCCCCGCTCGGTGACACAGCAACACTGAGGACTTTCAGCTAACGAATCATTCAGCAAACGTGTGTTAAGAAACGTGACTGGGGGTCCTTCATACCAACACCAATTCACCTGTATGGCGCCTCTCTGGGACTGCCAAGTCAGAAGTTTTCTTTCTTTTTAAATGTTCTTTCTTTTTAGTCATTCTGGCGTGTGTTCAGACTGTAGCATATGTGTTTATATTTATTTATCTATCTATTAATTTATTTATTTAAAGAGCTTCTGTAAAAATCCAAAATTTCCCCCCGGGGACAAATAACATTTTCTCTACAAATCTACAAAACATAAAATAATATTCTCAATTCCACTTAATTGTTTTCATGGATTCAGGGTATGGAAATATTGAGAATTAAACTGAAAGTCTCTAATGAAACGGGTCAATTGCATTCTCCGTCAAACATGGAAAGGGCAGAACTTCTCAGACTCGGGCCTGCTTGTCATCACACCTGAAACAGCCTGACACGACGACTTCTTCTTTTGGCTGCTCCCATTCAGGGGTTGCCACAGCAGATCATCCCTCTCCATCTATCCCGGTCTTTCACATCACTTTCTGCCACACCGACTGCCTTCATGGCCTCTCTCACCACATCCTCTTTGGCCTTCGTCTTTTCCACTTCCCTGGTGGCTCCATCATCCGTATTCTTTTCCCGATGTCCCCCTCATCTCTTCTCTCTTCACGTGCCCAAACCATCTCAATCCCGCTTCTCTCACTTGGTCACCAAACTGTCGTACCCATGTTGTCCCTCTAATGTACTCCTTCTTAATCCTGTCTACCCTCATTACTCCGAGCGAAAATCATAGCATCTTCAACTCGGTCACTTCCACCTCTGCTTCCTGTCTTTTGGTCAGTGCCACTGTCTCCAAACCATATGACATAGGTGGTCTCACCACCGTTTTACAGACCTTCCCTTTCACTCTTTTTAGTTATATTTCTATCACAAATCACTCCTGACACTTTTCTCTACCCAGTCCACACTGTCCGCACTCTCTTCTCCACCATTCCACCGCACTCTCCATTGCTTTGGACTGTTGAACCCAAAGATTTCCACTCGTCGACCTTCACCACCTCTGCTCCTTGCAGTCTCACCCTTCCACCACCTTCCCTCTCACTCACGGACAAGTACCCCGTATCTCACTCCTACTGACTCTCTGCAGTGCGCACCTCCACCTCTCCAGGTTCGTCTAAACCTCTTGTCTCCTCTCACTACATCTCAGAATGTCATCCATGACCATCCCAGTCCCCGGAGACTCCTGTCTGACCTCAGCTCTCAACCTGTCCATCACCACTGCAAACAGGAAAGGCCTCAGCGCTGATCCTTGACGTAATCCCACTCTCACCATGAACCGCACCGCCATCTCATCCTGGGAAACCTTCTTCTACTCCATACCCAAGGCCTCCTTTAGTTTTTCCAATCAAAACGACTCGGCCAGTCCAGCAGCCATTTCCTTCAGTCTTTCCTTAGGGCCCTGAATAGTTCTCACTTCATCTGATTTGCTTGATTTTATGTTGCAATCTCTTTTCTGTAACTTTACTCTCCATTGCAGTATTCCTTTTTCCTTTTCTCCTAACGTTCCCAGAACCCACCCACCACTGCCCTTTTTTTATTCTTTAGAATTAGTTTATACGGTTTGTTCTTTTCCCTTATGGTTTCCTTGATTGATTTGCCGAGTCTTTCAGGATAGCATTTTTTTTTTTTTTTGTAGTTTTTGACTTAATCACGTTCGGGATTAATCTGTTTTTGTGCAGTAGGCAGACAGCCTCTGTCCAATTCCCATTCCCTTTCGATGAGCTCATTATCTATTCCGTCCCATTTTCTTTCTCGTGAACTCTGCCTCGGGCCTTCAGAGTCTGCCTTTCTAAGGATTGCGGACCTCTGACTTTGACCTTAAGTGTGTAGTTGTAGCACGTACTTCAAAGCCGACCCGCTCGGGCCACGGCTCCCTACTGGTCGTCCCACTTGTGTTTTCTGTACACTGCTCTGATTTAATCAAAAGACAAGATCAATACTGGCCTCGTTTTTTCTTTTTTTTTCTTGTCGATGCTCCCATCAACTGGGTACTGAGGCAATCATTAGTTACTTCTACCATTGTGGACTCCTGTGCTGTGTTTCTGAAGCTTTTTCTTATCAAATGAACTGAAAGGCCTGTAGAAAACAATCTTTTTGGAGTCCCAAATCTCCAGCTTTCATACAGTACTGGTAAACGGCAATCAGGATCTGCGTCTGGTGGTGTGCAGTGAACTCCTTTACTCCGTAATCTTACCACATAAACTGTGGGTTAATAAAGCACTCTGAGCCTTCACTTTCTGTGCACTTTATTGTTTGGTAAATTTAATTTGAAATGGATATATCTGCCATTTTTGTCCATCAATCTACAGCATCTAGACATGTGCTTCAGAAGACATCATGCACCTGAAGCTAAGCATGTTGGAGCCCGGCCAGTACTTGGATGGGAAACCATCTAGGAAAAGCCTGGGTTGCTGCTAGAAGAGGTGTTGGTGAGGCCATCAGGGGTGCTTACCCTGTGGTCTGAATGGGGATTCCAATATCCCAGTGCAGTGACGGGGACAATGTACTGTAGAAATGGCGTTGTTCCTTGGACTTCATGGCTTGGTTTTAGTCCCAATCTGCAGCATGAACTGTGGGGAACCTTCTATCTCCATGAACTCCGCCATTGCTGGTCCCAAGCCTGAATGAAAAAGGAGGAGAGTTGGGTTTTGGGCCAGCACCCCGACCCCGTAAAAATAAAACCTGCTACTGAAATGCCAAGAAAATTCACAACAAATTCAATTTGCTGGCCACATCCTCTGGCAACCGATATATTGTCTTCCAAAGAACGCTATGAGCTGGAAGCGAAAGCGTGGCCGCCCAAAACAAACATGGCGACGTTCTTTCAACGAAGACCTACGCGCTATAGACATATCACGGGATGAAGCCACTGCCGCTGACCGAATTAGTTGGCGATCTCTTGGCGCCCAATGCGCCACCTGGCGTGGGAAGAACTAAGTCTAAGTAAAAGTCTATCTCCAGGTACACGTCTGCCTTTCTAAACAACGTCTAATCAACGACTCCAATCAAGGCCTAAAAACATCTCCGGGGAAATTTTGGACTGTGGGAGGAAACCGGAGCACCCGGAGGAAACCCACGGAGACACGGGAAGAACATGCAAACTCCACGCAGGGAGGACCCGGGAAGCGAACCCAGGTCTCCTAACTCCACTGCGCCACCGTGCCGCCCCAAATTTATCTATTTCAAGTTAAATTAGGTGAGGTCAGACAGCACTTTATTCGTCCATGCGGGAAACCAGGCTTTTTACAGAAGCTCAATAAATAAATAAATAAATAGACTTATTATTGCGACAAACAACAAACCCCTCTCAAATACACACCAGAATGACTAAAAGGAAAGAAAACCAAAAAGAAAGAAAACATCTGACTTGGCAGTTAGAGCCTCTTTGTTTTACGTCCGTTTTGGTCATTTTTAATTCTTTTGTTTATATTAATGCTGCTTGTGTTTCTTAATTTATAATCTTTTCATTGTGTCAGTGTATCAATGTCTTGCTTATGTTTCACGTGTTTTGTTGGTGGTCCCCCAAGAAGCGAGGCCACCTGCCAATCACTGCCTGGAATTGCCCTCCAGCCTATAAATCCAGGGGGGTCTCCCACAGCTCCCATCGGTTCATTTAGGAGTTTCGCCGAGTTTCTGCTGCGCAGTTTCTGGATTTTTGACCTCCTGCCATGTGTTTTGACCTCACTTTGGGTTTGTGATTTATTTGAGACTGTGTGTGCTTGGGATTGCCTCCTCATCTAGAGGAAATCTGGTTGTGCTTTGTGGCTTTTCCCCGTTTGTCACAGTATTTTTACTTTGATAAAGTTCTCTGTTTGCCAGGTTTGACGGTTTTCTCCTCTAGTGGGCATTTTTGGAGGTGCATTTTGGGACCCCTAAGTGACAACACAGTCATAGTCAGGTGATATAATAACGCAGTAATGTTGGTACAGGGGTGGCGCAGTGGGTAGCGCTCCTGCCTCGCATTTAGGAGACCCGGGTTTCTCTTCCTGGGTCCTCCCTGTGTGGAGTCTGCATGTTCTCCCTGTGTCTGTGTGGGTTTCCTCCCACAGTCCAAAGGCATGCAGATTAGGTCCTAGATTGTCCCTAGTGTGTGCTTGGTGTGTGTGCCCTGCAGTGAGCTGGTGCCCTGCTAGGGGTTTGTTTCCTGCCTTGCGCCATGTGTTGGCTGGGATTGGCTCCAGCAGACCCCCGTGACCCTGTAGTTAGGATATTGAGGGTTGGATAATGGATGGATGTTGGTACACTGGCAGCTGAGGCCCACTTCCAGTTTTCAGCGAGTTGTCTGCAGTGTGCTGTTGCTTACCCTGATTAGGCTTTGCTTTGAAAAAAAAAAAAACGTCATTTATAATGACACCTATTTATGAATTCCTGAAGGCATCTGCCAATCACATGGCCAGCGGGCAAACCTACCGTACGAGTCTCTCCAAAAGAGAACAGATATATTTAGAACGTAAAAACAGAACAGATTTGTTAAGGAATGTCAGATAAATGCAATCACACAGCAGAACTCTAAATTAGAGTTGAGGCGGCAAAAAGGACCACGCCAGGGCGTAATAAGGAGGGAGTGAACTCTTATCAATTATTTGGGATTATCTTCATTCCTTTTATTTTTTTGTTTAAACCATAAAGCCAGTAATGGGGTGTGTTGATACTGCCAGCTCCTCTGCGCACTTTCTAGACGTCCGAGGACTTTCCCCTGAGGAATCTCATGATTTACAAAACACAGGTTGGTTGCTCCGAGTGACGCATTTGAACAAAATAAGCAAACTCCGGAGAAAGCGTAAAGAGTACTCGACCACTGATGGCGCATGCAAGAGCGAGGCAGGCTGACATAATCGTAGGCAGCTAATGATTGTAGGAGAACGGGTCACAGGACGACGGCATTCTGACTGCCGTGAGAAGAGCAAATCAACCTGAGCCTGGAACAGGGGAGAGTCCAGAGGCTTTGGAAAACATCTTGAATCACCCCAGTCCTAAAGGTATCATGTCCTGGTGAGATGAACAACTTCCGGCCTGTCGCTCTGACGTCACATGTGATGAAGACTATGGAACGGCTGCTGCTTCACCACATGAGGCCACAAGTCTGCCACGCCCTCGACCCTCTGCAGTTCGCATACCAGGAGAAGGTGGGAGCGGAGGATGCCATCATCTATATGCTACAACGATCCCTCTCCCACTTGGACAGAGGTGGTGGTGCTGTAAGAATTATGTTTCTGGACTTCTCTAGCGCCTTCAACACCATCCAACCTCTGCTCCTTAGGAACAAGCTGACAGAGATGGGAATAGACTCACACCTGGTGCCATGGATCATGGACTATCTTACAGACAGACCTCAGTATGTGCGTCTCGGGGACTGCAGGTCTGACATTGTGGTCAGCAGCACAGGAGCGCCGCAGGGGACTGGACTTTCTCCAGTCCAGTTCAGCCAACATACACCGGACTTCCAATACAACTCGGAGTCCTGCCACGTGCAAAAGTTCACTGAC
>JANRMT010062845.1:13984399-13996774 GCA_026402145.1 Polypterus bichir lapradei | reverse complement strand
TATCTATCTATCTATCTATCTATCTATCTATCTATCTATCTATCTATTAAGGAGGAAGACTTTATCACGTCCATTTCCCAGACCCCTCTCTTTCAGAATAAAAGCCAATCCCGTTCACTGGCAATTCCTACAGCATAACTGAGAACTCAGACTGACAAAAAACGCAGAGGGTGATGTAAAAGCCAGCGCCCTAAAAACATGGTGTCGCAGAACTGAAGACGAGAAGGTGCTCTGGGTGAATTTCACTTGTGGGTACAGGATAGTGGGGTCTCGCTCACTTGTTCACACAGGGTGCTCTCCCACCACAGGAACATTTTGGTGACTTTTATAGCATTTCAAACTCGAGCCATTAGTAGTTCCTGGCTGGTACTTCCTGTTACTTGGTTTACTTCCTAACTCCTGGGTATGCACTCTTCATTCCACTGGGATCTATCGTGGGAAGGACGTGGGCTGATTGGTTGATCACAAGCACTGGTGTCATCTTACAAACCTGTTAGTAGTCTGGACTTTGGAAAATGATCGGGGATGGAGTGCCACACTTCAAAGCAGCCTCACTGGTGGGCATCGAAGCAATAATCCCATACCGTGAACTTGTGATGGCTCTGAAGCAATAAAGCGTGGCATGACCTTCCAATCGCACCACATTCTGCATCACATCGCTCTTCATAGCCACCTCCCCGATGCGCCGCACCACTCACTAATCTCCCCTGTGAAGTTCATAGTGCATCGAAGCGACGGGGCAGGGGAGATCCCCCCTGGTGAATTTCCAAACACACCTTACTTCGCACCACATCAAGCTTCTTTGCACATCATTTATTTTACATAAAGGTTACCCAGTCGCTGTTTTGTGGTTGGAATGCAACACACGGAAGTGGCCGGGGACCACACGTGGCCGAGGGTCTTCATCATACAGGAGCACATTGGTATCCTAAAAATAAATTACCTGCGTATGGGAAAGCAGCTGTACAGGACCTCCTTAAGACAAAGAAAGGGCACCCCGCTCATCTCAAGGACTTCATACATCATGAAGACCTTTGAGAGGCTGCTCCTGAAACAGCCCTGCCTTCAGAACATCTGGATCTTCTGCAGTTAGACTATCAGACACACAGAAGTAAGGCAGAGGCTGTCATCTACAGTGCTTACTCCACAGAGTCTACTCCAGCTTGGACAAAGCCGGCACCACGGTCAGGCTCATGTTCTTTGATTTTTCCAGTGCTTTTAACACCATACTGTCTCATCAACTGTCTCATCGAAAATCACACGGCTATCTCGACGTCTCCACAGTCTCCTGGACCATCGGCTACCTGACCAACAGACAGTGGTTTGTGAGGATGAGGGACTGACGGCTTGTCAGAAATGGTGGTGTGTAATACTCCCTTCTTGTCCACCCTCTACACAATGGGCTTCCAGTACAATACCAGAGCTACTGTATATAGTGCCTTTCGCTATCTGTTTCAGTGCCATTTACAAATCTGTCCATTGCATTTAGTGTTTTCTACATACAGTATCTGTTCATCTAGATATGATACATATAGTGCCTTTCGCTGTCTGGAGTGCCTTTTACATGTCAATACAGTATATCTAGATTGCATATAGTGCCTTTCATTGTCAGATTGAGTACCTTTTACATATCCATCGATCTATCTGTATATAGACTATAGTGCCTTTCACTGTCTGTCTGAGTGTATTTTACATGTCAATATATCTAGATATAATGTATATGGTGTCTTTCACTCTCTGGAGTGGCTTTTACATATTTCTATATCTACATTGTGTATAGTGCCTTTCACATATCTATCAATGTGTCTGTATATTATTTATAGTGCTTCTCACTATTTGTTTGAGTGCCTTTTACATATCTGCCTGTCTAAATCATTGCCTTTAATTGTACATACTAGATCTATATATCTATATTGTGTATTGTGCCTTTCGCCGCATGTTAGAGTGCCTTTTCTCTACATATTGATTGTATAAAATGCCTTTAACTATCCTTAAGTGTGCCTTTTACATATCTGTCTGTTGCATATAGTGCCTTACACTGTCTGTTAAAGCGCCCGCTACTGTATCTGTCTATATCCATCCATCCATCCATTATCCAACCCGCTATATCCTAACTACAGGGTCACAGGGTCTGTTGGAGCCAATCCCAGCCAACACAGGGCGCAAGGCAGGAAATAAACCCCGGGCAGGATGCCAGCCCACCATGGGGCATCTGTCTATATCATGTTTTATAAAATCTACACTAACCCACCCCCCCCCCCCCCACCCGTTACATTAGGGGGGCACCCATTGAACTGCGGCCCTGTTTTTTCTTAGGCGTTGCCTGCAGCAGCTCACTACCCACAGGAGGTGAACTCATGGGCCCCTACCAGAGGCCCAGCTTCTCTCCGAGTCCATTTTCCATCTCCTTCTTTGAATGAACTTGGTGACATAATGAAAGTGACCGCCACCCCGTGTTCTGCTGTTGGGGACAGTCGAGTGTGACGTCGGGCAGGCTACACACACCCCGTTTAACAATAAGTAACATTGCCAGAGCCGCCACTACATATGAAGAAACTCCACCGTGAAGCAGGATTTAGTGAAACCAAATACATTAACAAGTCCCTCGCATAAACGTCTGAGCCTATTGTTTACACACACAGGGGCTGACATGCAATTACATGATTAAAATGGCTCAGAGAGGGGCTACGCGTGCAAGAGAACACAGAATGCTCAGCAGCTCAATTAAACAGTTCGTTAAACTGCAGTACAAAAGCACTGGCATATGAAATTCACGTTTGATCGGGTTTCGGTGTGCTTTATTTATATGTAGGATTTCCTGTCACGGCACTCTAAAGTCTGTTTGGAGTTCAAAGATCTTCTTCTTAGACTCTCGATTATCCCAATGTAGTAGTGGAAAAGAAGGTTTGGGAATACGGCTGGGGGGTAATTTGGCTGATGCCTTTATTTAAGACGACTTACAACATCCGAGATACACTTGGTTCCATTTTTTTGGAGTGCAGGTCAGGTGAAGTGACTTGCTCAGGGTCACACCGTGGTGTCAGTAGCAGGATTTGAACCCGTAGCCTCAGGGTTTGGGGTCTGAAGCCTTACCCGCTACGCCCCACTGCCAGCTAACTCGCCACCATCCCAACAGTAATTGTCACCCGCTACTTGACCAAATCCATCCATCCATTCAATCCCAGTCACCCAGAGCAGGATAAGCCAATCCCAGCAGACAACAAGCGCAAGGCAGGAACAACACCTGAACAGAGTGCCAGTCCATCATAGGGTGAACAGACACCCACACACCCACCCACCCAAACACACAGTTGTGCGAGTGTCACATATAATCAATAAATGGTGTCAAGCAGGAACGTCAGTGGGTTGTAGTCCAGGCTCAGCTGAGGTACGCAGTACCACCCCGATGTGGCAGGGGGCGCAGTCACCAACCTTGTCCCCTGTTTCTGCCTCCACAGCTCTGACAAGATGCCCAATGAGAACAACTGACTCCTCCCCTTTCCAGGTTGGGTCCTATTAAGCCAGACATTTCCAGAAGGAGGCGGCTCCCTTGGAGTCGAGGCCACGCCTGCTCCACACGAAGCCAAGACCTACTCAGCGGGGCAACACCTCTAATAGAGCCTACTACTACAAGCCTACTGCCTGTATACTCAGTTCTGTGCAGCCATCTTATACTTGTTTTGCTGAAAGGATTAAAACAGGACATCCCAGTTGGTGTCCCAACATTTCATCCTTGGATTTGGGTTTCACTGCCGTTCCACCACAATACCTTAAAGTCTCCAGGAGCACAACATGACACGTTTTGTGGTTTATTTCAGCATAACATCCTGTTCTTAAACCAGATTAATCGAATTTAGAGTCTTAGGGGGTCCGCAGCACCAAGCAAAAGACAGGACCCAGCCACGGATGAGACGTCAGTCTGTCACAGGACACACTCGGACACATTCCAAGGATTTATCTCTGCAGCCAGGAGCTCCAAATAGGCGGAGTTAACTTGAATGGGCACCAATAAGAGTCTAGTCGTGGAACCCGAAAAAACTCCGCCCAGCTGTACTATGGTTAAAATTAGACTTGTGAGAGAGGGATACCTGACTCCAACAATGCCAATGGGGTCTAGCTGCGGACTTCCAGACCACTCTGCTGAGAAGAGTGCCACTTTGCATTATATGTAAATGATGTGAGCCAATAAGCCTGGTTATGCGATGGTTAACGTTAGGCTTGTGGAAGGGTTACCTGACTCCAACAATGCCAATGCGGTCTAGCTGCGGACCTCCAGAACTCTGCACCCTTGAGCAGGTTGTTGCTCTGCAGTGAACATAAGTGATGTTACACAATCACTCCCGGTTACGGTGTGGTTATGATTAGGGTGGTGGGAGGGTTACTGGCCTCAAATAATGATGATGGAGTGAAGCTGCAGACCTTCAGAAAATACACCTGGTTATACTATGGGTAAGATTAAGGCTGTGGGAGAGTTGCCTGACTCCAATAATGCCAACGTCGTCAAACCGCAGACCTCTAGAGCTCCATACACACCATTGAGGAGACTGCCGGTTTCTATGACATGTCAGCGATGTTAAGCAATAAGCCCAGTTACACTGTGGTTACGATGAGGGCTGCGGGAGGGTTACCTGACTCCAATAATGACAATGGGGTCTATCTGTGGACCTCCAGAATGCCATTCCATTGAGGTGGTTGTCACTTTGCATTATACAGTATATCAGTGATGTTACAGGAAATGTCTGGTGTGGTTAAGATTAGGGGTGTAGGACAGTCACGCGACTCCAGTGATGGGACACACTCTGGACCCCATGGAGGAAGCAGCGAAAGAGAACATTAAAACAAGACTTAGTGCCATTATGAACAAAGCTGCACATCCTCTCGGTGACACACCAACACTTAGGATTTACAGGCCATGAACCATTTAGGGGAAGTATGTCAGGAAACGCTACGGGGGCTCCTTTATAAAAATTGCAATACGCCTGTATAGCGCCTCACCGGGACTGGGACTGTCAAGTTAGAAATTTCCCTTTCTGTCATTTTAAATTTCTTCCTTTTGAGTCATTCTGATGTGCGTGTGTGTGTGTGCTATTTATGTATTTATTTACTTAAAGAGCTTCTGTAAATCTGATCTGACGTGAGTGTACCTGGCCAGTCTAAAGCAGCCTGGTGTAAATGAGTGTGGACCACTTGGACTGGCATCCCACCCCAGACTGGGCCCTGCCTTACTCCCTGAGGCTCACCAGTGATCCTGAATTGGATGAAGAAGGTACCAATTATGGATGAATGGGTGATTTGAGGGCTAAAACACTTGAAATATTTCTTGCTTTATTTCAAACCTATAGGAAAAATCTCAACGGTTGGTGGTTTAAGCCCAGTTGATTTATTTTATTACACATTTAATGTGTCAGTGCTGCTTAACAATAAAATCAATTATCGTTAAGTTTCCCTCCGACATTTCCCACTCTGACAGAAGAAACCTTACAATTAGTATTTTGTTTTATGAGACTTTGAATAACAACAAACTATGAGCAAAAAGTTTATGTTATCCTTACTACGCGTAACGGGAGACGACTGAAGCGTGCTTTGTGATTTTACACTTCTCACTTCAGAAGCAGATTAGCTCGTCTAATGAGGACGCTGTGGTAACTGTACTCTCATCACTACGCCATATGGTTGGCGTTTGGCACGGGAGACCCCGGCATTTCAAAACCAAACTTCGGAGGATTCTGGAGGAGCACCGCAGTTGATCACAACTCGATGTCGAACTCGTAATTAGAAGGAGATGTCGGCTGACCTCGCATGATCCCATTTGTGTGCGCACGAAGGATAAGAGATATTCAGCATTTTCTAACTTCCCTTTCACCCATTAAGGTTCTTCATTTTGTTCTTTATTTCGCCTTATATAATTTCTTGCATGAGGAATTTGTTATTTTTCGCATACCCCTTGGGGTCAGAGCGCAGGGTCAGCCATTGTACAATTGTAGGTTAAGGGCCTTGCCCAATGGCCCAGCAGAGTAGGATCTCTTTTGGCAGCAACCTTCTGGATACCAGCACAGATCCTTAGCCTCAGAGCCTGGTTTTCATTATCTCATAAGGGGGGTATCAGGAAACAACCCTGGGTGGGACAGCCGTCCACCAGAGGGTCCACTCATTCACACCTGCTGCTCCCAATTTTAAGTAACTGTTCCATGGCCTGATCTGTACAGCAACTAACTGCAGACAGAGGAACGTGGGTGGGGCTTAACACCACACCTCTAGTGAGGAATAGGGACGGCACATAAGATCACACCTCCAATGAGGACCTTCGGCGGAGCTGATGGCCACACCTCCAGCATCTCCAATACCATCCAGTCATCCCTATTAAATGGTTTGGTATTTTTCAATTCAAAGCTATTTCTTTCCAAACATGGTAGGTACGCATTTGTCACTTGTCATGCCGATTTGTCTTCTAAAGTTAAGCACTTTCTATAAACGTATCTTGCCTACTCTGGTTCTTTACAATGCAGGCTAATGGGGCATCTTGATGTTAAATCGCAGGAGTCTACCATTTGAAAGAGGCTCAATATATGAGATCTACATGGAAGGTGTGCCAGGAGAAAATAGGAAGAACATCAGGGCAACACTAAAGTTTTCCCATTAATGTCTATACAAAGACCAGGAGACCCCTCTGGACCAAAGTGCTCTGGACAGTTGAGGCAAAGTTACAGCTATCTGGACTGAGAAGTAGAAAACGTGTTGGAAGAACGGGACATTTAATGATAAGAACCTGATAGCAACTGTGAATTATGGCAATCGAGATGTTCTGGTTTGGGGCTGCTTTCTTGTATCTGGGAACCGACCGCCACAGAATCCACTAGAAATTCTTCATTGTACCAGATGGGGCTTTAGGATGAAAAGTTGGACCATCTGTCAGAAAACTGAAACTCAACTGAAAGTGGACCTTGCAACATGACAGTGACCCTAAGCTTACCAGGAAAGAAATGGAGGGTTCTGGAATGTCAAAGCCAAATTTTAATTCAGGGTGGGTGGGGTTATTTGAAATGGACTCCCCTCTAACATGGCACAGCTGAAAGAATTCTGCAAGGAGCAGTGGGAAAAACCTTGTCCTAGTCATGGTCAGAAACTGCTAGAGAGTTCTAGGGAACAGCGACTTGAGGGAGTAATGTGCGCTTTTAGAGCCATTGGGCTTACTTTTTTCACATATGGAAAACGGTATAGCCGTTCATTTTTTATCAAATTTTTATTTATTAATTTTTACTCAGTTGCAGTCAATTCTTGTAATCCACGGGAAACATGTTCCTGAAAAACACCACGGATACTGAAGTGGCGTTAGGTTCTGGTAGATCCTCTTCACTTTTCCTACCCATTACTATAAATGCATACATTTCTGTACTGAAAATCAACTAAGCCCGTCACCAAAATGGTTGCACTTGGGAGGACTTGGCAAAACTCTTTAATTAGCACTACGCTTAGCTGCACAAAACACTGAGAACAGGTGGAGTATGAACAGAACGTGGAGATCTGTTACCACAACAGATGTTGTGGGAATTAAATCGTTAAATTGTACCACCTGAGCAGATACGTAGGTACCAGGACCCCTGTGGCCAAAAACGGAGTGGAGGATGGAGGGAACCATTCCAGCTCGCATTCTACGAGTGAGCAGGATTCGCGGGGTCAGGCCTGGGCAGTGAGTTTGAGTGTTATGGGAGGCTCGGTAAAGATCCTTCAACAGGTTCACCTACAGAAATATTTTCACGACTTCCTCTACAGTCAAGTTCAATCGCCTTCTCGGTGGTCTGGGCAGGGTTAAACCGAGGACCCCACTACACCATCCATTCAGCAGTAGAGACGGGCAGTACAAGCTTATGACCCGCACTTACTGGGAATTCCTCATTCATGGGGAACAAATGCAAGCCCCAGGTCCCCATCAGGAATGAGGTTCGGAGGTCTACCCGTGCCTCTCGGCACCGGATAGACACATGCTGATCGATTCAGAGTAGCACGTGCAGCCCTCGACCCTATTTTACCTTTTATGTGTCTTCGCAACCCATAGCTACCCTACGGCATCATCCAGGGCATCTACCTCCCTTGGAGAATCACTGCCGATCGTCATCATTCTGTCCTTCTTGGAGGATCACTGCCAATCGCCTAGATTTCCCCGTTAGTGAATCGCTGCCAATTGTTATGCTTTGTCCCCTTTGGAGAATCACAGACAATCATCGTCTCTTTGTCCCTCTTGAAGAATCACTGCCACTCGCCTAAATTTCCCCCTTGGCAAATCACTGCCAATTGTCGGCCATTCCCCCTTGGCGAATCGCTGCCAGTTGTCATCCTTTGTCCCCTTTGAAGAATCACAGACAATCGTTGTCTCTTTGTCCTTCTTGGAGGATTACTGCCAATCGCCTAAATTTCCCCCTTGGTTAATCGCCAACGTTTGTCATCCCAGTTTGACGTTGGGTCGGTTAACCCATGGTGAACCATCGGCAGACGATCCACAAAACGTTTGTGACCCTTTCCCATTCGGTGCTGTGACTCAAGACTCAGCACAACCCAAGCGACCGACACTGATTGAAATGCATTATATTATTATTTCTCAGTGTCACACGTCGCTGCTACCAAGTCAAAGCCCAAATCTTTGAAGGGGGTTTTTAAGCAGGACGTTCACACAAGAAAACCCCTCAAACATGGCACAGCTGGAACAATTCCGCATGGAGGAGCGGGAAAAACCTTCTGCCAGTCGATGTCAGAGACTACTAGACAGTTCTAGGAAACGCCGCCTTGAGGGAGCAGTGCCAACTAGTAGAGCCAAGGGTGGGACTCACTTTTTCCACAGATGGAAATGGGATATTTGTTCATTTTTTGGTGAATCCTTTTTTTTTTTTTCTACTGCACATAACCGTGAATAGGTGCGAGTAGACCACGTGTGTGTCGTGAAATGAGTTACACTTATACAGAAGAGGATAAGCGAATCAATGGGAATGAGAGAGGATCGCATGTACATCGCCTTGATCTGAAGATACTATTTAAATGAAGATCAAATCTCGTCATGGCCATAACAGGTCATGGGGTGTACTTACTTTTTCACACAACTGTAACACCAGCACATCAACAGAAGACAATAAAGTGGAGTTCAGAAAGCCTGATCTGGAGCGGCAGGTTCAAAACCGGGAAGGGCAGATGGGTGCGTTTCAGATAAGACACGAGCAGCGCTCCGCCACAGGAATGCTGCAAATTCAAAGTCTTGCAAGTCGTCCAGTATAAAATCTGAAAAACTCATTACGGACGAAAATGGAACAGAAACCTCTTAATATGCGGACTTTTTTTTTTGTTTAATGGCCGGAAGTCCAAAATAAGCTTTCCTTTTTTAATGGTGTATGATTGCACTGATTCACTTTTATGTTTGTCAGTGTTTTTACGAGGACAAACCCGACGTAATTTGAAGCAGATGTTGAAAAAGAAGAAGAAAGAGTTTCACATATCAAAATGATTCTTTGAGGCAGCTTTATAGTTTGAACAAAAAAAACAAATCTCGTCAACTAATTGCTTAAAAGACAGTTCTAATCTCGCTAATGCCGTCTGTCAGGTACCCTCTGTGATTTATGGGTCTCCTCTCATTTAGGGCTCTGGTGCGTGTTTTACATTTCGGAACCTTCTGGGACTGGGACTGACTGATGTGACGGTGACCAAGAGAACGTCAGAGCGACTTGATGCCTGACACAGTCCAGCTGGCCGGGACGATGAAACCAGCAGTTGGCTTTTTGAAAAACCGCTTCATTGCTCACCTAATCCTTTGGCTCTGCATTTTGCAATGACTTGCATTTTTCACTGTGTTTAAAAAAAAACGGGTGGCACAGCGGTTAGTGCAGTTGGCTCACTGCTGCAGAGCACGGGCTTATCTGTGGAATCTGCATGTTCTCCCTGGGCCTGCTGGACTCTCTTCACAACTGTGAGTCGGCACTGAGTGTCAGTGAAGGCGCAGCACCTCTGAGGGTCTGGCGGTACCCCATAAGGAACAGCGCTGGAGAAGTGGGGGCAGCAAACGAGTAGACGGATACATGACTTCCAGAAACGAATCAGGGAAGGATGAATGGGCAGATGGCTTCAGGAAATGGATAGATGGGCCGATAAATGGATGGAAAATGGCACTGGGATGAACACAGGTTGACACAGAGGATGAATGGGCATGTACATTCAGTTAAAGGATGTGCCTTGTAAATGAATGGAATGATAAATGGGTCCAGAAAATAGACAGTTGATGGACAGGTTCAGTAAATGGGTTGATTGGCCTGCTAAATGGATGAAAGGATGATTTTGGCATTAAAATGGGTAGACACATATTGATGGATGGTTAAATGGGCAGGCAGATTCAGTAAAAGGATAGGATGATGATTGTGCCTGGTAAATGGATGGAAGGATAAATAGGTCCAGAAAATGGACCATGGATGGATGGGTTCAGTAAATGGGTTGATGGGCCTGGTAAATGGATGGAACAATGGCTTTGGCAAGAAGATGGGTAGATATATGTTGGCGGATGGGTGAATGGGCATGTAGATTCAGTTAAAGGATGGGTAGATGGATGTGCCTGGTAAATGGATAGGAGGATAAAAGGGTCCAGAAAATGGACAATTGATGGATGGGTCCAGTAAATGGGTTGATGGACCCAGTAAATGGATGGAAGAATGGCTTTGGCAAGAAGATGGGTAGATATATGTTGGCTGATGGGTGAATGGGCATGCAGATTCAGTTAAAGGATGGGTGGATGATATGCCTGGTAAATGAATGGAATGATAAAAGGGTCCAGAAAATGGACCATGGATGGATGGGTTCAGTGAATGGATTGATGGGCCTGGTAAATGGATGAAAGGACGATTTTGGCATTAAAATGGATAGACACATATTGATGGATGTTTAAATGGGTAGGCAGATTCAGTAAACGGATAGGATGATGGATGTGCCTGGTAAATGGATGGAAGGATAAAAGGGTCCAGAAAATGGACCATGGATGGATGGGGTCAGTAAATGGGTTGATGGGCCTGGTAAATGGATGGAACAATGGCTTTGGCAAGAAGATGGGTAGATATACTGTATGTTGGCGGATGGGTGAATGGGCATGTAGATTCAGTTAAAGGATGGGTGGATGATGTGCCTGGTAAATGGATGGAAGGATAAAAGGGTCCAGAAAATGGACCATGGATGGATGGATTCAGTAAATGGCACTGATAAATGGATGGAAGTATAGCTTTGGCAAAGAAGATGGGAAGATAAATGATGATGGATGGATGATTGGCTGTGTACATTCAGTTAAAGGATGGGTAGATGGATGTGCCTGGTAACTGGATGGAAGGCTAACTGAGTTCAGAAAATGGATGATAGATGAATGGGTTCAGTAAATGGGTTGATGGGCATCAGAAATGAATGGAAGGATGCCCTTGGCATGAAAATGGGTAGATATGTGTTGATGGATGAGATGATTCAGACAATGGGTTGATGTGCCTGACAAATGGATGGAAGGATAAATGGGTTCAGAAAATAGACCATAATTGGATGGGTTCAGTAAATGGCCAGATGACACTCATAAATGGATAAAAGAACAGCTATGGCAAGAAGATGGGTAGACCCATGTTGATGGATGGTTAAACGGGCATGCAGGATCATTAAAATGAGGGTAGGTGGACATGCCTGGTAAATGGAAGGATTCAGACACGGGATTAATGGGCCTGGTAAATGGCTGGAAGGATGGCTTTGGTAAGGAAAATGGGTAGGTACATGTTGATGGATGGATGAGTGGCCGTGTAGATTCAGTTAAAGAGTGGGTGAGAAGGATGAATGAGTTTAAAAATGTAGTGAAGGACAAATGGGTCAAGAACATGAATGACAGATAGATGGTGGGTTCAGTATATGGATAGATGAACCTAACAAATGAGTGGAAAGATGGATCTCGCAAGCAGATGAATGAATAAAATGTTTCATCTTGTGTGTGTGATGGTTGGATGACTGAATGGGAGGACAGAAACAGCTGACTGGCAAACCCATCTCTCCATCCATATACCAGCAAAGGGATAGAATGAAAAATGGAAAAATGGGTTGAGAAAATAGGAAAATGATGGGAGGGAGGGAGACTTCAGTCAATCTTGAGAAAAATCATCAGAACTTGTAAATGGATGGAAGAATAAATGGGTCCAGGAAATGGATGGAGGGATGATTTTGGCAAATGGATGGATGGATAAACTTGTTTTGCTAATGAATGATGTCTAGACATATGAATGAATGGACGGATTCAGTAAGTGGATGGATAGATGGACTCTTAAAAGATAGATGAATGGGATTGATGGCGAGACTGATAAATTGCTTGAAAGGACTGATGGACACTAAATT
>JANRMT010062845.1:13962608-13977809 GCA_026402145.1 Polypterus bichir lapradei | reverse complement strand
TGGTAGCCAATGAATTTCTGATGATCAATGAGCTACTAACCACTTTCTATAACTTGGTAGCCAATGAACCTCTGATGATCACCAAGCTACTGACCACTTTCCATAAGTTGGTAGCTAACAAAATTCTGATGATCAAGGAGCTACTAACCACTTTCCATAAGTTGGTAGCCAACGAATTTCTGATGATCACTAAGCTACTGATCACTTTCCATATCTTTGGTAGCTAATGAATTTCTGATGATCAATGAGCTACTAACCACTTTCTATAAGTTGGTATCCAATGAATTTCTGATGCTCACCAAGCTACTGACCACTTTCCATAACATGGTAGCCAAATGACTCAAAAGGCAACTGTCACAAGAAGAACCTTAACATCATGTTAGCCATACCAGCACCACCTTCCAGGACACTCTAGTGCCAGAGATGTAAAAGCAGCCACACTCAAGGGTACTTGTCTGAAAGAACCAGAAGATGACACGTAGACACAATAACAAATGCAAGTCAAAACCCCAGAAGTCAAACAGGATGATTATCAAAACCACAACCCTAACCTAAATGAAGGAGAAAGATTCTCTGTGTTGGCTCAAAAACTACATTTTGTCAATAAAGACCAGAGAAGTATTTTTGTAGATTTGTATGTACAGGGTCTCGTAACATATGGCTTGAGGAGCCAGCTTTCAAAGTGCTAAGGGAGTGACGTCACAAGGCATAACTTCTGAGACATGGGCACCAAACAACACTATAACGTGATGGCAAGCTCTTCTTCTTTTTTCGGCTGCCCCTGTTAGGGGTTGCCACAGTGGATCATCTGTTTCCATATCCTCCTGTCCTTGACATCTTGCTCTGTTACACTCATCACCTGCATGCCCTCTCTCACCACATCCATAAACCTTCTCTTAGGCCTTCCTCTCCTCCTCCTCCCTGACAGCTCTATCCTTAGTACCCTTCTCTCATTATATTCAGCCTCTCTCCTCTGCACATGTCCAAACCAACACAATCTCGCCTCTCTGACTATGTCTCCCAACCGTCCATCCTGAGCTGACCCTCTAATGTCCTCGTTCCTAATCCTGTCCATCCTCGTCACACCCAATGCAAATCTTAGCATCTTTAACTAATAATAAATAAATTAAATAATGCAATGGCAACATTGTCACAGAATGGCAGTGCCCTGGGGCTAATCTAAGAGGCAGGTCTTTGGGATGTGAAAGAAGACCTCATGCACATGGGGAGAACGCACAGAATTCCAGAGGCAGAAATAGACACCACATCTCCTGAAGTATGAAGAAGCGATTCTGCCACTTAGAGAAGATCATAACCAATTTCACCAATCCAAAAGTTATAAATTAACCTGGGGGGGCATGTCTTAGGGGCACATGATGAATCAGAGGGCCTAAACATGGAGAGATCCTGCAAACCCCACACAGAGAGGAAACACACTAAAGGTTTCAGGCAGGCAGCGCTAAGCAGTGTGTCATCATGCCACTCACTAACCAGACTCATTTAGGGTCCCCAAGTGGCAGGTCTTTGGAGTGTAAACATGTGGAGAACATGGAAATGCCACACAGACCCGGTCGGAGAGGTATTCACTACTGGGTTGAAAGTACCAGGAGAAGATGCCTACACCTGTGTTGGTGTTCATACACTGACCTGTATGTCGTACGTGCCGTTGAGTACCATGGGCCGCTGAGAGCCGAAGTCCTGAAGCACCCCGCTGAGCGCACTGTGGTTCAGCTTTTGAAAGTCTTTGGATTGGGAGAACTGTACCATGTTGTGGAGGGCCAAGATCTTGGTGTCCAGCTCGGCATCCTGCCGGGTGCGGTTGTGCAAACCCAGGTGATACTTGCGGAAGTGCTTGATTAGGTCCGTGGGGTCGTTGCCATAGTAACCGTACCCACAGATGTTGCACTTGAAGTCCTGCAGCTTCGGAGACACGGGTGGCACCTCGTCGGGCACGCTGTTGTTCCAAGTGTCTGCTTTCGATTTGTCCGCAGCCTGCTCTGAAGGCACTGGGGGGCTGGGCGAGGTCCCGGGGGCATCCAGGGCCAGGCCTTCGTGCTCGGATGGAGCACCTTGAACTTGCGAGGTCCTGCCCGTGGCGGCCGCCGGCGACATCTGCCGCCCTTCTTTCGTCTCCGAGAGGTCTCCAGACGGGGCGCAGGCCCCGTTTTCTTCATCATCTGGATCCGATCTCGTCGGAGACTTGAGCCGTTCGCAGGCTCCCCCGGCAGATGCAGATGAGAGAGCCGGCATATTTCTGTCTGTCACCTCATCATGGGGGAAGGATGGAACATTTCCTCCCTTTTTGTGGCTTTCATAATTGAAGCCAGGTTTCTCGCTCGGTGCCGGGCTTTTCAAGTCTCTTTTGATGCTGGGAGAGGGCTCGGCGACATGAGGGTTCTGATCCTCCTTCTTGTCAGGCTCTAGGATGTCTCCATGACTGACGACGTCTTGCATGGGCTCTGCCGGTTGGTCTGGGTTGGAGTCCTGGTGTACCGTACCTGCCGATTCTGATGCTCCACCTTCACCGCCAAAGTTTCTCAGAGGGAGATTCTTTTTACGGACCATATCTGTGAGGAAGACAAGTGAGAGATGATGAATGAGGTGCAGCCTTGCGGCACGCAACATGCGTTTTTAATTTACACGCAGATCGACGGCGGCAAAAATGACCGTTGTGTGGACAAGAGCAAAAACGAGTCAACAATTACCCCTCTATTAGAGGTTTAAAGATCTTAGAATTGAACATTATCACCCCAAACATGACAGTCCTCCGCAGTCTCATTAACTCCTCTCGCTGATGGGCCAATTTACACCACTGATTTATTTATTCATTTTTATGAAGCTGTAAAATCCATTTAGAGGGCCTGCAGCACTGGTCACAAGGCAGAAGCCGACACAGGACAGGATGCCAATGCCATCCAGACACGCTTACCAAGATGTCGCGGGGACATGCAAGAACACGGGAAGAGTCTGGAAAAGTCAAACAAGCAGGAATAGAATTTGGAGCAGATTCTAAGAAGACCAGCATGGAGAAACTGGAGAAGAACCTCCATTTTGTCAGAGGAAGACTGCAGATCTATGAAGGGGCACAATTAACCACTCCACCACTGGAGGACACAGGGAAATCCTTAGGGCCAGAAATTGAACCCAATTGCCAGGTATTCTGGTATCCTCACACATTCCAGACAGGTGGGTGTTAGGAAGACGGAGGGCTCAGAACCATTTCAGTGTGCTCATGAAGGTGCCCTGTGATGGACTGGCATCCCATGCAGGGTTGGTTCTTGCCTTGTGTCCAGTGCTACAAGAACAAGCATCAGTTTCATACTCCCCAAATAAAATTAAGTAATCTCCTTTTTTATGTAAAGAAAGCAATAAGAAACTTCATCTCGTGTCAACACCATATGACATCTGGCTATAAATAGTGTACATATTCATATTGAAATGATTAATGTTTCTTATCATGGCAAACTATCAGCAGGGTACTAAATTCAGTCACATCTTAATAAACGTAAAGTACAATCCCATTTCATAAAATGAGCCACGCCCCTTTTTATGCTAATGCAGTGATATGCACCAACTTTTATGTAAATCATTTGATCTGCAGCGCCCCTTTTATGCTAGTGATGCCATCTACAAGATGTTTTTTGAAGTAAATCACATGATTTAAATAAAACAGTGCCATATTTTTATGTTAATGATGCAGTCTGGATAAACAAATGCTCCTTTTTAAGTTAATGATGCAATTTACATAAAGTAACATACCCTTTAGGCTAACATTATGGGATCCAATAAAATGCCTCAATTTTATACAAATTATGTGATCTGCATAACATAACTACACCCCCCCCCCCCCCCAAAATTATGAGAACAATGTGATCTGCCAGATGTTACACCATTTTTATGCAAATCAAGTGATCTGCACAAAGGCATGCCCCATTTTATGTTAATGATGTTTCTGCATAACATAACATGCTAATGATGTGATCTGCAAGAACTTACAGATCACATGATTTACATACAAGTTATTACATTATGATGTGCCACCTTTTTATGATTTGCATAAAGTAACACCCCATTATGCTAATTAGGTGATTTAAACCAATGTTAGTATAAATGATCTGCATAAAGTTTTGACAATTTTCATAATGATTTGCATGAAGCAACACCTATTTTATGCCAATGATGTGACCTACAAGTACTTGTAATCATGTGACTTGCATTAGGGCAGTGACTTTTTTATTAAGCAAAAGAAGTGCCACCAATCATGTTAATGATGAGATCTGCATAAAGCAGTCCCCCTTTTATGTTAATGATATGATTTGCATAAAATGACACACACAACCTTTAAAGCAGTGATACAATATGCAAGAAGTCTCTGCAATTTTTATGCAAATCCTGTGACCTGCACAATGCTGTGACCCGTTTTTATGCAAATGTTGTGATCGGCACAAAGCAGCACCAATGTTATGTAAATAATGTGATTTGCATATATGACGCCCACTGTAATACTAATGATGTCATCTACATAAAGTTTCATAATTTTCTATGTAAATGATTTGATCTGAATTCTACAGTGCCCCTTTTTATGATAATGGTGTGATTTGCATAAAGCCACACCCCTTTATGCTAATAATGTGATCTTCACCAATGTCAATATAAATGATGTGATCTGAATAAAGTACAAAAAGTATCGGCCATTTTTAGGTTAACAATGGGATCTGCATAAAGGGAACCTCCTCTCATGCTGATGATTGCTCAGATTTTTATGTAATTGATCTGATCAGGATAAAGTAGTGCACTGTTTTAATATGAATTACCTAACCTACGTAAAATGGCACCCCTTTAATGCTAATGATGTGATTGGTAAGAGGCTGCACCAGTCTTTCTGTAAACTACGCTTCCGACGTCAATGAATTTTTCTGTGAAAGATCTAAAAAGCCCCTTCCTCCTGTTTAGCATAATGCACCACCAGATTTAATTGAAATAAGAAGCTGCACTTCTCTGTTAATTATTGTTTTCTGCATAGACGATGGCACAATATCAAAAGGCCTCCACTTTCATCTACTTCTCAATTTGCATTGAGCAATTCTCATCCTAGAGTACTTACCAAGATGTCTGCTTCATCGGTGGCTCATCCTGACCTACAACATTAGTTGTGAGCCACATCTGAAGCCCACGTCACACTAGGCGGCCTTGTCACCGGTTTTCAATGACAGCCTTCATTTACATAATCTTAGCCAGTCAGAGGCAGTTGGCGGTTCTTCCCGTGAGGATGATTGCCGAATGATTGAGACTAACTAGTCTGCTCGAATAACGTCGAGCGGGTTTGATTTTCTCATCAGTCGGAGGGGTAGGCTGTGAACGCAGGAGTGTCGACAATCAATGAATGTTCATCTGGAAGTTCAATGCATAGAATAAGGAACACGTGTTTTGAACCTCACAGACAGAAGAGAAGTTTGTCTGTCTGATGTCTCATGTTTTACGTACTAAAACATCGAAAAACAAAACAACAGGGTGAAGACTGCAGCTGAATGCACCACAGCGATTAACTCTTTGCATGGTGCCATCCAGTCGTATAGTCTGACAAACCCAGAGACTCACCGCAAGTAGGACGCGACCTGTTAAAACCAAGCAGCTTCATTTAGGGTGGGCTCTGTGTGCATGAGAGCTGACAACCAATGGACGCTCACCCTGAAGTAAGTAGGGGTCTGAGTTGCCTTGAAAGCCTGCATATTGTAATCTTTTCAGTTAGCCAATAAAAGGTGTCGTTTAGCTTGACTTCTCACTAGGACCTCACGAACAGAAGAGAAGCTCGTCTGTCTGATGTCTCATATTTTACATACCATAACAGAATGAAGAATACAATCTCTGCAGCTGTTAATCCTTCGTACAGCACCAAGGCTGCCGGGCAGCATGCTATTGGATGTTAGAAGAAGGGGCGAGTCCGACTGTGCTGGAAGATCATTTGATAAATGTGACATGGGCTTCGATTGTCAGTTGTGTAATCAGACATTGTGTAGCAACGGGATAAGCAAATGTGACAAAACGTTGCATAATGTGACATCGGCTAAACAGAGCAGTGCATTTCACAGGGTCTCCATGGTGGACTCTTATCTAGCTGGTGTGAAAACTGTGAGCCCCCAGTGATGCTGACACGAGGGTAAGTAAAAAAAGGTTTATTTGAACAAGTCCAAAATCCAAAAATAAGCGGATCCAAAACTGGGACAGGGTCATAACCATAAAGTGACAGAAATCCAAAAAAGGGCAAAAACTAATTCTGAGTCCAAAAAACAAGCCAAGGCTCAAAACCATAGAAATCTAAACACAGCAAAGAAGAAGAAAAGGCAAGGTGAGGGTCCGGGTGGCATGTAGAAGGAAGGCAGAGCCCAGGCCCGTGTAATGAGGGCACACCGTGCACCTTCACGTGGCCAAGTGTAGTCTGAGTCGGGTGCAAGAACACACCCAGTACACCAGAAAGAATTTCCTTAACCCCAATCATACAAGACATCAGCATGGACCAGCGGACCAAATTATGAGAGCTCCCCCAGTAGGCCGCCACATAAGAAAGTAACATGTCCTTAATTGCATGGTATTTATGATTTCTAAATCAACTGTTATTTTTCACCAAAATGAGATTGCAGTTTTAGTGCATATTTCATCCCGGGACGTAGCCATTACTGTAGATATTTTGCTGGTTAATAACACCATTAGTCAAACAGTGGGGGCAGCTGTTTAGAAGACAAAAATCCTTAAAGCTCGCCTAACAAACGTGACTTGCTGACCCTCGGTATTCTAAATCATTAGCACCAGTAGAACGTTTACTACCACAGTGACCTTTACCACCGAGACGCTGACAGATATTTCACTTGGGACCCCAGGCGCCTTTAGTGCTTTTGGTGCATTTTGTAGGCCCAAGCCTTACTATCTTTAATCCTACAAAGTTTATTGTCTGTGATCACACTATTAATATGGGAAGCAGCTTAATCGAAAAAAAGATTCTGCTTTTGAAAATTGGGCACCGGGTTGACATTTTAATTAAAGGAACAAAAGAAAAAAAAAAAAGAGGTAGCAATCCCTGCTGGCTTTAGAATTGGAATTAAAAGACCACTAGGAGAAGTTGTGTCGTTGTTTTCTAACGTGACGGTCAAATTTGGGTAATAAAACAGCTCATTAAAGATGAAGCCCCCCTTTTAAAAAGAAGGAGACTCCTGTTCGAAAGAGTGCTGTGGCAAAATGCAGCAGATGTGAACTTTTCATTTCGGCTCGAAGCATCGGTGATCATAAAGCAGAAATCGTGCATTTCTTGTAGCATCATGGAGAAACAACTCGAGACATTTTGATGAAGTTTCAGAAGTTTTGGTATAAGATGGGGGAATATGTAGGACAAAACTCAATAAAGGTATTGTGAAAATCTTAACCCTTAAATCTCCATAAACTTGGACCCCCGGGCGCCTAATATTTTTTGCTGTACTTTTTAAGGAAATGTCACAATTTACCAAGAAAAAGTGAAAATTTAATGGAACAAATATTTTTTTTCATGCAAAGAGCATCACAATTACTGCATCAGTGTAAAAACTATAAAAAAACTACTGCAACAATCTATTATTATATGTACAAGATGCAACTGATGGCATCGATGAAATTCAGTAAATCACCGACTGTGCCAGGCTAGTCTAGTGCAGTGGCTCAATCCCAGGGACAGTGAGGCTGATTCACTAGGGGGTGCCAGTGGTCACAATCTGGCTGCTCAACGAATATACGGTACAGACTGACCAGCTCCGGTGTGCTGGCAAATTGCACTGGGAACCGACTATAGCCAGCTGTGGCGTTCAACGAATGTACGCCGCCGAACATACGAATATACTCAGCTCCGGCGTGCTGGCAAATCGCACTGGGAACTGACTACAGCCGACTGTGGCGTTCAACGAATGTATGTTGCCGAATATACTCGGCTCCGGCGTGCTGGCAAATCGCACTGGGAACTGACTACAGCCGACTGTGGCGTTCAACGAATGTACGTCGCCGAATATACTCGGCTCCGGCGTTCTGGCAAATTGCAATGGGAACCGACTATAGCCGGTTAAGGCAGTTTAAGGGTTAACATACGGTGGACTCACAAAGACCTCTCACTTTCTGCACACTTTATTACATCTACATATCTGACTGGCTCCTTCATCCCAGGTAACTTACAACATTTGAGACAACAATTGGTTCCATTTCTTTTCTGTTTCCAGTTGGAGCACAGACAGGTAAAGTGACTTGTTCGGGGACACACACTGGTGTCAGAAGTGGGATCTGAATACACATCCTCAATCCAAAGCCTTCACCTCTAACACCACATTGCCTGCCATTTCATTTTAAAATGAATTATTTGTGGCAAGTCGACCAAAGCGACGTCTCTTCTCTGAGATCTCACCTCACAGCACTGATGTGGATTTGTTTCGTCTAATCTGGCGATGGCATCAAGAGAGTCAAACCCAAAAGATGATTGTTTCATATTATAAAAGCCTTCTACTATCCATTTTCTGACCCGATTATCCAGCTCAGGATTATTGGAAACAGGGGTACCCTATGACAAGAATATTCGGCACAACCTGGAATGTGGTACCCATCCCAACACGGGGCACAGTCACTCACAGTGGGTGAATTTTGAGTTACCAGCTAACTAGTCTCGCTAGGCCAGATGGATTCTGGAGTTGATCTCAATCGAAGATCTCTGGACAGACAATGAAAAGAGCTGTCTGTCGCCATTCTCTGTCCAACGGGAAGTCCCAATCACGTAAAAGCAATAATGGTATGTGGGTTGGAGTGTACGGGGCTCCCCTGTGAGGTCCCAGTCCTGCCAAAGCAGGTACGTTCGTTTCGTGATGATCATAAAACAGACAGTTTTCCACAACTGCAATAGCGAGCAATGAGGGAATGTTGTTTTGAGATGGAAAGCTGGCATTTACCGTACTATTTTAAAAGTTGAGTTTTCCAGGAGTTTTCCAATACCAATATGCCACACAACTTAAATCCCAGTTAAATTTCTCCAGGCACCAACCTTGCTACATGGTTATTTCTGTATTCTGTCGAATGAGCGAGTTGCTCACGGAGTCCCGAATGAGGCACATGACCTGCTTTGTGAGGGAGCATCAGTTACGGCACTACGGCCATGTGGCGTGATTACCCGAGGGTGATCCAGCTCATTGTTGAGGACATGAGCGGCTGGACCAGGCCAAGAGGATGCCCATGTAACACCTGGTTGCAGCTGATAGGTGGGTGGGATTGGGCCACATGTCTGTCTATGGGGTTGCCAACCAGGATCCCGAGCTGTTTTGTTGTGTGGTGATGTGCTGTACCAGTGCATGCTCCCTAACCTGACCCTGACTTAACTGTAATATGACAGTAATTGTAATGTACAGTACACACACACACACACACACACACACACACACACACACGCACACACAAGTAGACACATTATACATACGGCGGATTCACAAGTCTTCAGACCACTTCACTTTTTTCACGTTGCAGCCAAATCATTTCAATTCATTTTTTCATCTCGTCAAGCAACACTCAATACTGTAGAATGACAAAGCGGAAACACAATTGTAGAATTTTTTGCAGATTTATTAAAACTAAGCAACTGAAAGACCACAACGACACAAGAATTTGAGCCCGTTGCTCAGCGACTTGAGTTGTGGCATCCCATTCTGTTGAAGATGGTTGAGATGTTTCCACACCTTGTCTGGAGTCCACCACCTGTGGTCAATTCAGTTGATTGAACCGTTTAGGGAAAGACACGCACATCTGTCTATAGAGGGTCCACCGGTGAAGAAAAACCAAGCCAGGAGGCTGAAGGAACAGCTGGCAGAACTCAGGGACAGGATTGTGGGGAAGGTGACAAAAAATATCTACAGCACTGAAGGTTGCCAAGAGCAAATGTGGCCTCCCATAATTCTTAAATGGAAGAGGTTTAGAGCAACCGCAACACTTCCTAGAGCCGATTATCAGTGCAAACTAAGGAAAGGGCCTTGATGACCAAGAACCCAATGGTCACTCTGGCTGAGCTCTAGAGATCGAACTGTATGTGGAAATGGGAGAAACTTCAAGAAGGGCGACCATCACTGCAACACTCCGCCGATCTCCACTCTATGACAAGGTGGCCAGACAGAAGCCTCTCTGCAGTAAAACACACAAGGAGGCCATTTTGGAATTTGCAAAATGGCACCTAAAAGGCTCTCAGACTGTAAGGAAGTAGACTCCCTACTCTGATGAAGCCAAAGTTAGCCTCACGCCTGGAGGAAACCAGACACTGCTCATCACCTGTGAAGCACCATTCCAACAGTTGTGGCGTACGGCCGGGGCGCCGCTACTCTAGAAGGACCATGGGAGGAACCGTATCCAGAGCACTACCTCCCCTGGAGCGCCGGGTGGCAGCCCCCCTGGCCTCAGTCTCACGCAGGGCTCCATGGGAGTTGGAGTTTGTTGCAGCCACATTGGGTTCCGTGGGGGCCACTTTGGGGTGCTGCAGCTGCTGCTGATCCCACACACAGAACTGCTGCCGGAAAATGGTCAACAAGCACCTGGAGCACTTCCGGGTGCCTTATAAAAGGAGCCAGGTGGGAAAGGGCGAAGCTTGTCAGGAGGAATGGAGGAGGAAAGAAAGAAAGAAGAAGAAGACATTTGTGTTGTGCTGTACTTGGGGACTGTGTTGTGCTTGTGGGAAACGGGGTGAAGCGTTTCCCACGGATAAAAACAAAGCAAAAATAAAGGCGTGTGTTTGCACTTGTGTCCCACATCTGTCTGTGTCGGGGATGGGGCAGCTAGTGTGCCCCCCTGGTGGTCCACACAGTGAAGTACGGTGGAGGCAGCAACAGGAACTGGGAAGCTAGACCAAGCTGAGGGAAAGCTGAACGGAGCAAAGCACAGAGATACCCTTAATGTAAAGCATCTCCAGTGCGCTGTGGACCGCAGACCAGGATGAAGGTTCGCCTTTCAACAGGCCAACGCAAACACAACACGGGACAACTCTGTGAAAGTTCACGAGTGGCCCAGCCAGAGCCTGAACTTGAACCCAATCAAACACCTCTGGAGAGACATGAAAATGGCCGTCCGTCCAGCAGTCTCCACCCAACCTGGTAGAGCTTGAGAGGATCTGCAGAGAGGAATGGCAGGAAGCCCCCCAAATTCAGGTGTGGGTAGCTTGTTGCCTCAAACCCAAAAAGATTCTTGGATGGAATTGCAATCACAACAAAGTAATGAGAAGAAGTCAAGCAAAAGGACCAACCAAAAAGATGACAACATGTGAGCTTCCAAGGCCCCTTCTTCAGGTAAAATTGAAACAAAAGGGGCAGGAGTCGCCTCGAAAGCTTGCACATCTTTTAAGTTGGCCAATTAAAGGGGTCCCTTTGCTCGACATTTCACTACATCCATAATGGCTAATGGGGTACAACACCCGAGTACAAACCTCAGTGAAGTAAAGGGTCTGAATACTGGGTGTCAATATCATTTCCAAATATTCTCAGAAACCTGTTGTCACTTTGTCAACATATTGTTTGACCCTGGGTGGTGGGGGGGCTAAACTGAAATGATTTAAGAACTGCGACATGACAACATGTAGCTAGGGGGTCTGAAGACGTTCTGAAGGCATTGAATCTGCTAAGATGAACAGCAATTCTAAACTGGGGTCCTGGGGTCTACCAGTGTCCTGTCCAGGGTTGGATCCCACCAATGTTACCGAACAGGCTTAGGGAGCGACCCTGAGTTTAATTAAATGGGCCTGAGATGCACACCTACTGTAACAGTTTGAGAAATGAATCCCACACTTGACAATAATTTAATATTTGGTTTCGAAAGGAATTAATGAAACGTGTAAATAGCTCGCCGCAACCTCATAGGTGAAGAAAACCGAAACGCTTTGCCAATTACTGCACTCCGTAATTTAATTTTCCTGACATTCAGCTAATGATAATGAATTGTCTTAACTTTATCTTCCACGCTGCACATGTGCATCTCGGACACGTTTATGACGATCACTCCTGCAATGTATTTCCAATTTCTCAAACGGGCTAAAGTGCCTCTTGCCATCTCCGCAGCCCTCCTTCTTTGGGGTGGGGGATTTGAGGAGTGACATCATCATTCTGCTACTAAAGCAGCGCTCGGCCTAAACGAGAATGGCTTAGCGTGAAGACATGACAGCACAGATCTGGTATGTGCCATAGACCTAACACCAGAGGTCCAAACACCAGCTGCCAAGGAATTACTGCACAGGGCAAGCCAAAGAAACACTGAGCAAACCTACTTAGCAGAAGCCCCCCTTCTCTTGTTCAATTCCATCAGACAGGCCAGCCGTTTTTCAAGATCATTTAAAGAAGAACAAAAAAAGGAGGGAGGTGGGTGGGTATTTGGACTCGTCTGACGATCCGGACGCTTGTGCCCCAAGGTGTCTCCATCCTTAAGATCTTTCAGGTTCTCAAATGTGTTGAGGAAATGAGACCATAGAGAGTGTGGAGCGTGGAAAAGTGAAGGAATGTCTGGAGAAGAGAAGTGTGTGTGTGTGTGTGTGTGTGTGTGTGTGTGCGGCTCCCTTCCTCCCTCCCTCGATCGCACGCTCGCTCATCTTTGAGATCAACTCCTTCAATCTCCCAGTAACGAGACCATCCCAAGTCTTCCCCGCCGTGGAGTTTGCATGTTCTCCCTGGTGCTGCACACCGCGGTGTCTAAATGGGGAACAAAATGGCGTAGCAGCAAAAGAGGGCGCTTTCTCGAAACAGGTTCTGGACCAGGGGTATCCAACTCCCAGTCCTCGTGGGCTGCAGTGGCTGCAACTTTTCATTCTAATCGTCTTCTTTAATTAGTGAGCCACTTGTTTTGCCCTCGTTTTAATTGACGTGACTCAAACCTCTGAGTTTGTTTCTTTTTTCCTTAATGAGCAGCCAAACCATAATGAGACACAAAACGAGCCACCACAGGAACCGCTCACCTGAAAATAAAGAAAGGTGACGGTCTCGGTCATGTTGGGTCTTCTCCGATCACCAAAACATCTTGACGGTGGTCAACCAACAGTCTGCTGTGGCAGAACGAGAGCAGCGACAAGTCAGGATTTACAATTAACAGCAAGAATTGGCTTCTCATTAAGGAACTGGTTGGAGTGAAATTGTCTGGAGTTTGATGTTCCAGTTTAGCCCGTCGTCCGTTGGCTCGTTTCACATCTCATTTCTGTTTGGCTGTCATTTAATGAAGAAACGAAATCAATCAATCTATTAAAATGAAGGCTAAAGGAGTTAATTAGCAGCGAAAACTGCTCACTGATTACTAAAAGGGTCAGAATGAAAAGCTGCAGCCTTTTCGGCCCACCGGGACTGAAGTTGGACACCCTGATCTAGACACAATTAAACCCCATATTCAAGTCCCTGCGAGTCTCCAAACCGTACCATCCACATACATACTGAGAGGAAGTGCAGTGCAATTTAAATTAGAAAAGCCGGGGATCATAACAAACACAAAACATACAAGTATAAAAAAGAATAAGCAGATTGAGCTTGAAACAGTGCCACGCATGCCCCTCACGGACAACCTGACGTAGTTAACAGAGACAGGTGGCTAAAGGCTTAAAAAAAAAAAAAAGCAAAGCGGTGGGCCATCTTGTCTTAGCCGGGGGTTCAGATTTGTGTCTCTTTTGTTCAGTTTTGATTTACTCGATTTATGTTGTTTATGTGCATTATTGTTTGTCTGCGGTGTGCTGGCGCCATGCCCTGCCCTGCCTTACCCGGGATTTGTTCCTGCCTTGCGCCCTGTGTTGGCTGGGATTGGCTCCAGCAGACCCTGTGTTAGGACATAGCAGGTTGGCAAATGGATGGATGGATGGATTATTGTGTGTTTATCTACGTACTGTATGTGGGTGGTTCCCCACAAGAGGTGGGGCCACCTGCCAATCATGGCCCTCCACCCTATAAATCGCAGGGTCTCCCACCATTTCTGGTAGTTCATTCTGGGAGTTGCGAGTCTTCTTGTGCCTTTTTTGGTGTTTTTTTTTGTGAATTTTTGACGCATTCCTTCCATTGCTGACCTTCTCTTAGACTTCTCTTTCAGGACTTGTAACTGAACGTCAGCAAGAATCCATTGTTGAAAAGGCCTCCTACTTAATTTCTGCCAGTTTATGCACTTCAAACGTTCAGGGGTTGCAGTTTTTCAGTCAGTCAGTCAGTCATTCTCCAACCCCCTATATCGTAACACAGGGTCACGGGAGTCTGCTGGAGCCAATCATTTCTACTCGTATATTAGAAAAATTTGTAAAATAACCAAAGAAATACAGAGACAGAACAAGAAACTGAGCAGATGACTTCATGCTGAGAGATAATAGAAAGGTAAAATTGCTCAATAGCAGTTTAGCAACAGAGCTGCAGAATAATAATAATAATAATTACTAGCCAGGGGTCGACGGCGATTTCCCCCTCTAGTGGGAATTATTGGAAGTGCTTCTGGAACTAAATGGGCCTTATGTGCTTCGGGGCTCCAAGTCCACCCCACAGGCCTTGCGTGACCTCCTAACAAACTCACGTTCACTTCACACTTTTCTATTTTTATATGAGCAGAGAGCTGTGCCCTTTAATTTGCATCGTCACACAATTCTTGACTTCACCTTTATGCCCCTTTTAACTGCCTGGCAGACTCTTCAAAAAAGCATAAAAAATGTTGGCTCGGCAGACAATAGAGCTGCTCACATCATTCTCTGAATACATATAAATAAAGACAATATCAGATGAGCTCAGCCGCTGGCCTATAAACATTTACATTTTCTTTCAAGTACTGTTTATAGATACTTTATCTGTTATCTTGAAGACGTGGAATACATTGAAAAGGGGAGAAAGGAAAGTTTTAAAACATTATGCCTCAGTAAAAGAGGACCAAAATAGCTTGCCTTTCATATTTACCATAATAGGTGATGAGATGTTGTGTGACTCGGACGTGCCGCTCCATCAGCGAGATTTACACAAAAGGCAGCAATCTGCCTCAAATTACTAAAGTGATCTGAAAGAAAACTATTGGCCCGATAAGAAGGACACTATAGCATACCTCAGGAGACCCGGGTACAAAACTACAAAGACAGACAGACAGACAGACAGACAGATAAATTAGAATGTGGATTACTTGGCAGAATTAGACAGACAGATAGATAGATAGATAGATAGATAGATAGATAGATAGATAGATAGA
>JANRMT010062845.1:13902014-13917877 GCA_026402145.1 Polypterus bichir lapradei | reverse complement strand
ATTATATTATATTATATTATATTATATTATATTATATTATATTATATCCATATAACCATATTGCAAACCCACTTATCCAAAACTGGGTTTCAGTGAGACAGCAGAACCACCACTGCACCAACGTGACACCCTCTATTCTATTCTATTCTATTCTATTCTATCATTAGCCACATTACTTGTTAAAGACATGTAATAAAATATTTGCTATCTCTTGCCCTATGTGTGCCATCAGCATCTTTTCTACAGTTCAAGTGGTCGCCGTCTGACAGCCCAAAGGGGTTGAACTGGACTCCTGTTAGTCCTCTATGGACTCTTTCCCTCCAATGCCTTTGAGACATTAACTTTAGGACAAATACTGCCCCCTAGTGGCTGCCAGCCATGCATTCCTGTTTTGTACAGGTGCTCTCCCAGTGCCAATGTGAGTTTGTTTGTCTCGCTCTCGCTCTCTTCTAAAACTGGATCACAGGGTCAAGTGGGATAGCTCTGGGGCCACCTGCAGACCAGGGAGAGATTCACTGGCCTTCTGTTGTGCCTCCATAACCTCACTCACTCAGTCACTCTATCTATCACTCTCTTACTCATTCTTTCATTCTCTCTCACTCTTGCTCACACTCTATCTTTCTCATTCTCAAATGTTCTTTCTCTCTGCCTCCCTCATTCACACTCTCACAACTGCTTGCTCTCACTCTCTCACACACTCTCCCTTTCTCTCTCTCTCTCACTTGCCTTTTAATGAGTGTGTATTTATTTATGGAATTAATGGAAATAAGAATAATCAAGATGAATGTCAGATAGGTAAAATCCTCATCGGACAGGCCAAGCTGGCCATTTATAAATCCAAAAAAGAGAAAGTGAAGTCAAATACACAGAGTGACGTGATGAGAATATTTCATGGACTTGTAAAAGCCAAGGTGTATTTGGGATACAAATTCTACAGAATGACTGCAAATGTGAATTCTTTTAAGGAAAAAATGGTGTGTTCATGAGGCAATTTGTAAACTTGAAGATAATGAGTTGATTTTTCTATTTGACATTTGCAAGAGTATTGTTTTTTTTTTTGGGGGGGTGAGTTGGGGTTTTCTTTGTTTGCTTTACTTACGATATTGTAAATGATTTGTTGAGTATCGATTAATAAAGTTCCATTCAAAATTCAAATTCTCTCTCTTTCTCTGTCTCACACTTTCTCTCTCACTCTCGCTTTCTCTCTCTCACTCTCTCTCACTTTTGCTCTCTTTCTCTCTCTCACTCACTCACTCTCAGTCTCTCAATCGCTCCCTCTCTTTCTCTATCTCTCTTTTTTCTCATTCTCTCTATCTCTCACTCTCACATTCTCTCTTTCTCACTCTCTCTCTCACTTTTGCTCTCTCTCTCTCACTCACTCACTCTCACTTTCTCATGCCCTCCCTCTCTTTCTCTCTCAATTTCTCACTTTTACTCTCTCCCCCCCTCTCACTCTCATATTCTCTCTTTCTCACTCTCTCTCTCACACTCTCTCTCTCTCTCACTTTTGCTCACTCTCTCTCACACTCACTCTCTCTCACTTTGTCTCTTTCTCAGTTTTACTCTCTCACTCTCTCTCACTCTCACATTCTCTCTTTCTCACTCTCTCTCACACTCACTCACTCTCACTTTCTCATGTGCTCACTCTCTTACTCTTTCTCACTTTTATTCTCTCCCTCTCTGTCACTCTCACATTCTCTCTTTCTCACTCTCTCTCTCTCTCTCTCTCTCTCTCTCAATTTTGCTCTCTCTCTCTCACACTAACTCACTCTCACTTTCTCATGTGCTCACTCTCTTTCTCTCTCACTCTCATGTTCTTTCTTTCTCTCACTTTTACTCTCACTCTCTCTCTCTCTCTCGCTCACTCTCTCACACACTCTGATAATGACTCCAGAACCTCCAATTAGAATCTGGTGCGCCTGACCTGAACTGTTCCTTGGTGTCTGTTGCTCTCTTATGTCATTTGTTGTTCACGTGTGTGTGTGTGTGTTATCACCAGGCCGAGATCCAAAGAGCTCACTGAGGCCTTCAGAAAGGAGGAGACTGGGAAGGGATTTCTAAAGATCACCAAACAATTGTAACTCAGCCATTCCATTGCCAGTGAGATCATCTACAAGAAGAGAAGATTTTAAACAGGCCAGCAGAGAGAAGAACACGGGGAGCTGTTAGAAGACACTAAGAAGCCTGCTGTTTGTCCCCAGGATCTCCAGGCAGGTCCACTGTTGAAGTGCCAGTGTCTGCTCACACGAATGAGATCTTCATGGGAGATGAACCAGGAGGAAGCAAAAAGAACATCAAGGCAAGACTCAGGTTTGCCCATGAACATGGAGACAAAGAGCAGGACTTCTGGAGCAGACAAGTCAAAGGCTGAGTACCAGAAGACAAGCTTGGTGAAAACCAAAGACAACATTGGAGCAGAAGAAGCCGATGATGGCAACTGTAAAGCACGGCGGTGGATATGTTCTGACATATAATCCAATAGCTCACCATCACAGAATCCACTAGGAATTCTTCACTGCACCTGAGGGTGCTAGGGGATAATGTGAGACCTCCCCCCGTATGAAGATAGAAGTTCTACAACAACAACATCTATTTCTATAGCACATTTTCATACAAATAATTGAGCTCAACGTGCTTTACATGATGAAGAAAAGAGAAATAAAAGACAAAGTAATTAGAATAAGACAACACTAATTAACACAGAATAAGAGTAAGGTGGTCCGATGGCCAGGGAGGACAGAAAAAACAAAAAAACTCCAAACGGCTGCAGGGGTTCCAGGCCATGGGGCCACCGAGTCCCCTCTGGACATTCTACCTCACATAAATGAGACAGTCCTCTTTGTATTTAGGGTTCTCTTTGAAGGGCTTGATGATGATGGTCATGTAGACTTCTGGCTTTTAATCCATCAATGTAGGACATCACGGTGCTTTGATTAGGTGCTGATGGTGCAGGTCGCCACCACAGAAAACCGGGAAAAGAAACAGAAGAGACAGTAGGGGTCAGTACGGATTTTAGAGCCACCATGAATAGTTATTATAATGAATTGAAAGCAGACCTCACAAGACGACAAGAAGCCAAAACATAGCTGTGAATTCACCAAGGAACGGCAGAAAAGAAAGAAATGGGGGGTCCTGGAGTCACCAAGTCAAAGCCCAGAATTCCATTGAGAGATCAGGGTGGGGGTGATGGGGGGGTCGTCATTGGGTGGATTTGTAAGACTCCCCTCCAACATCACACAACTGAGAGACGTCTGCAGGGGAGACTGCTAGATACTGATGATAGGAAACCCCAACTTGAGGGGGCAATGCCAGCCATTACAGCCAAGGTGGGGAAGGGAGACTTACTTTTTTCATAGACTGGCACGGTGCATTTGTTCAATTTTCATTCACAAAGTTGGATTTTCATTGTTCTTTCCAAGTCCATCTTCTTTATCTGAAGATAGTCGTTCAGTAGAAGGTGTTGAAATGTTCACATATGTTAAAAAAAAGAAGACCATTTCCTGGGGTGCACTTACTTTTTCACACGGCTGGTTAGCTCAAGTCTTTAAAACATAAACTTAATTTAGGTGGGATGTAAAAATCTGGAGATCGAGAAGTTTCGGCTCAGAGGCAAGAGTTTAACGAGAGCGACGGCGGCAGGAAAGACACTCGCGGTGTGCTGAGCGGCTCCTGTGCTCTTGGTGGCCGCTGACTTTCCTCTGATGGAAGATGATTGGTGGGGATGCCCGCCTTGAGGGGAGTGCGGTTCGTGATTCTGCTGCCATCGTGTTTCCTGACCCCCTGATGTCTGCCGGTCCATCCTCGGCTACAATCCCACAATCCTTCATTCCGAGTGAGCATCACTCTGCACTTTGTGTTTTCAACTAGCAGATCGCAGTTCACTTAATGCATCCTTGGATTGTGGGAGGAAAACCGGTAATAAAAAAAATGTCACGCCGGGGGTCGGAGAACATGCCCCTTTCGCACAGACGGTCACGGGGCTCAGGAGAAAGTGACACTAACAGCAGCCCACCCATGGCAGCAACTTTGTGAGAGGAGACGCGAGCCAAATTTACTGAGCTTTGCCAGCTTCCAGTGTGCAAGAAGAAAGGCGGAATAAAATCAAACGCAACATGAAAGAAGAATAATAAAAAACACTTAGACAAACAAAACACTTCCCGACTTGGAAGGCCGTCTTCTTAAAATAATGTTTTATTTTCCAAACAGTAAATGGACTCCAAATACACGGTGCTGCGCTACCTCCAGCCTTCCTCCCAGATTGGAAAAGCCTGTTTTAGAAATCAAGAACAGCGAGTGCTGACGAGCCTTACCTGCTGGCCAGCGTCCAGTCATGGGGCAAGCATCTGGGGCAACTTGGGGGTCTGAAGCCCACCTGCAGAAGTCACCCACCCATTACCAACCCACTTCAGGGCTGGGGCACAGCTTATAATGTCACCCCTTTTGTCACAGAGTGCACATGGCATGGCATGTTTGGTGTTTTGTTGAAAGGAGTTTGAGTCGCATTTGGACATTTTAAGTGGGCGAGAAGTGAACTTGAAAATAAATGTACTTTTGTTGGGTTTGACTTGATTGTTTGGAATGTTAAATGCTTTAAATAAATTCAATAAAAGTTAAAAAGAGAAGGAAATCCAAACCGATATGAAAGGCACTGTAAAAAAAACGGCAATAGGAGAGGTGCTAGGAAAATAGATTAGTACATAGATAGGCAGGAAAGGCAGGTATATAGTAGTAGTAGTAGTAGTAGTAGTGTCGTCACTGGTTTGGTATACAGGGGTACATCAGGGGAACTGTGAATAGAAAAATGTAAAACACAATATATAATGTAACATACCGTAGACACAGAGACAGAGAGAGAAAGAGAGAGTCTTTAAAACAATCTTTATTGAATCAAAAATAAAAACAAAAATAAAATTCACATCCCAACACACACAATAAGCACATATTCAACATGCTTTGTAAACCAACATTTCCAACAAATATACATGTTGATATCAGTTGTATAAAGCAAACCTGACTCTTACACTTCTTCATTTCTATTAGCCAACTGAGTCAAAATCTACAGTTTTAATCAAATTTTGAAAAAGTCGTTACCATTCTACACATCTCCTTTAACCCTCAACATAAAAACCACACTCAATATAGATATGAAAGGCGCCATATCATAGATAGATAGATAGATATATTAGTTGGTAGGATTAGATAGATAGATAGATAGATAGATAGAAATGAACCGCAAAGGACTCCTCTTCCCAGCCTTCCTTTATCAAGTTGGGGGTGGTCCCTAACAGATGAGACAAGGTGACCCCCACCTCTTGGGTGGTTTCACCACCAAAATGTAAGGAACATAAAGACATTTAAGAAGCAGTACATAAACAATTCATAATTTAATAACAATACTAGTACATGAAACATAATGACTAAATGCTAAAGGAACAGAATGGTAGTCAGAGAAACTCTCCTATTAAATGAATTTAAACTGAGAAATGAAAAGAAAAGAAAAGGAAAAGGCAGGTAAGGACTCCTGGTGTAAACGTAGCACACACAAACTTTCTTTGGCTCACTCAGCCATTTTCTTCAGTAATAAGAAACATGAGACGTTTGTTCTGCTTGTCAAAAATGAGTTTCCTACCAGCAGGCAAAAAATTAATTCAGTGACATTTTTGGTGAGGAGTATTTATTAATTATTTTATGTACACAAAACAAGATTAAGGCCTCTTGGACTGAAAAACAAAACTGCTTGGAAAGTTGTTCAGCCCTCCATTTCTCGATGTCCGCATATTCGTATTCTCAATGAATTTAATATCGAAATATGGAGATTACAGGAATGCTCCACTCAAACATGAAGGCCCAGCTTGACTAACAGCCAACGATCTCAAAATGTCCAAAAGAACATCTCATATTTTTTTCATGTGGCAAGATGCATACTAGTAGACTCAAGTCATAACGATGACTCCTAGCTGCAGTTATGCCGTTTTATAAAACTACCAGATTTTACCCACCAGTCCCTGTTATCATCTCTAAAGAGTCCTTCCAATGAACCCTTTAAACAAGTTACTGTATATACTCACGTATAAGTTGGGTCTTGAAACCCGAAAAATCGATCATAAAATCAGACCCCTGACTTATACGCCTGTTCAAAAATGCGACCCTTAGATTTTTTTTTTTAATCTTATTGCCTCCTCCAATCTCGCACCAGTTTCTCAGACGCATCAAATTTTGTTGCAGCAGCGCAGTTACCAATTTCTTTTCGCCACTTCAACGACTTTTAATTTAAAACCAGCTTCATATTTTCTTCTGATTGAACACTCCATCGTAGATAAGGGATGCTCTTATGATAAAGGTGTATGAGGGTGTGAGATACAAAAAACAGAAATCAGTGCCAACATCACTTCAGAATAGTGTGGGTATTACAGTGTGGTCACGTAGGCACAATACACAGAATAAAAAAAGGCCATGTGCTCCGTGGTGACTCTCTCAGGTGGGTGTTAGCATGTTGTAATCTTTTGGACCAATAGCGGGAGTTTTGCGCATTCGACTTATACGACCAACATTATAAAATACCAGAAATTATATGGTAAAATCAGGCCCCGACTTATCCGCGGGAGAGTATATACGGTATGTTGTGTGCTTCGTTCGGGAAGGAACGCCACGTAGCAACATCCACACTACTGTGTTCTTCTTTAAGAACTGCATTTTTAAATGAAAATGATCTCCACCCTACCCCTAACCGTCACAGGGTGGATATCATTGTGTTTAGTGCTATTTGGGTATCAATCGCTGATCTAACAACTGTTGTGTGACTTTTGAGACGCTTTATTTTTTGCTTTTCTGTCAAGACGCAGCACAAATTTTGCAGTAACGCAATTCATGGATTTTGATGAGTCGACAAAATCCATAAAATTATTCATGATTTTTTTCTTTGCAGCACACTGTTATTTTATATTCCACTAGATGGCAGCAGAATATTCTACCGAGTGTTATTCGGTCTTAATGCCTGCATGTTGTTTCATAGCAGCTTAACCTGAGAGACACTCGGGCTTAACCATTTCTACACAGAATTCTGAGCCGAGGACATTAAACCCTTCATTAATTGAATACCCCGATGTCGTGACCCTAGAGACCACGCCCCTAGTAACCAGGACCTGCATCATTACGACGGAAACCAAATGACGCCCATCGTCAAAAACAAAATGTCATCCAAAAATATGCTAAACGGAAGCCAACTGTTTCTAAATAAAGACTCCAGTTAAGAAAAATTAATTCCTTGAATATAAAACCCCCAGAAATGACACCAAACTGGTGCCACATAACCTTAAAGCTCGAGAAAATCCCCCAGGAAATTCAGACAAAATCATCACGATCACTTAGCACTTCTTAACATAGATTTTGGTCAAAAGTGCTGCACTCCACTCATCATTCTTGGATTCTTTTCCTCCTTTCTCTGCCCCCTTTTATTTGTGTGCTTTCCTAATTTTAATTCCGTTGTCATTGTCGTCCCAATTCTGAATATTCCTTGCTCTTAAGTGTTTTTTATGGAAGCTGCAGCTCACTTCTGATCACCTGTTCAACACTCTTGCTCGGAGATCCCAGATGGATTCCATCCATCATCAGATGATTTGTTTACTCGGAGTGATTCCAGTTCATCTAATGCTGTACAGTACATTTTTTATTTTTAATTAATTCCTTGATTAAGTCTTGTTTATCTTCCATTACTTTTGGGATATTATCGACAGCTACCTTTATAAATACCTGAAGGAGGAAATCAACTAAGCACCTAATTGCTATCTAAATTAGCTTATCTGCTGCGAGGAAGACGACAAACCCACGCTTCTTGTGTAATGTGCCGAAATCTGATCACAGTACGCATTTGTATTGCTGGCCGAAGACCTGCAGATACTGTGGAGATATGCCGGGGAGATCTTAAAGTTAGGCATTGATGACCTGGCTGCTAACTACAAATCTCTTGTATTTTCTGTTTATGCCGTCCCATTTCACTTCTGTGCTCTGCTTGTTATTTCTTTGTAATGATTCGTCTTCATTCTGAAGCAGTGGGACGTAACAGTTAAGGGGGCAATGTGGCTGCTGGATTGGTCCCCCATCATAGACTGGCTGTGTGGCCACAAACAGGTTAATAAACATGTTGCTACCCCAACT
This sequence comes from Polypterus bichir lapradei, assembly GCA_026402145.1. NCBI lineage: Eukaryota > Metazoa > Chordata > Cladistia > Polypteriformes > Polypteridae > Polypterus > Polypterus bichir. The sequence continues at coordinate 13,909,723 of JANRMT010062845.1, read as the reverse complement.
GTAAAATATGAATTGTCACAATGGAGACATCAGAAAGGTTTGGGGCAGCCAGCCGTATAGATTGTTTCATGTCTGCTTAATTAATTTTCTAATCAGGCACAGTGTATGCAGATTCAAGTCCAGAAGACAGAACTGCCTCTCTTTCACAAAGATGGTGGCTTTAAAGGCCTGTTGGGGATGTGGTGTCATCATAGGGGCCAGGACAGGAAGTGACATCATCATATGGGGCCGAACAGGAAGTGACGTCATCATAAGGGGCAGGAACAGGAAGTGTCGTCATCAAAGGGGCAGGAACAGGAAGTGTGTTCATAGGGGTGGGAAGTGGCGTCATCGGGGCCAGGCGGAAGTTCTTGTAACTGATCTGCAGAGAAGCAAGAGAAAGAGTCAGTGCACATCGCCACCCCCTGGTCTGGTATGGAATTACTCTCGTTCAGGCCCATTAGCACATGTGTAACAGTATATATATACATATGTATGTATAAAGAAAAAACAAATGGGAGTAGGGATCTGAATTAATATAGCGCCTTCAGACCCCTACACATTTTGTGGTACTGCACTTTACTGGTTCTTCACCCAGCAACCCTCAAAACCCATGAATGACATGAAAGTGAAAACAAGATTTTAAGAAATCTTTGAAAATTTGTTAAAGATAAAAAAAAACTGTTTATTTTGTGTTTTGTCATTTTATTTCGAACCATTTCTGCTGCCATTTTGTTTATTGTGGGTTGACACTTTGTCTTCCTATTGTGTGGGAAGCCTTCACAGTCGGTGGGTGGGGCTAAAAACTCATTTCTTTCGGGTTAAAACTTCATGTGATGCACACTTTGTTACCCAACTTCATAGATAAATCCTCACATGCCTTTGTGGTTAAAAGTCCTCCTCCATTCTGTGTTCTCCTGGTAACAACTTTAATTTTAAAAATTTTGACCTTGGTTTGTGATTTATGTCTTGGTTTTGTGAACCTGTGTTGATGATCTCGTGTTTTTGGACTCTTCACAACGTCCTGATGTCTTTTCTACCAATTAGCTCCATTTACTGTTCTCAGTTTACCCAGAAGCAGAAATGAAATGACAATGACAATAATAAGGCCAGAAATTTGAAAATGGCGGAATTCCTTAACAGGTTACAGGTTAATAGTTTTCAAACTAGATAGATAGATAGATACTATACAACAGATAGTATTTGGTATAGTTGGCAGAACTACACAGACAGACAGATAGATAGATAGATAGATAGATAGATGTTTTAGCGTAGTCAGCAGGATTAGATAGATTGGAAGGGTGCTATATGATAATGTCATGCGAGTGCACATGGGAAACAGCTTGGGTGACAGTGGCTCTCCATCAACACAGGAGGTGGCGCTGTGTACTAATGAACACTCTTCTTCCCGTTCTTCAGTAAAGATGATTGACACCATTCCATCCTGACCTGCCTCTTCTGCCCAGAATGACTTCAGAGGAGCTGCCATCTTGAGTAGTCAATCTGAGACAACAGTCCAGACGACTCATTTCTTTGCATTTTACACAGTATTTTTTTTTTAAATCTTTGCTTATAATTATACAGTGTTGTCCTGCTCTTTCTTTTCTAATAGATAGATGTGAAAGGCACTCTATGATAGATAGATAAAGGAAATGTTTTTGTCCCCAAGTAGGAATTAAAATTTCACAGCGGCTCCTAATAAAAATGCATTGTGACCTGTGATGGTGTGGGTTGGCTCCACAAGCCCAGCTGCCTTTGGGGCGCCTCTTGAACCTCTCACCGGACACAGGCATAGTAAGGAGTAGGTGCAAAAAGTAATATAGTGCTTTTCTTTAACATCCAATAGTCAAAAAAAACAAACAAGTGTTCAAATTAATAGTGCGGTGCTCCAACAATCTTCAATAAATAAATGATCCAATTAAAATGAAGTGCCCATGGAGTTTAAAAATAATTCAAATAAATATCCATAAAGGTAAAAGGAATCTGTCCTTTAAAATTCAGACCCTCTAAAATCGACGACTCCTCTGCTTAGTCTCTTACATTCTTAGATGTTATAGATGTAGGTCGCCATCAGATCCTCTACACTCACCCTGTGACGAAAGGCAGTTGAGATGTTTGGGTCTGCGATGACAGCAGCATCTCTTCAATTTAATTGATAAAGCCATTCAAAAATGTATTGCAACAAGCCAGAGGACATATGTTAACATTAAAAATATTAATATTGTTAAAAAAAAAAAAGTAATTCTAAAACAAAAATGAGAGAGAGAGAGAGAGTCTGTAAAGCCTGCAGCATACATAAGTGTGGTACCCAAATGAACGATCCACAATCTCGGACACTTCATTTTTGCTGCCACTGCATTTTTACATGACTTATGTTGTGTGACTTCTGCAAGTGATGGCCCTGCAAACAGATGACATAGCGACAGAATCCACGAGAAACCTTAATGGCATGACAGTAAACATAAAACAAAATGCAAATCAAAATTAAACTAAATGATCAATTCAAATTCAACAAGTTACAAAGTCTCAATAAAGTAGAGTCCATTGTAGTCCTTACACAAAATTGATCTGCCCCATAATAAATTCTCGAAGATTCACAAGTCAAGTCAAGTTAGGGAGCGTGCACTGGTACAGTACGTTGCCGCACCCACTACACGACGAAACAACTCGGGATCCTAGTTGGAAACCCCCTAGACACGAATTCCAGTCCCACCCACCGGAAACAACCCTCTATCTGCCACAGCCAGGTGTTACGTGGGCGACCCCTTGGCCTGGTCCAGCCACTCAGGTCCCCAACAATGAGGATCTTACAAGTCGGATCACCCTCAGGGAAATGCGCCACATGGCCGTAGTGCCTTAACTGACGCTCCCTCACAATGCAGGTCATGTGCTTCTTTCAGGAAACCATGAGCAACACAAAGTTAAACCAACAGTACCCAAGGATTTTCCGGAGCAACACAGTACCAAAGCAGTCAAGTCTTCGTCTCAGGTCAGTGGATAGCGTCCATGTCTCGCAACCATATAGATGTACCTAACATATAAAGACATCGTTAAGAGAATCGGGAAAATATTTAAGCTAACAAAAGAAGTTAACAGAATGGGTAACAAAACTCAAACTAAAACAGAGAGATTCTGAAAAGATAAGAAGACCAACAACAGAAAACAAGAAATTTAAAGGTGAGACCCACATCACAAAATGGTGGCAGTAGACTGAAGTTAACAGATGGCGACACAGTAGAACGAGGATCGGCTCGGCTGCAGGCTCTTCTTGATCGCCTTTTTTTACACTTATCGTCATCGCCTGCACCCGCGCCATTTGCTTAACACGTTTGAGGAAGAGCGGCGCATGGGAAAGGAGTTTTGGAAAATGAAAGGCCGAAAATGGGAGCCCACTTGTGTAGCCTTTCAGCATGCAATCTGAATTTGTTTATTGACGTCGGCCTTCTAGCGAACATAAACTAATTCAAATCAACATCGATTAAAATCCTGAGCTATGTACGCCCCATACGCGGGTATCATGGAGAGGCACCACCATTGAGAAGAACATCTGGATGAGATCCTGGGACAAATTAGGGGCAGTTTTAGCAAAGTAGACAAGTTTGTAAACATTCTGGTATTGAATGTTAAGTCACAGGTCTAAATATTTAAATTACACTTATTAGTATTTTTGTTAATGATAGGGAGCAAAGAGTCATATTTATTTTTCTGTCTTCTTGAATTTAACAGATGTTGAGTCTTTCCAAACGAAACACTGGCACAAAGTCCTTTTCACATCTTTCCTTTTTTATTCACATGTGAGAAATGTGCCAAAGGCTGGCATTCCTGCTAAGAGGCAAACGTCTTTGATCAGGAGTGTGTCGTTCGCGTCTCAGCCGGGGTTCCTCACCTGGCCAGGGTGCAAATTCAGCTTTGAAGTCTCTTTTGTTCCTTTTTGACTCTTTGCTTTATTTTGTTTACGCCCGTCACTCTATTTTTTGGAAATTGTCTGTCCATATACCCATGTGGGTGGTTCCCCAAGAGATGGGGCCACCTGCCAGTCACCGTCCTATAAATTCAGAGGGTCTCCCACAGTTCCTGGCGGTTCATCTCAAATTTGCTTGTGAGTCTGGTGAATGTTTTCTAGTTTTGTTCAGTCCATTTTTATTGGAATTCGATTGTTAGTTTTGATTATTTTGCTGTGTATTTCGACGGTTCTTGAGATTTCGTATTGGAAGTTTTGTTCATTTTGGATCGCCCGGCCTGGCAACACCTTTTTGAGGAGCTTCATGTGTTTATGGAGTCTTTTGTGAAAAAGCCCACTGCCGCTGCACCTATTGTTTTGCCTGAACGAGTTCAAAAGCGCACCTTCATGGAACAAACTCATTTTAATAAGAATGGTGAACTTAACGTAATGTATTTGCAAGTGAAGAAATTGAACGTTAGATAGATAGAAACTTTATTAATCCCAAGGGGAAATTCACAAATTGAGCGAGTTCAGTGTTATGTGACATTCCGGATCTGGTTGAGGTCCTGATTAAACGTTTAGTCTTACCCTGTAATGTAGGGGTGAAGCTGAATCCGAATACGGTATTCGGATAAGCACAAATAGTAGATTATTACGAATATTTATTTCGTACGAAGTTTTTGCCATTTATTTGTATTCGTAAAAAATAACGTCAAATCAAATCGATGTTTTCTGTGTCTGCCTGCTTGTGCTTAAGCTGCACCCCTGCTGATACGAGCATGCGGTGAAGCTCCGCTTTCGATTTTAAGAAAATGTTGCACTTTGCGAGGCTACTTTATATTTTTCCCCGTTGGACACGCAATATGTGATGTGAATTTTGACCGGCAGCATAACAGGTTAGTTCACCTACATGCTGGTTCCACTGTCACCGTTTGTGTCACACGGTTGGTAATTTCTATGTATACTTGCATCCATTTTTGTTTTTTGACCAGGAGGATATTAGCATATATGGATTGTGAGAAGTCAGCCCGGACACAAACAGACGGACACCGGCAGTTCCAAAAAACACACACGTTTATTAAAACAAGGTCCCAAATACCAAGTCCCAGACACAAATAGTGCTCCAGCACCAAACACCCTTCAGTTCAGGGCCTCTGAATGGTCCTCCTTGGGCCACCTTTCCTCCTCACTACCGAGCGTTGCCTTCTTCCACCCTACTCCGGCTCCCTCACTGTAGGAAGGCGGCCCCTTTTATATTCACCCGGATGTGCTCCAGGTTTTTTCCTGACGTCCTTCCAGCGGCACTTCCTGGTGTGGCAGAAGTGCCACATGAGCACCCGGAAACACTCCTGACGTCCCTGGAAGTTCAGGTGTGGCGGAAGTGCAGACATCCCGGGCTCTTTGAAGCTCGAGGCACCCCAATGGGGTTGAGCCTCCATGCTCCATTCCCATGGCCCCAACACTAACCAGGGTGGTTGCCCCCTCATGGCCCAGGGGATGTATAGTCCGCCTCATGGTCCTTCTAGGCCACTCGCCACAGGATATACGTGTTTGTTGCTGGGTATAACTCAATAAAGTGTATTTAAATAAAAGTCTTCATAATTATTATATTTTATTCAAGAACACAGGAAGAGCCTAATATAAGGCATGCAAAACTGAAAAAAGTAAACTCACGGGTCATTTATTGTCACTCCTAAAAAGACAAAATGAACTGAACATGACCTAGTTCAAAATTGAAATGAATTCATTCATTGGAATCGGTGAGAACTGAACTTTGAGCGAGTTCCTGTGAGGGGTGAACTGGCGCAACACTGTACTACACGACCAGGACAGCACGCGGCCCTTTGGTGTTTTTAAACCGGGAATCTGACTTCCACCATTTCTCACCACTTTTTGATTTTTTGATGTTCATTTTCACATCTCATCTGCCTGTCACCTCTTCTGCATCATCCATCTACCACCTTCTTCTTCTTCTTTTTCATGATTTTGCACAGTTCTTCACCAGCCAAGCCCATAGCAACATGATCAAACAATTTCGTTTTTCACCTTTCTAATTAATAAAGATTTGGTGCTGGCCCTTAACAGCAGCCGGGGTTTGGTAGTGATGTACCCCTCCGGCGGGAAAGTGTTTGGGATTCTTTAGTTCTCTAAAAGGGACTCCGAGTTCAAGACAGAGTGAAGTCAGAACTACGGGGTATTTTCTGACTTATCTACTCAATGTGTCAGTCTTCTTCTGCTTCTTCTTCTTCTTCATCTTTCAGCCGCTCCTGTTAGGGGTCACCACAGCGAAAGATCTTCTTTCATATCTTCCTGTCTTCATCATCGTGCTCTGTCACACCCATCACCTGCATGTTCTTTCTCACCACATCCATAAACCTTCTCTTAGGTCTTCCTCTTCTCCTCTTATCTGACAGCTCTATCCTTAGCACCCTTCTCTTATTATACCCCTCATCTCTCCTCTGCGCATGTCCAAACCAATGCAATCTCGCCACTCTGACTTTGTCTCCCAATGGTCCAACTTGAGCTGACCCTCTGATGTCCTCATTTCTAATCCTGTCCATCCTCGTCACACCCTTTGCCAATCTTAACATCTTTAACTCTGCCACCTCCAGCTCTGTCTCCTGTGCCACCGTCTCCAGCCCAAATAACATAGCTGGTCTCACTACCATCCTGTAGACCCTCCCTTTCACTCTTGCTGATACCCGTCTGTCACAAATTACTCCTGACACTCTTCTCCACCCATTCCACCCTCCCTGTACTCTCTTCTTCACCTTCTCTTCCTCACTCACCGTTACTCTGTACTGTTGATCCCAAGTATTAAAACTCCTCCACCTTCACCAACTCTATTCCTTGCATCCTCACCATTCCATTGACCTCCCTCTCATTCACATACATGTATTCTGTCATGGTGGTCCTACTGACCCTCATTCCTCTCCTCTCTAGAGCACATCTTCACCTCTCCAGGGTCTCATCGACCTGCTCCCTACTCTCGCTACAGATCACAATATCATCAGCAAACATCACAGTCCACGTGGACTCCTGTCTAATCTCATCTGTCAGCCTGTCCATTACCATTGCAAATAAGAAAGGGCTCAGAGCCGATCGCTGATGTAATCCCACCTCCGTCACTCCTACCGCAGACCTCATCACGGTCGTACTTCCTTCGTTCATATCCTGTACAACTCTTACGTACTTCTCTGCCACTCCCGTAAATGGAGGGGCCTGAGTAGGACAGAGAGAGAGAGATTGGTGGAGGCAGAAACAATGGACACAATGGGAAGACCACCAAAGAATAAATAGAGGGGCCAGAGTAGAACAGAGAGCGAGAGAGATATTAGTGAAGGCGGAAACAAAGGACACAATGGGAAGACCAAGGAATGTGCCAGCCAGCGTGGTAGAAGGAAGACAGCGCAGTCGTAGGTCCTGCAAGAGAACAAGAGGAATGGCGCTCCAGCGTTGGATAGTTGAGCACTTACAGAAGAGCGGGAGATAAGAGAAGTGTCCTACTAGCGATAGATCTGGTAGATGGCAGAAGGGTGAATGGAGAATGGAGGTCCGGCTTTGAGTGTCCTGGCAGACCCTGGAGGAGGCCATCAGGGTGGGAGATGGAGGGCTGCTGGCTTGAGAAGAACAAAAGGGTGAGCTGGAGAGTTGTGGTTGAAAGACAGGTGGGGCTCACAAGTGTGGGATTTTACAAGGGACCCAATTTGGAATTGTTTCATTCAATGATTTTAATGGACCAATTTTATGGATTCTTTCTTTCTTTCTTTCTTGACCCTCTGCAGTT
>JANRMT010062845.1:13854555-13871225 GCA_026402145.1 Polypterus bichir lapradei | reverse complement strand
GATTCTCATTCATATAATTTGCAATTGAGTCACTACCCAAGAATCAGTCTAACGATTTTTGTTTATTTAGTTTGTAAACGAACAAGTCACTACCCAAGGATTAGTCTAACGATTCTCATTTACTTAGTTTGCAGATGAACGAGTCACTAAGTAAGAATCAGTCTCATGATTCTTGTTCATTTGATTTGTGAACAAGTTTCTACCTAACGGTCTGTCTAACAATTTTTGTTAACTTAATTTGAAAATGAATGAGACACTAAGCAAGAATCTGTCTCACGATTGACGTTTATTTAATTCGGGAATAAGTCACTACCTGAGAATAAATGTAACGATTCTCATTCATTTGATTTGCAAATGAGTCATTACCTAAGAATCAGTCTAACAATTTTCGTTTATTTAGTTTGCAAATAAATGAGTCACTAAGTAAGAATCTGTCTAACATTACTCATTCATTTAATTCACAAACAAAGGAGTCATTACCCAAGAATCAGTCTTATGACTCTTGTTTATTTGGTTTGTGAACGAAGTCACTACCTGAAAATCAGTCCTTCGATTCTCGTTCATTTGATTTGTGAACAAGTTTCTACCTAACGGTCTGTCTTAACGATTTTTGTTAATTTAATTTGCAAATGAACAAGTCGCTACCCAAGAATCAGTCTAACGATTCTCGTTAACTTAATTCAAAAATGAATGAGACACTAAGCAAGAATCTAACGATTGCCGTTTATTTAACTCATGAATGGATCACTACCTGAGAATTAATCTAACAATTCTCTTTTATTTGAATCATGAACAAGTGAGTCACTAACTGAGAACCAGTGTAACAATTCACATTCATTTGATTTGCGAACAAATTTCTGCCCAATGGTCGTCTAATGATTCTCGTCAATTTAATTTGTTAATGAATAAGTCACTAGGGTGGCGCAGTGGTAGTGCTGCTGCGTTGCAGTTAGGAGACCCGGGTTCGCTTCCTGGGTCCTTCCTGCGTGGAGTTTGCATGTTCTCCCCGTGTCTGCGTGGGTTTCCTCCCACAGTCCAAAGACATGCAGGTTAGGTGTGTGTGTGTGTGCCCTGTGGTGGAATGGTGCCCTGCCCGGGATTTGTTCCTGCCTTGCGCCCTGTGCTGGCCGGAGTTGGCTCCGGCAGGTCCCTGTGCTAGGATATAGCGGCTTGGAGAATGACTGACTGGCTGACAAGTCACTACCTGAGGGTCAATCTAACGATTCTCTTTCATTCGATTTGTGAATGAGTTACTACTCAAGGATCAGTCAAACAATTCTTGTTCAGGTACTTGTCTACTAAATGGACGGTGTGGACGGCACTTCCTATCCATTCTAGTGTTGGGCTCTGTGGGAAAGGCGCCCCAATTGCTTCATTTTTGGAGTTTAAATTATTAGATGGACCTACGCCCCCCCCCCCCCAACCACAAATACTAACCTTAAAGTTAGTGGGAGTGGAGCATAGTTGCCTATAGGTCCCTAATGTTAACGTCCCCTTTGGGTGCTTAATGTTAAAAACGAAAATCAGATTTGCGTCACGATAATAGAAAAGGGTACTAGCCGTCCATGCCGTCCGTTTAGTACACAAGTACCCTTGTTCATTTGATTCACAAACAAACGAGTCACTACCCAAGGATCAATCTAAAGATTCTTCTTTATTTGAGTCATGAATGACAAGTCACTACCCCAGAAACTGTCTAACGATTCTCATTCATCTGCTTCACAAATTAATCGTTACCCAGGAATCAGTCTAATGATTCTCATTTATTTAATACGCAAACGAACGAGTCCCTACCCAAGGATCAGTCTAACGACTTGTTCATTTGATTCATCAACAAATAATTATAAGATGCGTAACTCTCGTTCACTTGTGACTTATTTCAATTATACATCATAAATGTGTTATCATGCATTGTGTATGGAAACAGGAAACTTCATTATTATGTAAATAACTGTACATTTACATACAGTATATAAAATAGGTTACATATAAATTAATAAACAATGATATTACTTCTATACACACAAACATATACTCTATATCTAAGAATAGTATGAATTATTAAATCATATATTTGTGATGCAGTCAGAGGGGACCCCCCCCCCCAGCCCCTGACTTCCCAAATACACCAGAACAGTAAATGAATCAAAAGGGCCGCGTCACTTAAACGGTAGATCGGTAAAGTGAATCGAAATGCCCATCACTAGCTCTCTGCCCCTCCCCCTGTGCCAGTGGCACGATCAGACTGGGGCTACTAAGAGTGGCAGCCTTCATTGACCCGTCTGTGACACCGCCCTGCTGGTCCGGATCATCTCAATCTTTCTCTCCTGCTCTCCCTTTGCTTCTTTCATCTTGAAGGTTTCCTGCAGGACTTTCCAAATGCCTCGTGCTGGGAGATTCTGGCAGGAAAGATAAGCAATGGCCAGGGACGCGCTCTGGTAATGACAGTTTGGCCATGGAAGACATGTGATTTTGGTGGCAGCATAATTTTCATTTTGTCATTCTACATATTTTTTGCTGTTATTTTTGAAGAGTCAGCAATCACGTCTGCCATGGATGGGTTTTTAGGTATGGGGTGGTGTTCCACCAGCACTATATCATTGCTGTTAAATATGGTAGTTAGTGATTAAAAATGTAATTCATAAATTGTCTGTCGCTGCCTGTGATCTTCCTGTGGTGGCCGCCGGCTTCAGACACCCTGACCGCCCTGGGATTCTCTAAGCTGCATGGCGGTCTGATATCTCCAATCTGATTCTGAGGCCAGCAGCTGCTGCTGCTGCTGACGTTGACTTGGTCTCCAACTTCTGCTGCCACCATTTAGTCTTAAACTGGACTTACATCAAAGGAGACCAAACTGTAATCCCACTGGTCTTTAATTCCACGATGAACACTTGTGGTGAAAAGTGTCCAGCAGAGATGGACGTCAGGGCAGTGTTGGGCTTTCAATGCTTTGGACAACTGGTCATTACCTATGGCTGAGTGGTAGTACGACATGCACCTTTATTACAAAAGAAGTCAGCGATCTAGTGGATCAGTTTGAAGTCATTGTGGGCTTTCAGGGTTACAATTACACATAAGCGGTCTAAAACAGGGGGGTCCAACTCCGGGCCTGGTGGGCCGCGGTGGCTGCAGGTTTTCATTCTTACCCTTTTCCTAATCAGCTTTCACTGCTAATTAACTCCTTTTCCTTTCATTTTCATAGCCCTATTTTTAAGGATTCGTCCATCTGAATTGATTCTTTTCTTCATTAAGCCAAACAGAAATGAGATGTGAAACGAGCCGACAGGTAATCAGCTAAATTGGAGCTTCAAACCAGTTTCACTCCGACCTTAATGATAAGCCGACTCGTCTTGTTATTTAAACTCGTTATTTAATTCCATGGCTTGTCGGTGCTCTTTATCTGCCACAGTAAACATTTCCAAAAGTGTGGATTTTCTATTTTGTTCTAAGAACACCATCAAAATGTCCTGGTGAGCAGAGCAGATCGGCCTTACTGAGATTGCCACCTTTCTTTATTTACAGTTTAGCGTTGTGTTTTTGGCTCGTTTTGTGTCTCATTATTGGTTGGCTGCCAATTAAGGAAAAAAGAAAAGACTCAGGTGTCTGAGTTCATTAAAATTAAGGCAAAAGAAATGAATTAGCAGGAAACCTGATTAAGAAGATGGTTAGAATGAAAAGCTGCAGCCACTGCGGCCCTCCAGGACTGGAGCTGGGAACCCCAGTCTACAATATCCATATCGGTTAAGTGGTGCTGTAAGTTCCGAAACGTGCATTACCTTGGTACCCCCTAGCCGTCTGCTAGTGATCAGGTGACACCTTCTCCATGTTGCTCGTTGGGCGGCACTCATTGGATTGACCCACACACACGTTACAATGGGAAAGCCTGAGGAGCTCAGTGCAGACGTGACAAAGTGGACTGTAGGTTTACACAGGTCTCTGGGAGCCTTTTCTTAACATCTTCAGATTCCATGGTGTTCATTCACCATGTTAGGAGACCCGGGTTTGCTTCCCGGGTCCTCCCTGCGTGGAGTCTGCATGTTCTCCCCGTGTCTGTGTGGGTTTCCTCCCACAGTCCAAAGACATGCAGGTTAGGTGCATTGGCGATTCTAAATTGTCCCTAGTGTGTGCTTGGTGTGTGTGTGTGTGCGCCCTGCGGTGGACTGGCACCCTGCCCGGGGTTTGTTTCCTGCCTTGCGCCCTGTGTTGGCTGGGATTGGCTCCAGCAGACCCCCATGACCCTGTAGTTAGGATATAGCGGGATGGGTAAAGGATGGATGGATGGATTCACTTCAAACAATTGTTTTGTGTGCTTTCTCCATTCCATAGATGACATCTTCATAATCTGGACTGCCAGTGAGGAGGACCTCCTCCATTTTCATATTGAATAGAATTCTTTCCACCCCAACATAAAGCTGAAGCTGAATTACTCAAAAACAGAAGTTAGCTTCCTTGACAACACCGTTCAACTGAAAGACAACCCCCTTGTAACTTCTGTTTTTCACAAACCGACAGACAGACGGACCTACCTGAGAAGTCACAGCTTCCACCCCAAGTACATAAGGTGCTCCATTATTTTCAGCCAAGCAATACATTACAACCGCATTTGCTCAGACCAGACAGACCGGGATAAACAACTGCAGGAGCTTAGACAAGATGTCATCAGACCCCCAAAACAGCAGACACTCAAATAAGAAGAGCTACTGCCATACCCAGTGACCACCTTCTGGAATAGAAAAACAAAGACAACAAGAAGCACATCCCCCTTGTTATCACCTATAACCCAACATCTTGAAGCACTTCGAAAAATTATAAAAGAACTTCAGCCAATGCTACACAATGAGGGAACACTGAAAAATAGATTTCCAGAACGTCCCCTCCTGGCATAAAGACAAACCGCCAAACTGGCAGTAACTAATCGTCCAAAGCTCTCTAAGTGAACCAACAGAAAATGGCACATCTCCCTGCCTACAGAAAAGATGTCCTTACGTTTATAATACAGACTGTGTAGTTATACCACACTGCCAACTGGAACATCGCATGAAGGGATCATTTTCCTGCTGATCATCTGATGTGGTCTCCCTCATTCTCTGTATGAAATGTCCTGACACTACACTCTCTGTAGGAGAATCTGAACACACACAAAGAATGAACTTACACAGGTGCCACATTAAACACAGCAACAGAGATGTTCCAGTAGCAGCCCACTTCAACAGCCATGGACACTGTGAGAGGGACTTTAAAGTCACAGGGCTTATGTATTATCGTGGTTTCTCCCTTTACTTCCCTTTTACCTAGGGGTAAGTGTACTCATCATGTTCGCTACCCAGTTAGTCTACCATCGCACCTTAAGATTATCACACACATACGTAGCTATATGCATACACACTGACCCTAACCACAACAGTGCCCCATGAATGACACACACACAGCTGATTAACCTTTAGCACTTTAAACCACACAAGTGCCTTAGGGATAACAGCCTGTCACTTTCTCAGCACTTCAAGGGACTTACTTCTTATCGGCACGAACAACATACAATGTTTTAATCACCTTAGTCAGTGGGTGGGCCTCGCTGGCAGTGTCTTAAATTGGTTTGAATTCTATCTAGTAGGTAGAAAATTCTTTGTTAGTTGAGGTAATTATACTTCTATGACACATGATATTCTATATGGTGCTCCACAAGGCTCTATCCTGGGTCCGCTGCTCTTTTCGATTTACATGCTTCCGTTAGGTCAGATTATCACTAACTGAAATTTTAGTGATTGGCAATAATGGAGATAATGAGGTTATTAGAAATAAACTTGATGCATTAGGATTAAAAGTCAAGACGGGGGTAAAGAATTTAGGGGTAACTGTTGACTGTGACCTGAATTTTAAATCGCATATTCATCAGATCACTAGGACAGCATTTTATCACTTAAGAAATATAACAAATGTTACACCTCTTATATCATTGAAAGATGCTGAGAAATTAGTTCACCCTTTTGTTTTCGGTCAACTAGATTACTGTAACGCACTCCTCTCAGGACCACCCAAAAAAGACATCAATCGACTGTAAAATGGAGCTGCTAGAGTCTTAACTAGGAAAAGAAAATCCAAACACATTTCTCCAGTTTTGATGTCACTACACTGGTTACCTGTGTCATTCAGAATTGACTTTAAAATATTGCTGATGGTTTACAAAGCCTTAAATAATCCGCTCCATCTTATATATCGGAATGTCTGACACCTTATATTACAAATCGTAACCTTAGATCTTCAAATGAGTGTCGGCTTAGAATTCCAAGAGCTAAACTTAAAAGAAGTGGTGAGGCGGGCGGCCTTCTGCTGTTATGCACCTCAAATCTGGAATAGCCTGCCAATAGGAATTCGCCAGGCTGATACAGTAGAGCACTTTAAAAAACTGCTAAAAACTCATTACTGTAACATGGCTTTCTCATAACTTAATTTTAGTTTAATCCTGATGCTCTGTATATTCAATTAATTACCATTACTATTCATGGTGGCTCCAAAATCCGTACTGACCCCTACTCTCTCTTCTGTTTCTTTTCCCGGTTTTCAGTGGTGGCGATCTGCGCCCCCACCACCTGATCAAAGCACCATGATGGCCCTACATTGATAGATTAAAGGCCAGAAGTCCACATGACCGTCATCATCAAGTCCTTCCATGAGAACCCTGAATACCATGAGGAATGATTGAGATCATTTATGTTAGGTAGAATGCCCAGAGTGGTCTTGTGGCCTGGAACCCCTGCAGACTTTATTTTTTCTCTCCAGCCGTCTGGAGTTTTTTTGTTTTTTCTGTCCTCCCTGGCCATTGGACCTTTCTTTTATTCTATGTTAATTAGTTTTCTCTGATTTTAATTCTTACTTTGTCTTTTTTCTCTTTCTTCATCATGTAAAGCACTTTGAGCTCATTATTTGTATGAAAATGTGCTATATAAATAAATGTTGTTGTTGTCTCAGACCTAAATAGTTCTTTTGGTCTCCAAGAATACATTTAAACATACAAAGGCTCAGCATCCTTGACAATAGGCCATTTATCAGCCAACAATGCCTTACTTGATGTCCTGTTCCCTACTATTGGGTGGAGCGCACACCATCAACCTTAATAAACCTCGCAGCACAGAGCGTATGGAAAACCTCCAGCTGTACCAGCTGCTCAGAGAAATCTACCTTATTACTTCAGTCACTCTAGACATGAAGACAAAGCATAGAAAGTTAAAAGCAGCATGGCATTTATTACAGGAATAATAATACCAGTAGAACAAAGAATAATAGAAAATAGGACTGATAGTAAAGTCTGGATATATATCGTCTTTAGGAAACGCTTTCGAAAAAGTAAAAATGACAAGGATGAATGTTGCAGGCGAATTGTGATCTCGCACTCGTAGTTGTTCATGAGACGCCTTTCTGATTTTCAGATCAGATTTCTGACGTTGCTCTGTTCCCTTCTCTTGACGTCTTCGTTCCTTCTTTTTCCTCCCTCCTCTGTCGCTCTTCAGCTGAGGCACATTTATTATAAAATTCTACCCTGTTGCCAGATGTAATTGTTAGATATTCTGATTGGCTGGCTGTCAATATGATGAATGAATTCACTGCCCGTTTTCCCAAACAATAAGATTTTTGGGATTTTTTGATGTTGCTTAATACCTCTTCCTTTCCCAGGCTGTAAAAGAATTTAGCAACTTGTTGTCCTACTGTAGATGCTCAGGTTGTAAACTAATCATTAGCCTTAGGAACCAGCGTGTCTTTCTTTCTTTGTTGGAACAGCTGTTTTAAAAGTGAGGTACAACTGGGAAGAGGATATGCTTTTGATTTCTCCTGAATATAGTTCATCTGTTGTTTTGTCTTGAACAAAATATAATGGAAATGTAAACCAAAATGTACAGATTTTGTACCCCACAACAGCTTATGGGCAACCTCAGAACACAGCAAGAGAGAAAAGAATGGGAAGTTAAACTCCTGCTAAAACTGAACACATTACAACATGGTTTGAATAGAGACAAGAGTCTGTGGCGGACGGCCGGGTCCCTTCTACATATGCTCCAGGGGAGCAACCATGGGCGTCTCAGTACCTCCCCCGGGACACTTCGTGGCAGCCTCCCTGGCTGACAATGGTGCCTCAGTTTCCTGTAGGGTTCCATGGGAGATGGAGTTCTCCACAGCCCTGTTGGGATCTGTGGTGGCTGCCAGGGGGTGCTGCATGGACAACTCTACAGCCCTGCCCGGAAGTGCAACCAGGAATAGGTGATCAAGCAGCTGGAGCACTTCCGGGTGGGCTATAAAAAGGACCGGCAACCACCACTCAAGGCCTGAATCGGGAGGAAGAGGACGAGGTTGCCTGGGAGGAGTGGTGGTGCCAGAAGAAGGGTTGTGATTTGTGTTGTGCTTAGTACTTGGTAGTGTATTGTGGCTGGGGGGTTCACGGGGAAGATGTGCCCTCCAGCTGAATAAAGAAATTAAGGCTTTGTGTTTTTACACGTGCCTCTGTGTAAGTCTGTGTGCCGGGTCGGGCGCTATATAGCGTCCAATTCACAAGTCTTATGGCCAGCAATGAGGATTGTTGGCATCTCTCGGACCCCCATTGTATTGGAAAACTCATCAGAAACCTCCAAAGAATTAGTTGGACAGTCATCTTATCCAAAGAGCTTGACTAGACATTTTTTTCCTCTCTTGCTAAATTAATCTTAGCCTGGAGAGGCCTATTAGTTTTTTTACATTCAAGATGTCTCACTTGAAGGTTTCCCAATGCTGTCTCTGTCCTGATGTGTATATAAATACAATGGGAAGAAGGGGCCTGAGTCGCCTCGAAAGCCTGCATATTGTAATCTTTTTAGTTAGCCAATAAAAGGTGTCACTGCATCCATAATGGCTAACACAGTACAACACCCTAGTACTGCAAACAGTTGTTTTGCAAGTTATTTGGAGCCGTCGTCACTTTGCCAAGTTCTGGAAGAAGACCCAAATCTGCCAGGCCCTCAGCTGAGTGGAAATGGCTCTGGATGATCAGATGCAATCTAAGAACCGCCAAGAGAAACGTCTGCCATGAACTGGAAGGAGCTGGGACATCCAGCGTCACTGTCTGCCGTCAAGAGAGTTTTGCATCACCTCAGGCCGAGAGGTTGCCGTACAAGAAGGAAGCCCCCGCTGCAAAATCGACACCCTCAGGCTCGATGAAAGTTTTCTTTAACAATGAAAACGCTTTAAGGTCAGATGAGAGAAACATGGAGATGTTTGGTCACAAGGACCAGAAGTGTGTTTGGAGGAGAAAAGGTGAAGAACACGGTGCCAACTGTCAAGCACACTGGTGGTGGTGGCAGCATTAAGCAGTGGGGTATGTGTTGCTGCCAGTGGGATTGGCGCATTGCACAACATGAATGGAATAAAGAAGAAGAGGAGTTACCTCAGAATTCAAACCAGCAGCTAGAAGGTTGAACTTGGACTGAGCTGGGTGATCCGACAGAGCATTGACCCTAAACATACAGCAGAGCTGCTCTTGGAATGGCTAAATCAGGCTGACATTCAGTGCTGGCAATGGCCGTCCCAAAGTCCTGACCTCAACCCTAATGAAAGCATTTGCTTGGAAACCAAGAAACTTGGGTGAACTCTTCCAAATCTGCCAAGGAGAGCGGTCCAAGCGTTCTTGCCAGAATTCTGCCCGAAGCCTGTTGATGGATACCAGAAGCCTCTGCCCAGGGAAATTTAACTAAATAAGAGCTTCATAGGGTGGATACCTCTGACCCAGTATATATAATGTTGACCCTGCGAATGGGACACGTGACCAGCATTGTGAGGGAGCGTCAGTTACGGCATTACGGCCATGTGGTGCGATCCCCAAGGGTGATCTGGCTCACAGGACCCTCATTGCTGAGGACCTGAGTGGCTAGACCAGGCCAAGGGGATGCCCACGTGACACCTGCCTGTGACAGATAGATGGGCGGGACTGGGCCGCGTGTCTGCCTAGGGGGTCTGGCAACCAGGGTCCTGAGCTGTTTGGTCATGTGGTGGGCACGGCAACATGCTGTACCAGTGCATACTCACCAACCTGACCTGATGGATTCAGAAAACCCACAATTAATTCAAAGTTATGCAATAAATTTTTTATTTTGTTTTTTTGTAAGAATGTTACTAAAATAGGACAGTTGCAGACCTTACTGAAAGCCATGACATACATGTCCATTATATGAGATGTGCAGTTTGGAGACAACTTCAGGGCTTGTCCAACGGTAATTCCACTCCGAGTCGAGGGATGGCACTGTCACCTTATGCCTCTCTCCGATGATCGATGGCGGGATAATGAGTGACATCACTTCCGGTCACATGAGCCTGCCTCTTCCACCTTGTCTCTCTCATAACCCGCTCCACCACCATCAGTATAAACTGGGACTCGTGTCTGGAAGGAAATCATCACTTTTTGGTTAACTTCCTTTCATTGTTTTCACCCTCAGTAATATGGGGATCACCTGCTGGTGCCCCATCCCTTCATGACCTGTCACTTCATTTTACAGAGTGGGTGGAAACTCTTCACCACAACTGCACATGGATTATGGAGTCGTGAACCTCAAGGACTATGAATTTCACTTTTGTTTTTTATTTTATGCAACGGTTGAAAAATTGATTTTTGTTAACATCTTTAAGTGCAATGGATGACAGATGCCCCAGAGGACTTCTTGCCCAGCCAGAGAAATATAAGGGATGGACCAGCAAAACCACAAAGTATCATTCATTAAGGATTTTTATCCATTCTCGGATGATTCAGAATTGTGAGTGGACATGACCTCCATATAGTCACGCCAATGATGTCAATCCAGTGCATTGTGGGATGCATTACCAAGGCAACAGGTGACGTGAAACTCTCAAAATGGTAGCAACTTTTGCTAAAACAAAATTGACTCAAAAATAACATAATAAAAGTAATCCACTGTGTGAAGTTTGCATGTTCTCCCCGTGTCTGTTTCCTCATACTGTCCAAAAAGACATGCAGGTTAGGCGAACTGGTGACGCTACAGTGGCCCTTGTGTGTGTCTGTTTGGTGTGTGGATGTTTGTGTGTGTTTGATCTGCGATGGATTGGCACCCTGTTCAGTGGGTGGTCCTGCCTTGCAGCCCTATGCATTGCATTTGTCATTCCAACAGATGGCACATCACAAACATTAACTCTGCTTTTATGAAGCCCGTACCCAATAGCATATAACAGAGGCAAATACATTGCATTTGTCATTTCAAGAGACAGTGCATCACAAACATTAACACCGCTTTTACAAATCCCATACCAAATAGAATATAACAGAGACATGTGCATTTCAATTGTCATTCCAACAGATGGCACTTCACAAACATTAACTCTGCTTTTATGAAGCCCATACGCAATAGCATATAACAGAGGCAAATACATTGCATTTGTCAATTCAAGAGAGGTGCATCACTAACATTTGTAGTAATAAAATGCATTGCATTTGTCATTCCAACAGAAGGCACATCACAAACATTAACACCGTTTTTACAAATCCCATACCTAATAGCATATAACAGAGACATGTGCATTGCAATTGTCATTCCAACAGATGGCACTTCACAAACGTTAACACTGTTTTTATGAATCCCATACCCAATAGCATATCATAGAGACGTGTACATTACAATTGTCATTCCAACAGATGGCACTTCACAAAAATTAACACTGCTTTTAGAAATCCCATTCTCAATAGCATATGATGGAGGCATTTGCATTACAATTCTCATTCCAACAGATGGCACTTCACAAGCATTATCAGTGTTTTTATGAATCCCATATCCAATAGCATATAATAGAGACATGTGCATTGCATTTGTCATTCTAACAGATGGCACATCACAAACATTAACACTGCTTTTACGAAGCCCATACCTAAAAGCATATAACAGAGGCAAATACATTGCATTTGTCAATTCAAGAGATGGTGCGTCACTAACATTTGTAGTAATAAAATGCTTTGCATTTGTCATTCCAATAGATGCGCATTACAAACATTAATAGTAATGAAATTCATTGCATTTGTCATTCCAACAGATGGTGCCTCACAATCATTGACACTGCTTTCACGATTCCCATACCAACTGGCATATAAGAGACCCTTATGCATTATATAGTACACTGTAAACATTGGCACTGAGGCCTATGTTGATTATTTAGCTTTCAACCCGTCTTACAGCTAGTAAATACATAAAAGTTTAAAATCCAGATCTGAGTGAGGAGATTTGGGTTAAAATGAGAAGCCTTAAGGATCGAGACCTGATACCGACCGTGTGCTGTGATCTCCACGGTGCAGATAACAGTGCCAGTAAACAACTGTAATAATCCCAATGAAGAGGCTGTTGAAACACTAGGATCCATAATATAATTAGTTTCACAGTTGTTTGGCAGTGCAGTTCGGCAGAAAACAAAACAATTAAATATAATTTCAAATGTGCAAATTTTCAGCAGATGCAGAACGACCTCAAGGAAATAAAATGGAATAAACATCTTGATGCTGAGGAGGGGAAGAACAATGGCAGAGGATTTCAAGAAAATGCTAAATAGTTTGATATGAGATGCTTGATAACAAATATGGATCCTCTCCTTAGTGGACGAGTGATTCAATATCAAAATCAAATCAAATACAATTTTGCTTGTCACATACAATTACACTCAGTACCATATGTAGTGAAATGCTCAGTTGCTGAACTCCAAGACTATGCATTAGATGAAAATGAAAAGACAATAAAGAATAAACTCTCTCAATAACAATAGATTTCAATAAATACAATGACAGCAATATTATGAAATATAAAGTGAGTAAACGAATAAGTTAATACAGCAGAGCAGCGTGTAGCTCTCGACACGGCCCTCATCTAGGATGAGGATGGACTGCGGACAGGAGTTCCTCCTCAGTCTCGCTGACTGGGGTCCTCACGCAGCACAGAGAGGAGGCCGCTGTTGGGATGGCTGGGGTTCTCCGATAATCGTCTTTGCTCTGGTCTGACATGCTTGGTGCAGAAGTCCTGGAAGTTAAAGTGCGCACATCCAGGAATGTGTTCAGATGACCACATCACTGCCTGCAGATCCTGGTGGTTTCCAAACCAGGCGTTACTGCTTCCTTTTCATGTTAGATTTACAGAATTTCTTCAGCTACTGTAAAGAAAAGCCCACACTGTTTCATTCATTTCGTGGTGCTGAGGTGTCACCTGTTGCATGGCTGTGCCTAATTTGGGATCTTGAGGTGGTTCGACGTGTGGTGGGTGCTCTATTGATGCATGTTCTCAACCTCGTCTCTGTCTCTCTCTCTCCCTTTAGAAACTGGGAGGGCAGCCTGAAACCCCTAAGCCATCTGATGTGCTGAAGACATTGTCATGTCTTCCTCACTGTGGTGTCAGGGTGCTTGGACGAGGCCAGCACCTCTGTGATGTGGAGACCGAGGTATCTGAAACTGTCCACCCTCTCCACCAGAGTCCTATTAATGTGGAGGTGGTGGTGGTGGTGCCTCTGCTGTTTTCTCCCAAATTCCACAATCAATTTCTTTGTCTTTGCTGACATTCAGGGGAGGGCAGTCTGTCCTGACAGCAGTGTGACCGACTCTTTACTTCATCCAGAGAAGGTTGTCAGAGATCAGGCCTACCCCATTTGTGTCATCAGCAAACTTGACAATGACATTAGAGTCACGTGCAGCCAAGCCTATGTAGGTAAAGAAGGAGTACAGCAGAGGACTCAGCACACAGCCCTGTGGAGCCGCCATGTTGATAGTGAAGGATGATGAAATGTGACCACCCACTCGAACCACATGAAGTTGTGATATAGCGGGTCCACGGCTCAGAATAAAGGCCTGTTATCAATAAATAATCACCGTACTCGTGGCTTATAGAGGGGGCTTGGCGGTGTGGCCGAAGCGGTTCTTGGACACTACATGATGCGGCCGTTTCCTCACTTAAGTGCACAGGTGAGGAATCGTCCGCGTTCGTAACTGATGCCGGAAGCTGCTAATCACCACACCTGTGCCACGTCCCCATTATATATAGTAGGAGCAAGAGTGCGGAGGGAGAAGAAAAAGAAGGAATGGAGTGAACGGAGGTTAAAGGAGGAAGAAAGGGAGACAGGAAGCAAAGGAGCCGGTGTGAGCGAGCCAGCCAGCTGGGAAAAGTGAGCCCTAGTGGGGTGTTTGGCCGGCACCCCGGGGGCAGTCTGATTGGGTCGCTCCTGCTGAGCACTTGAGAGGATCAGGAGTGACCAGAAAGTGCGGTTGGCTCACCGCAAAAGGCTGCAGGAGTCAGGGATTTGGGATCGGAACCCCAGCGTGAGCGCCCTGGCCGTAGGTGGAACCCGAGTCTTGGCCCGGGTAGTGGTGCCGTACGGAGCCAGAGGACGGAAGGCAACCGGACATGGAGAAGGTCAGCTGCAGGAAGGGCAACTCCCCTGGTGCATGATGGGAAAAGCAGGGGAGCCACCAGTAGAAGAAGGCCCCAGGTTTTGTTTTTAAAGCAGCGTTTCTCAGCCTTTAAGTATTTGCGACCCGAATTTTCATAACAGTTTTAATCGCCCCCCCTAACGTTTTTTTGAAAGGAGCCCACTAATACCAATTTGTTCTTTTTTATTAATGATATATCATAGATGCATATTTTATTATACCTACTTAACTTTTATCGACATTTAGCTAACTCTATATGTATTTTTCTAGTATCAGAATGTAGTTTAAGTTAATTTGTTTTGGTTTCAACAGATGTATTTTTCATATTTTTGATTCTTGTTTTCTTTTTTTCACATCTTTGCGCCCCCCTTTTTGTTACTTCGCTGCCCCACTGTTTTAAAGGACTGCTTTAGGCCATTGTTTTAACCTCATTTTTAAAGTTTTTATGTATTGGATTTTAACTTTCCACATTCTTCACTGTTTTAATGGATTATGTATTTATTTGACCTATTGAAACATGGCACTATTTATTTGAACACTCTTTGTTTTTGTTTTTTTTAATAAAAGCACTCTTGTACCTTCTGTGGTGGGCTGGCGCCCTGCCCGGGGTTTATTCTTGCCTTGCGCTCGGTGATGGCAGGGATTGGCTCCAGCAGACCCCTGTGACCCTGTAGTTGGGATATAGCAGGTTGGATGATGACTGACTGACTGACTGACTGACTCTTGCACCTTTTTGCACCTTTCCTCTTGCTCCGTTGATGACCTCACTGTCCAACTCATCCAGTTACATTACCGACGGTGTCGGGTTCGAGAGGCTCCTTAAAGGGAAGTGGGAGCCATGGAGAAGAAACTGCATCGCCACAGAAGCCTGACTGTCGAGAAGTTAATAATCCAGCTGCACACTAAAGTGTACAGACCCTGAGCTTGGTGATGAATTTAGAGGGGTTTATTGTGTTAAACGTCGAACTATGGACTATGAGTGTACAAATAACTTCCTCTGTTGTTATCCAGGTGGACCAGTACGGTATGTAGGATCTAGGTGATGGTATCCTCCATGGACCTACTGGAAGTCAAGTCAAGTCAAGTTGGGGAGAATGCACTGGTACAGAGCGAAGAAACAACTCGGGATCCTGGTTGGCAAACCCCCAGGCAGACACGCGGTGCAGTCCAACCCTCCGGAAATGACCCTCTATCTGGCGCAGCCAGGTGTTATGTGGGCGACCCCTTGGCCTGGTCCAGCCACTCGGATCCCCAACAATGAGTATCCTACGAGCCGGATCACCCTCGGGGAAATGCACCACATGGCCGTAGTGCCGTAACTGACGATCCCTCACAGTGCAGGTCATGTGCCTCATTCGGGACTCCATGAGCAACACAAAGTCAAACCAACGGTACCCAAAGACCCTCTGAAGAGACACAATACCAAAGAAGTCCATTCTTCGTCTCAGGTCACTGGATAGCATTCATGTCTCGCAACCATATAGAAAATCAGGAAGCACCAGGACTCTAAAGACTTGGACCTTCGTCCTTTTGCTGAGATATCGGGAGCGCCACACACCCCTTTCCAGCGACCTCATGATCCCCCCCATCTTTCCGAATCCATCTACTGACTTCATAGGAACAGTCACCAGAGTCACATGAATGTCACTGCCGAGGTAAGTAAACCTCTAGACGAGGTCGACACTCTCTCCGCAGACAGACACCCTGCTGATGGCCGTGCCCAAGAGCTCACTAAAGGCCTAATTGGGCAAAGAATGGCATATGTAATTCTTGATTAATCTCTCGAAACACTTTATTGTAACAGGCGTTAGTGCAATAGGATGAGGTGGGATAAGGCTAATGATGGACCTTTTAGACCAGTGAACGACCGACTAGGCTAAAGTGAGACTAAATATTACGGTGAACACATCCTGGAATGTCATCTGGACCTGCTTGACGCTCTCCTGGATTTTGTGTTCCTGTAAAAGTGGTGTCTGTTCAGCACCAAGTGAACTCTGGAGCGGTTCACGTGAGATATGAATGTAGTCTAACTACAGGAAACACTGTGCATCATGGGAAACATTTCTACAGGTGAATAGGCAGTCTCAGTTTAAGAATAGATAGATAGATAGATAGATAGATAGGTAGATAGATAGATAGATAGATAGATAGATAGATAGATAGATAGATAGATAGATAGATAGATAGATAGATAGATACTTTATTAATCCCAAGGGGAAATTCACATAATCCAGCAGCAGTATACTGATAC